>CM076578.1:1212461561-1212876681 GCA_034641835.2 Pinus albicaulis | reverse complement strand
AACAATGCCTTCGAGCTTAGTATTCCACCATCCCTTGGTCTGCACCCAGTCTTCAATGTGAATCGCCTTCGTCCTTACTTTCCACCTCTACTGGACACCTCGGACATTGCAGAACAACTCACACCAACAGAGTTAAACCCAGACTGCATGGAACAGGCCACCACAGATTGTATCATGGACATGCAAATTAAGAACACTCGCCAACAGAGGATCCAACTGTATCGGGTTGTCAAAGCTGGCCAACTCCTGTACCAAGGAAAGTGGTTCACCAGGGACCAAGTTCAGCAGAAATTTCCTCATCTCATGGAGGAACTTAACGCAATGGGGACCATTGCTTCCTAAGGGGGGAGGAATGATCCAGGTGGATATTGGTGGTCACCCGCCTATTCCACTTTGGGCTCCACCATTGTCTATTTCAGTTTTTCAGTTTCGGCACAGTTTACTATTTTTAGCAGTTTTTCGGGTCCTAAACTTCCGGAGCCGTTTTGAGGCCCTAAACGACGTTTTTTGGGAAAACGGAGAGCAACATGGGTCCATGGACCGATGTTTCTCGTTCCAAATTTTTATTCCTCGGATAGATCTTTCTAACGAGGTATGGTACGCGTCAAACGGAGATCGTATGCCAAAGTTACGCCCCTGGGAAGTTGAAACACCAATTTACCCAAACGGGGCCCATAGTTTTGGCGCTTCATCTCCTAGGGTTAGGGTTTTGGCTGTTTAGGATTTCCCATTGTTTCTAAATGATAAATAGGCCCTCGAGCCCCATTGTAACTCAGTTCAGAGGCCTGTAGCCGCCACATCTTTTCTCAGAGATAGCTACCAGCGCCCTAGCTAGTTTTATTTCCATTTTGTGTGTAAGCAAATTTTAGTTCTTTGATATTAATGAAATGAAGTGTTATTTCTGTTGTATCTCTGTATTTATGTTTATATGTTTATTCTGTTGTGTTCCTGCATAAATCCGGATCAGTTTCGTATTTGGGAGATATGCAATGTAATCCTCTTCTCCTACTATGTAATGACTCAATGAGACATTGCATCATATAATGAATTAATGAATCCACTCTTTCTCATTCTACTGTGTATTCATGTCCACGTACATGAGTGCAAAAAAAATACATTTTAGAAATGCAAGTGTGGATTTGTGCAAGCTGTTTCTAGAGAAAGGATGGATACTCATTTATATTGAGTGCAGTGATTCTTATACTATTTTAATATTTTCACTCTGATAAAAAGACTTAATTGATTTAAATAGTGATGGAGATGTTCATCAATGAACTCATGATGTACCAAATTCTGCGGCTGGAGTATATAATGTGCCAGTTACCCCATTGTTTGCACACGGT
Organism: Pinus albicaulis; assembly: GCA_034641835.2. NCBI lineage: Eukaryota > Viridiplantae > Streptophyta > Pinopsida > Pinales > Pinaceae > Pinus > Pinus albicaulis. The sequence goes on along the minus strand of CM076578.1, from coordinate 1,212,875,338 downwards.
CCTTACATTTCACATGGTGATAAGTTGAGGTAGGTATCCATTGGGGCTGGTATGTGTGTTGGAATTATAGATGGTGGTCGAGTGCATACTTGGAGGAATGTGATGAAGGGTGGGCTTATAGGCATGGTAGTTCCAAAGAAGGAAGCTTTGACACCACTTGGCCATGAGGAAAGCCACAAGGATACTGTGATTGTTAATCTAGGTTTGTACCTTGGTTTCTGGAAATGAAAATATTTGTATTATATTTTTTGGTTTTGTATTTTTATTGGTTTATATTTTTTATTTCTATATACTTGATGTTATATTATTTGAAGGAAGTTTAAAAATAAGAGGTTTTTGCTTACCATTATCATTGTGGGGTAGTAGATATGAAATATGTTGGCTTTGCTACAACTTTTTTTTCTATGTACTAGGGGTTTAGATAACAAGAATATTCATTATGTTGTAGGTCTTAGGACTTCCATGGAAGTCATATGTGTAGCAAGATCCTTGATAGTAGTTTTCAAGAAGAAAACCAGAGGGTGAATGGGAACCAAGGAAGAAGCCAGTGAAATCTAGTAGCAAATGAGGAATAGAAGTGCATTCTTGAATATTCAACTATAGTTCCATTTGGTTACAACTCTATTAAGACTTTTGTATGTGGATTCTCCTTTTTGCGAACAACCGTTATCAACTTATGGCTAATGTACAACTTTGTAAATGATATTCATATATATATTGTATTGATGAATGTTGAACTGATCCACTCCTATTATGAATCAATGGTAACAAGCTTCCTTGCAAGCATTTGTAGGAAACATGCAGGTCCTTTTATCTGTTGCCAGATACTTGCAAAGAACAATTTTTCTTATAGTCTTTAAAGGGTGAAATAATCATTTTATACTGCCTTTTTCACATTCTTGGTTTAATTTTGAAGGAATTTCTGATTTTGACATTAGTTACATGTAGAATGTGGATCTCATACCCTGTTTAACTAATAAATCACAACCCCAATTTCCAAAAGGAGGATGCTATTGAAATTGTAATGATGAATTGTAGTGGGTAAGACACACTTCTATGCTCCAGAATTTAAAGAGAATATTGTAGCTTCAAATGTAGGATGCAACCATTTAGATCTTGTATAGAAGCATTGAAATATGGTCAGAATATTGACAAACAATCATCTGTCAGAATCCTATGCCTCTTGGAATTGTTTGTTGGTTTGTCTACAATATAGAGTATGTTGCTTTTGAGCAGAATGGTTGACATCCTTTTTGAGATTCGAGGCTCTGTTCGAATTCATATTGCTTCTCTATGTGATCTAACCAAATCATGGCTTTTGATTTCTGGCATGCAATTTTTAGTGCCAAGGCAATAACCTTTAATTCTGACGTCCTACAAAAACTACCAAAGAGTATCTCTTGAATCATGAAGAAAATAAATAATTATAACTGAACAATTGACATATTCTTATGCAAATGCTCATAATTTTCTAACAGATATTGACGATCAATATTCTAGGCAACAAATGTCTGGTAAGAAGAAAAATATATTTACCTCCATTTCTTATCCATCCTAGTCTCCAACTACACCACCACTCAGCAGGCTCTTATGCTTATCTACCTTTGGCTTTGGAATATATGTAACAATAGCTACACAATTCAACAAATAAAACATACAACATGCTTATTCTTTGCAATTCAATCTACATCAACATCCTTCAAAGGGTGCAATTGTAGCAAAAAAAATGCAAATTCTCAAGTGTAATCTACATGCAAATTCAATCTTACAGTGGCTTTTCCTAAAAGTAACAAATGGATCATACTCAAGATCACTAGGATATGGAGCATATATTGAACGAGAAAAGAATACATGAGCGTACACACTCCCATTATTATTTACAGCCTAGAAATAAATACAAAAATTACACCACTATACTTCAATATGCTAAAACCTGTTCTAGCCTCCACGAAGTATGTCAACCAATCCGAATGTTTTATATTAACAGCTTATATGCCAACTGATATTCAAATAAAATAGTCCAAAATATAATATGGTAGAAAGTAATATCACGTGACAAGTATTAACAGAAAAACAATTGTATATACCAAAACCAGAATTTACATTGAATTATCTCAAATACCTATGAAGGATGGTAAATTATTCTATGTTTTTGAACATTGTTTGGGCCCTAGATTGCAAAAGGTACATTGATTTCTTGAAAAAAAAGAGCTGCTTCATTGCTAAAATCATAGAACCTCTCATTCTCAAAGAGATAGAGCCACATATCCTGAATCATTTACAAAGTACAGAGAATTAGGCTAGAGTTCACAAATTCATGACAACCACAATCTGAACCACACGATAGTACATGAAATAGGCCCCAATTAATGGTAGTTTGTTTTTAACATTGTTACTAGGAAAATATAATAAGACACTCTAATGACAGTGACACTTTAATATAATAATAATAAAAGGAGACTCGAATAGTGTTCCATTCCAGATAAATAATCTAGTTCTGCATATCTAAATGGATTAATGTCCATTAAGTGTGTCATCGTACATTCCCTCAATTGGCATAATAATAAATGCAGTTAGCATAACAAGGCTTACATGTGTGCATAGTAAACATTTGAAGAGGTTTAGTTGCATTAGATAAATGTTTCAAAAGGCTTAGTTATATGTTCATTGGATTGCAAGGAAGTTAGCTTTTATCAATTTCATTTATATCTAAGCCTTAAGGATATTCATTTCCTTGCACGGGACTTGGGCATATTCTCTCTAGTGGATATATTATGCTAATTTAACTTAGCAGCTAATCCATCGGATTTTAATTTTTCACTACAATCTCTTAGGAAATTCTGTTAAATTTAATCGTAGAAGTCAAACCAGAATGGAACTGAAATTGGCCAAATCATTTAAAAAAGGTCATAATCTATTTTAAGCAAGTTTATGGAGCTAAGTTACTTCATTATAAAAAAAAATACAGAGTTGAAACATCTGGAATAATCAGCAAAGCAAAGACCCTCACCCTATAAAATTACTTAGTTGCGACATTTCTCTATCTAGAGAGATGAAATCAGTTAACGACCCTAAAGAGATCTAGATCTTCTTAACTTACAACTAGCCGCTTTGGATTTGTGTGAAATTTTCATGTGTGCTAGACTATAACATGCAGCATAATACCCCAATCCTCTAGTGGTATATTCCATATTAGAATGTTGGCAAATTGATTACATTAATCACTATGCTATTATAATACTTGTAAAAAGCAAAGTAAATATCAATATACATGTTTGTCCAAGTCATAGATAATGCATACAATTCAAATATGAAGTTTGCAAAAGTTGTAAGTGTTTCCTTGAAAAATCTATATGAATAGGAGACTCAAACTGATTCTCTGCCTCTTTCAACCAGATCATAGCAATTTCATCCCAGTGGTGAATGATCCCAAACACAAAGCAGACTAGGCATTTAGGGCACACCATGAACACCACCACAAATGACCTCACAGCCAACCCAATCAGCCCCCGAATGGAAATTTTCCAATTATTTCTATGGGAATATTAGATGCCAAGAAACCACAACAGAAGAACATGATGGATGGGAAGTTAGTACTCCAACACCCTACTGAGACCAAAGGCTGGGAAGATATGTGACACAATAACAAAAACAATTCTCCAGCTACTAGAAGAGCTCGACTAGTACATGATATTCAAATCTATAATATTTTTTGGTAAATTCTATAATGTTTACAACTTTCCATTGCCATGATGGCATTATTGAATTTTGGATACCTGAGTTCCTTTATTAATGCTAGTTGGCACTACAATCTTTTTGTCTTAGATTTAATTTGGAAATTAATCTAATTGGACAAAATATAAAAAAGGAAAACCATCCTGGAGTTATTCAAAGGGATTGTGTATATGGATGCAATAAAACTGTGATAACCATGGGAATTCATAGCACAAGGAAAAAACCACAAAAATATTGCAAAAGCCCATAAGTAGGATTTTGATGTAAAAAATTTCACAAAAGATCTTAGAGCACCATAATCATTAATAGCTTGAAGTATGAGGTTATTAAGTTACAAATAATCTAAGAATTGTGGTATACGATCTACTACATATGTAGAAGGGCGGACAACAACCATTATGACATCCAAAAAAGCATTAGGCAGACCAACAACATCTAGAATAGAAGAGCAAGTTGGATCTTTGTAAATAAGATCACTTGTGACTATAGTTGCAACTGAAAAGGCCCAGCCACCAAAGTCCTTTTATCTTTTGAATATAGTTCACATGAAAAATATCAAAGAACTCTCTTCAAATCATATAGTCGTGTAGTATTTCTAGGAACTTATGTGCCAAGAGATAGATCCCAAGGAAAAGCATTCATAATAAGTCTTCTATGATAAGGAACTAATGTGTCAGGCTGAGAAATTTGCTTTGCCTCTGACCTAGCAACATTGTTCTGAGGATACTTTCCCCTGGAACCTGATTGTGATTCTCCACTTTACTTCCTTTCTCCTCAAAATGGCATACTTCAAACGTGCTATGGTGTTGTCCAAGGCTCCTAAACCCCTAAAGGAGGTTGCAGCAAGATTACTATAGTCCATAAAAGCCTCAAGAACATGCACAATAGATGTTACCAAGTGTATATGTTGTGGATCCAAATATATGAGAAGAGGGAGGAAATTTGGATTTAAACGCACATCCCATAATGCAGTGCAACCAAAAGAAGAAGAAACTAGAATTGTTACTTGAGAAAGTAGCGATTCTACTAAAGATATCGAACAAAAGGATGATTCAATGGAAACTTATTTCTGTTGAGTTTAGGGGGATATTGGATATTTTTGATGCAATATTGAGTATAGTTGAAAAGAGAAATATTATTACAAAGGCTTACCAAAATTATACTCCCAGTCCTTCCAAAATGGAGTTGACATTCCAATGTTTATTTTCATAAGATCATGTTGTGGATTGACCAACTCCATAATTGAATCTTTATTAGGGCTGAGAAGGTCATTCTCTTGAGACAACCAGTACCAATTCATCTAATATCAATTAGTTACATCTGACATGTCTCCGTAAAATAGGATGCCTTTCTTGTTGAATGTGTGATCTTGAAGGTGGGGAAACTATCGAAGGAAATCACCCCGCGTCTCCAACTCCAAATGGAGTGTGTGCCAGACCCAAATTTTTCTTTTATGTTCCACCTAGCCAAGCCCATAATTTCTTTCCATGCTAACCAATTACTCTAGGAAATTCAAATAAGTGAGATTGACACCTGGAATTTGGTGTGTTAAATTTTCTCAACCCTAGCAACTGGAAAATTTAGTTTCTAGTAAATTTCCTTGTTGTAAATTAATTAAAGTTTTAGCTTACTAAATAAAAAGCACTGTAGGGATTTAACAGGTAAATAAAATAAAATCAGTGGTAGCAAATTGGACACCAATCCTACACATGCATACACAAAAAAACTACACATCAAAATTTTGTGTTCATTAAATAATATCTTATCATACAAGGGTTTCCTTACAACATACATGGTCCTTTGTGGAAAACTACAATCTCCAACAACTATAGAAATTTTATGAGCACCTGTGTAGGCTGTACTACCTGAATTCTCCTAAGCACCCACACATGACTTGCCATCTTCTCAACCTGCATTGTAGCCTTTCTGTCACCTGTGCGGTTGTTTGCACCCTTGCCCACAACACATGTAATAGTTTACTATTTCCTGTGGCACACGCAACTGCTCTACTTAATTTTCACAACACATGCATCCCTACTGTAGCACACATGACTATTTTTAACCCTCCACACAACTCATGTTTCTCTCTCAAGATGAGTATGGCCTCACTATACCACTATTGTTGGCTGATCTACAGAATTTTGATGTACAACCTTATTGGGAATGATCATTGCTGCAGATTTCAAACCATATACACTTGGATGAAATTCCATTTTCATCCAATCACATGTCTAGACACTCAAATATGTTCAGAAGTTCCTATCTATTGCTACTATCATAAACATGGGAGGATGAAAGATATGATATCACACAAAGAAAAATCCCCCTGCACTTTCCCCACTTGTTGACATCATACTAGTCAAAATAGAACTTGCCATGGAGCATCACCCTCTAGATTCCTTGACACTCATATGGTATCCAAAATAGACACTTGAGTGGGAAGCTTGAACAAACCAAGTGCCCTAACATCCTTGGGGATATTAACACATCCCAAGGGGCCAATGGAAGACCCTTTTGTTTGATTGATACCATGGTTACAATCTCAAAATATTCTCTACTATTGATATCGAGCCTTGCTACGCAACCAACATGACACATAATATATTTAGAAGTCTACTAGGTTTGTGCAACCATGGTCAACTTCCTCGTAAAGGGAAGGTCCCGATGATTCTAAACAGGAAGTTTCCATTGTATTTGCATCATCAATTCTACATGCATATTGGTATAATATCTAGATTAAAGGGAATACCGAAATATCTAACAACCAACCAGGGTGGGGTAAATTTCTAGGCTGAGGGATTCTAGTTAGAAAGAGAGTCCAACCCAAACAGGCTAAAAATAGTTTTTTAGTCACTAAAAACATCACTTGATGCCAGGTTGATTATGTCTAAACAAGAGTGAGCATCATCAACTAAACCTATCTAAGCACAACTTGGTACATAAAAGCTAATGTATTAGTGAACAATGTGTTCTCCATAGTCATAAATCTAGGTCCAAACTCCACAAGAGTCAACATCTCAATAATGAAAGTCCAATCCACTCAGTCAAAAGCTTTCCCAAATGAAATTTAAAAGAAAAGGGATTACTGGCTAGTTTTTGTGCACATTTGAAGGTTTTACATGTCGAAACAAGGGTCTTGAGATTACTTGTTTGTACACAAAACTTGTGTTATCGTCAGACAACCTTCCATGGAATTGCCTAGATCCTTAAAGTCTCTATTTTAGCCATGATCTTGTGTGCCACACTAAGAAATGTAATTGGATTCCAATCACCAATTTTGTTTGTGGATAATTTTTTTGGAATGTGTTTGCCAAATGACAAAATTTGTCACTAATCATGGCTCATGGCCTTGTAAAATTCACACAAAATGCCATCTAGATTCTATACCCATATAATTTCCATTCTTCATGTAGCTAAGTGCTGCAAAATCCTCCTCTTTTGAGAAGTCATCATAGGTAGACATGTAGAAAATGGCCTTTTGGCATTGAAACTACAGAATCGTGGAAAATATGTCCTCATATCAGATATTTTTGCTTCCAGTGGCATGTGGGATGAAGCAGCAAAAATAAGAACAATGATGAAAGACAGGGGCTTTAAAAAGTCACCAGGATGTAGTTGGATTCAAGTAAAAAACCAAATTCCCATATGTTTTGTAAGAGATAACATGCATCCACAAAAAAAGGATATTTTCAGAGTTTAAAAAATTGGTTGGGCAGATGAAGGTAGAAGGACATGTATCAAACCATGAATATTAAGAATGTGCTACACTATGTGGAGGAGGAGAAAAATAAGAAAATTCTCTATAAGCATTGTGAGAAGCTAGCCATTGATTTTGAACTCATCAGCACATCACCTTGAACAAATAAGACTCTTGAAGAATCTCTGTTTTTTTGTTGATTGTCACACCACTATCAAGTTATCTCTAAGATTCCCAGGAGAGAGATTGTTTTGAGGGATGCAAATTCTTTTCATAATTTGAAGGATGGGAAGTGCTCTTGCAGATATTATTGGTGATCCCAGATGAGAATTCCATTCATCTATGATTTTTTTTTATTTGGAATAAATAATTTCCTTTGTCTGAAAACTACTGATAGCTCAAGAAAGGAAAGTAGTAGATATAAGCATGTCAGAATGCTAATTCAAATAGCTATTAATTTTTCTACCAAAATGGGTTCAATTAAATAATATTGTGAAGGAACTGACTCTTTCAAATCTTGGTGTGTTCCAGGAACTTATTTCAGACCCCATTCGCCTAGGCAGCCTTAGGATTGACCTGCAGGCCCTTTGAAGCATTTTTCTTGCTTTACAGTCAACCTCCATCCTTGACCTGGTCTTGTTAGGATTTTGAGGTTGGATTTATTTTGTAGGACTCTCGAACAATATTTAACTTTAGGTGCCACACCCAACAGATTCACTTCTCTATGCCAAACACAAAAATACACGAAGCAAACATACTATTATATAATTATTTGAAAAAAGGGCTTGGCCTTTGATTAGTTCCCTTATCTCAATAAAAAAATGGAGATAATTTATCCTTCCATGAATATTTGTAGACATTAATTAGAAACTATTACCTCATACAATATGATATGTCTATGCTTAGTAGGCCTTATTAGCACTAAGTTACATTTACTGAAGCTTGTGTGAGAAGAGTTATCTTTGATAAGTCATTTTAATTTGGCTAGATCCATGAAAAGAAAAAGATCCATTTGCATATTCAATCTCCAATTATGATATGATTTTTTACTCCATGCTATTATTTAATGCTAAAATAGTGAACTCAAATGAGTTAGCTCTCCAAATTCCTCATTTTCTTTGTGGGCTTATATACTCTAGGTAAAAAATAGCCTTGATGACTCAAATTTGACATAACTGGAATTATCAGGTAAACTAGTCATTCAAAACCAATGTTTGGGCATTACAAAGGTGTCAATTATAATGTAAACTATTATGATCGATAAAGAAATCATGTATCCTATCAGGTATGGGAAGCATGAAAGATAATACAATGGGATGCCTATGCATATGACAGAGAAATGTAATCAAGTTCCACAAAAGTGACTCATTAATTTGCAGATAAGTAGTACATTGTCTTCTAGTTATAGGAAAATCTTAAACAAGAAAGTTGATATGTGGTGACTAGTCTTATATATTTTTCTACTTTTCATGTTAAACATAAGGAGGAAACTCAGAAGTATAGAAAGATATGCCAAAGAAACCAAACTTCAGACCTGCTTAACCCCAAGGAGCTCTAGTCTATGCATAGGGAGGCACCCAAAAACATACACCTATATTTTTTGATAGTGTGAGGAGAATAATATGTTCATTTTGGCTTGGTTTGAATTGTTATTGTCAGCCAGAAATGGTACAATTTTTGGTAAGCCTTAGGGACCTCACTTATAGTTGGGTAGGTAATGGAATAAATCGATTGTCAAAAAAAATTTTATTCCTAGATGAAGTAAATATTGGATGCATAGAATGTGGTATGTACATGCACTTCAATCAAGGTTGGCCTAAAACTTGTAGAGTCTTTAGGTCCTCAAACCAAGAATTTGGTGTTAGATTTATATAGTAACAATACAATGAGGCTGACTCACAAACTTATCATATACAACGACATTGTTTCATTGAGTGTTCTTGGTATCAACAATCATTACATAAATAAGAATTACAGTAAAAGAAGTATTTTCATGAAAACACCTTTTGTGTTAGGTTTTATGAGTGAAAACAGACAAAAACATCATTTTGTTCATTTTACATGGCATGAGAAATCATTACATGAAATAGAATTATAGTAAAATAAATGATGCCATAATAACACCTTATACCTAGCAAGGTGACACCTTGTAAGTATGCAGGAAGTGTAATTGGAGGCCACAGAGACTGTTTACAAATTATTGTTTGCATATAGAGGAAGCCAACCATCAGTACATTAATTAATTTATTGACATCTTGTTTTCTTTGTGTGCAGAAGAAAATAACAGATATATCTAGAATTCAACACTGGAAGTATTCCAACCCAAAATTATACTCGAAACCTCCCAAGGAGAAGGTCATGGTAACTCCAGTTTATCTGATACTCAATGAATTGAGGTGGCATAGTTAAGAAAGATGAAGATAAGATGGCTTGGAGGTCAATAACCCTCATTCTAACCTATAGGGATGCTTAAATAAGGTTTTTAACCCAATAATTACTAGGATACGTAATCCTCCCTTAACATAATTATACCATACTTCCTATGGGCTCAGAATATGAAGCTCTCATAAATCCTCACATTTCCTTTTTTCATGGCTGCATTATGCAGTGTTGCTTCTCTACCATACATCTCCATCTCAAAGATATATCATCATATATGGATAAATTACACATTTTTAATAAGACATCATATGTCTCTCCTCTCTCCGCAAGTGTCCTGCATATGTGCAAGTGCAAGTTTAATATGGAAATGATGCCAAGCTACACAGTTAGCATCTAGGAGGTCAAAGCCCTAACTAAGAATTGAGGTAAAAAAAGGACCCCAAGTCACAAAGAAGAGTTTCACACTAATGAATTTGTCCTTGAAGAAGAACAGAATGTAAGTCTAGTACGAACCACTAACATGACCTACCAAAACTGCACTGGAAGATACTGAGTACTTTGGAGTTACAATCATTTATGAAGTGATTTAAGCATTTAATTCACATTTATTTTCTTTATGGCTGCATTTTCCAGTGGCACTAGTCTACCTTACATATCTCTCTAATGGTGATATCATTGTGTATTGATAATTAAACATTGAATATTATATCAAATGTCCCTCCTCTCATTACAAGTGTTATGCATATGTGCATGTGCAACATTAATATGGTATTGATTCTAAGCTACAAAATCAACATCTGTCATATAGCAATAGAGTAAGTATATAAATGTTGAAAAGTAAGTGCCAGGGACTAGAAGCTTTGGTGACAAGTAAAATAATTATATCAAAGCAACTCAAGAAATAGTAATATTATGGAAAATTTTCTAATAGCTTCATGACTAAGATCAAGGATCACCAAACTCTGCACTACTTGTTGAAGGGAGATATGCACCTCTCATAAAATTATTAAGCATTTCAAGACAACCTGGCTTCCCATGCCACTAAGAAAGGAAGAGGGTTTATCTTTTAATAGACAACTTTTTGCATCGTGATTTTAGACTTTCTTCCACTTAGGCTCCATCCCACATACCAAAATTCCAAAAATTCCCATAATAGAATATTAGTTGTTCACTGAGTCTTCAAATACACATCCAAGCACTTGATCTTTGCATATTAGGTGAACCCAGTCCCACACTAGTAATCTTCCCAAAGGAATCTAAAGAAACAGTAAGCAGTTGCCCTCTATCTCTCAAAATTATGCCACCAACATATCTGGTTGAAAAAAATTCAAAGTCATGGCACTGTCTTGTAGCTCTAAGGCCTCCGACACTGATTCCAATAATAAATTTAGAAACTCACTTTGAAGCATGCTAGCAGTCATGACAAAGTAGATCCCAAAATATTCCTAACTATTTTTTAAGTCCTTAAAACACAGTAAGGTTAGCCCTACAACTTTATTGAACCCAATCCCACCATAGAAGAATTCATATGGAAACAAAATACTTCAATTCTTGTTATAAATTAAGATAATTATTTGAAATATTTTTTCATTTCTTTGATAAACCCTTCACTGAATCTTAAAAAAAAAAAATCATAGAAAATTCAATACCATATCCTGAAGGTCCTCTACAACTTGTAATTGTCACTGATTTGATGCAATAGTCCCCATAGTATTCCTTATAAAAGGAAAATATGTGTCTCCTATAGATGCTTTCAGAAAACAAAATTAAACCTCAATTACCTACTGGGATTTAGCCTGTAATATGTCTCTTTAATACTCAAATATATATTCAATTTTTACTACCATCTATATAACCCCCATTGAAAGCTCAACTGCATATATATTAAGTTCCCCTATCAATGGGAAGGAATAATATGCTAGAAAAACTATGTTCCATGAACTTGACATGTTCTAGAATTGGTTGTAGTTTCAGGTTCTTTTCCTCTTGTAGCTTCCTTTTATACAATTTTTTATCATCTCAGAATCCTCATAGAACTCCATCTTAGGGATCCCTTTGTCTGCTGCTAATTTTAGTAGGAACTTCAATGCAGGCAGCTCAACATAATTGTTTTTTACCATGCCCAGACCTGCTTTGAAGACCAAAAAATGTTTATCAATGGTATAAGAAGTTCAAAGAACTTCTAGCATGACAAATTGAGACTTTGTCTTGACTCACTTAATAAAATAAGCCCAAGGACATTGACAAAATTGGGCAAAAAGTGTCTTCATTTGCACCATTTTTGCAATAGTCAGCCTTTGCTATTCTTCATAAATGTGTAAAATGATCAGTGCCCTGAGCATTTTCATGGAAGAAAATGATCATTCCATCTGATTTTAGCATTTTCCAAATAGTGTTAATGTTCTTGCAATGATTCATAAACTGGTGGAAAAAACTATCGTTGTTATCCCTTTGATCTAGGTAGATTTCCTGGTTCTCAGGTCTCCAATCCTTGATATTAGTCATGAAGCTATCCTTTACTAAGGAGGTCTCAAAGGCTATTCTTCCACTAGCTTGAGGTCAATAATATTGGCAAGAGGGATCCTAGTTATACTGTAAAAAGAAATGGTTTGAAGATAAATCTATCAAAACATAGATCTCATCATCTGATTGCACTTAGAGCTATTTGGTTGGCAATGAAATGTAGCATCTTCTAGGAGGATTTTCCACCATTCCATGGTCAACAAAAAATCAAATACCTCTATGATGGAAATTAAATATATCACAAAGCCAAAATTCCCTCTCCATGGAATGGGCCATCCTCACCATGAAGATTCTCAAATCCATTCACATCATTGGTATTGCCAATAGACACCATCATTAAAAGATGGAAGAATAAAACATATACCCAACATGTGCCATGATAAAAACGTGCAAGTTTGCAATAGAATGAAGGAAAAGGAATGAGAAGAGTATGAAAATAGAGCATTCAACAAAAAGGGAAAAAAAGACAAGAAATTGCAGACATTGAACTTGCCTCTCATATATTCAATAATAATGATTATGGTAGCCTTTAAAATCCCCTTCAAGTTCTCCATAGACCATAGCCATGAGTTGGAGGACTATTAAAACCATCCCTTAGGTCTATCATGAAAGAAAACAAAAAGTGGGAGAATGTTGGGTATGTGTTATATTCTTTCCATGACTAGTCATGCGATAGCCCCCCTTGTACGTTGTGCCGGGTGCAGCAAGCGGGTTACAGGGGGGAGGCGGCAGCCCCCCCTGTTCGAGGTACGAGGAAGCACCCCAGGAAAAAAAAATTGGACCCTATTTTTCAGTGGGCAGCCCTGCCCATGGTTTTTTGCATGGGTTTGCACATGGTTTTGGGGCATGATGGTTTTCGGCCCCTGGTATTTTGTAGATCCGGTGAAGGGAACTATAGTCATGTTATAATCCAGGGTTAAAGGATTAGGGTTTATGTATGCTTCGACATGTATATATATGTGTTGTAACACTAAAAGGAATATAATGAAAAATCAAGATGGTCGTCCTGATTTGGGATTCAGGGGAAAATATCTGTGTATACTTGTTTTATGTTTTATGCTCTTGCTATTGTTTATTTTCTGTTTTTTAATATTTTTTTGCAGATAATTTTTGTACAGGGTTAAAACCTATACAACATTCCCCCCCCCCCCCCCTTAATCCGAAGGGGTATGTGTGAGTCCAAGAAGAGAGATGTAATACAAATTTGCAAAGTTTGCATGGAAACAATTAGGCTAAATGAGATCTCTAAAATGTTGTCATAAAGAGGTGGTTTAAGGATGACCACCAACACTGGAATGCTTGATTCATTTCCTGGAACTCTACCAAAACCGATAAGAAGCTAATGTCTTCTACTAGAGGAAGTGTCCCAAATTCTTTGAAGAGGAAGAATATCAACCTCACATAGATGGTTTAAGGTTGACCACCAACCAAAGGCATGCTCATGGCCATATGTGTCTCTCGCTACAACTTTGAATCCGGAATGATAGATTGTGGCTCAGGCTCGCTTGAACTGCTATGACTCTAGCTACAACTCTGAATCCGGAATGCCAGATTGTGGCTCAGGCTCTCTTGAACAATTTTGTTTCTGGCTACAAATCTAAATCTGGAATGAAATTTTGTGGCTTAGGCTCATTTGATGTGGCTTTGTAGCTTGTAGATGAACATAATTTCCCCCCCTGTCAGGTACAAGGTGAGATGATGGCAAAAACTCAACTGCAAGACCTTCTAATATTCTAGAAGAAATTATGTCATATGACTGAAACATCTTCTTAGCTATTGATGCCCATTGCCAAGAAGCGATCCATCCAAGATGAATCTTTGATCTTGTAGGAGGCTTGTTTCTGAAGCATGTGTGTGAAGAATGGGTGTGCCGACCATAGTGCTTGCATGGGTGAAGATCGAAACAATGATATTTCATATGGCCAATTCGATCACAATGTTGGCATTTTACAATCTGTTGTTGCTGCTATGGAAGAGGAGCAGAATCTAGAACAACTGAAGGTGAGCTATCATGAATAAATCCGAAACTCTAAAATTTTATGGGCTTGGAGTAGTCTGGAATATGAAAGGAAAACTCCTTGTCATATCCAAGACCTGTTTTGTGCTTGTTATGGACAAGCTCTGTTGAGATTCAACAAGAGCTTGACTAGTCGTGGAAAGAATATAACACATACCCAACATTCTCCCACATGCACAACAACCACCAATAGTAGTAAATCTCAATGAATTGAAAAAGAAACTCAATTGCTTCACTATGAACTCTATAATGACTTTAACATCCTTTACTTTCAAATCTACAAATCATGAAAAGTGATGAGGCCTTCAAACATTGCAAGATTCTTAAAGTAGTCTTTTACAAAAAATACTTGGGAGAAAAGCATTCCCAGAGACATTCTATACACATATATTTACATTTTATATATTATAATGCATATATTTTCAATTAAAATGGGCTTCTACAATAGGACCTAACTCATTGGTAAAGCAAGGGTGGTGATATTGCCCCCACCCACCCACCCTAATTACAAAAAAAAACATTTTAGCCCCTTATAATCCACCATGGTTGTGAAAATGGAATGAATATTATGATAAATAGAGTTCCTAGAATTAGTGCCAACACCTTCAAAAAAAATGTATAGAATGCCAAATTAGTTGTGGAGAACGTAGACTTTAATGCTAATAATTGGAAATACAGTATTATTAAGAGCTTATAATTGTGATTCATAGTACATTATGAACATCAATGATTTAGTATAAGTCTCAAGAATTTGCAACCAGTGGTAAACTATTTACAAGTTACAAATTCAAAATAAATAGCATGAAGTAGAATAGGAAATGAAATTGAACCAAATAACATCAACCATTTAACAATTACAAAAGTTATGAACCAGATTGAAAGGTATGGAATATGAAATGTAATAGGCCATCGTCACCAAAGAGTTGTAGCATGTATAGAATAATGTTTACAAGATAGGCCATGTGCCTAATTTATAAAATAGATACTGGAAACTGAAAAACTAAATAGAGTCGAAGTCTATGACAATTAACAAAATAAAAAATAAAAATAAAAACAGAAAAAATTATACTAACTATTCTTGATTTTTCTTTCCAGGAGCAATTCTAAAAAATCTAATAAATAATGAATGAAATGAGTCGATGAAAATTGGAATAAGCGAAGAATATGGATTCAAGTTTTTGTAAGCTCTAAACCAACCTCCATAGTGTTTAGGGCCCACTAGGGCCTTCACATAGTCCACAATATTTTTAGAAAAAGGAAAATAATTAGTCATCTTTCAACCATATGGGGAGTGTTCTCATGAGTGCTTGCAAAATGCTTGGGAGCACTTGGAAGTGTAGCTGCCCAAGTCAATCACACACTCCTAAAACACCATATTCAGCACAAGAATGAGAGGGGAAAGTGAACTCCCTTGTAATATAGGTTTCTACTAGGCCATCCACACTTTTCCCCTGAAAAATTGTTCTTGGAGGCTCCAATGAAATTGAGCCTCAAAAGCCAACTTTCAGGATTTTTCCAAAGGGATCAAATAACATGATATGATAAATATCCAATAATACTACAATGAATATATTATTGTATTACATCTGAATTGCTAGGGTTGGAATCTGGAATGACGTCCTAGAGGTTTTGAATATGGACAAAAAAGCCAAATCACTGTAAGTAGCAAAAGTTTTCCTTACAACTATTTTGGACAGTGGAAATAGTGAACAATTTGATTGGAAAAAAATAAAGCATATTGAGCTTTATATGTTTTTCAATCGACAAAAAGAAAACATTCTAGCATTTATATGTTTTTCAAAATTAAAAACCATGCTCTTATTGTTTACTGCCTTGATTATTATTGCCATAACACAAATTCCATTAAACATGAAGTTATCCAAGTGATTTATCTTCTTTTTTATTGTAGATCCACTTCCTGAAGTTTCTTATGCATTGATGCATGTTGTAGTTACCGGAGCATCTGAGTAGGAAGAGCCAAATATACATGTTTTTCTTTCGCAATGTGGCCTTTTGGAAAGAAGATACTAACATGGATTCCAAAAAATTTATGGTACTGTGAATGTTGAAAAGTATTGAAGGAATGGATTCCTTGATCTGTGCCTTGATTCAAGGAATCGATTTGGATATCTTCTTAGTCATATACGAGTTCCAGTGATTAGGAAAAGTTCAATAAGCAGTTTAACTAGTGAAATTTTGTGAATGATGAGTTATATGCTATGTTGCACGAGTTTCTGGTATGCAGGTACTTCGGGTACGTAGGAATGAGTATTCAGCACGGCTATAACTTTTGACCAAACTTACAGGAAACATTAATTTGGGAGCAACAATAATATAATAAATTAAAATTTAATATATATTAAAAATAAAAATAGAATTATTTATTTATTTCCATCCAAATCTTGCCATTCAGGATTGGCCATGCCCCTCATCTTCATTTTGATAGAAGGGCTTTCCATAAATAGGTTATTTCTCTTAGTTCTAAACCCATATCCACATCTAGACCTAGAAACATACCCATCCCTTCACACGGTTCCATCAGTTTATGCAGTACCCAAGCTAGCAGCATCAAATACACCTAATTTTGCACTTCTTAATTGCAGTGAAGCTCCCAAAATGTCAAGAATTTGTTGTAGTGAAGCTCTTGAAAAGCTCCAAAGTACCCGTTGAAGCTCCCAGCTGTTTTGGAAAGTTTCCTACCAGCTCCCAAGCTCCCAGGAGCGGGGGAGCTTAAGTTACATGCTCTCCAATGCTTGGGAGCAGTACCTGTGTAAATATGTTTATATGTCCTCTAGTGTGAGTTAAATTGGGGACTGAGTGAACAAGTGGAGATAGCCTCCTAAATTTTAGGAGGATCCAGTTAAAGTGTGTTGAATTTTGTTAACTAGAAAAGTTCCAGTTCAACTCCTAATTTAAAAAACTCACTAACAATAGCCTAATCAAAAATCTTGTAAGGAGATCGAAGGCACACAACTAATCTGACAATTATTGAGCATGATTTTGTGCGCAAGAGAGATTGTGGAGGAACAGGCCAAATGTTCCTTGTGCGAATTATCGAGGAAAGAGATTTTCTCTTTGGGAGCACGAATTTTTGAGTAAGAGAGCTTGTGGAGGAATGATCCAAGTGTTCCTTGTGCGAATTATTGAGGAAGGAAATTTTCTCTTTAGAGTGAAAATAGAAATAGTGGAAATCCTTATTTAATAGGAGCTCAACCAGTGCTAGGAAATAGGAGATTATTTCCTAAGGTTTTGTGCTGGAAAAATGAAAGCCTCTGGTGTGTATAGGAGGAGGAAGCAAGTCAGCTATCAGACAGAGGTTTCAGGCCTAGGACAGGCAAGAAAAATCTTGCATATTTAGATTCGAAGTAGCTTGTATGCATATCACATTTGTTGCTCAATTTTATTTAATAAAATTTTGAAGCAAGAAAGGGTTTTCCCTATTGGGTTCCCTGGAAAAATTGTGTGTTTTGTTGTGTGAATTTTGTGAAATTATTTATGTTCTATTCCATTTCTATTTGGTAGAGAAATTGTGTGTCTGTGTGAAAAGAAAATTTGATTTCAAATTTTTCATAACATCAGATCACAATTTTGTTGAAAATATAGATGGTATCGGAGTTGTGAACATGAATCAATCAGCATAAGAGTCTTTAATTTTTCAAGATGATAACTCACATAGGATTGGGATTGAGAGAGCATGATAGATTGGATGGATCCTCAAATTTTGGTGTTTGGAAGGTTCGCATATTGTTATTTTTGGGCGAGTATGGGCTGAAGGAATTCACTGAGAAAGGTATTGGAGAACCTTCAGATCTAGACAAGTTGAGGCTCGTCCAAAAGCAGATGGCCAAGGCTAAGAGGATGAATTTGGATGGACTTCATGATGATGTCGACCCTCATGTTACAGTAAAAAATATAGATAAGGAAATGTGGGATGCCTTAGTCTATCTCTACCATAATTATTTTGAGAATCGAAAGATGGTCCTCAAAGAGAAAGTGAGGACAATCAAGATGCATAAGGGTGAGAGTGTCATTGCCTATCTCACCAGAGTTCGAGAAGTCTGTGATGAGCTAGCAGCTATTGAAGAGAAGCCTATAGACACAGAGCTAGTGTGTGTGGATCTGAATGGGTTTATCAAATATTGGCATACTTTTTTTCAGAGTATTACTGGATGAGATAAGTTGTCGAATTGGGAACGCTTGTGGAGTGACTTCATCTAGGAGGAGCTAAGGCTCAAGCTAGTTGAGACTTCTAGAAATAATAGGAAGGGTTCCAAGGTCAAGAAGGAGGACACTAATATTTTTCTTTCAAGTAAAGTCAAAGGCAAGAAAGGAAAATGGAAGAGCGAAAATAGTCAAAAGGGTGACAAGAAGAAGAGAGATCCAAGTAATATAAAATTCTTCCATTTCCATACTTTTGGACACTACGCTTCCAAGTATCCTAATGGGAAGAATAAGGGGTTGAAAAATGAGCATGTAGTTGCATCAGCTAAGGTAGATGAGTTTTCCTCTCATTTTAAGAAGGAATTCTCATTGATGGCTTGCATGGACAGCTCGGTAGGGAGAAATACGTGGTATATTGATTCACGAGCCTCTTTCCATATCACTGGAAATCAAAAGTATTTCATCCAACAAGATGAGAAGGATATGAAAGTAAATATTGATCTTGGAGATAATGGCAAGTCTGCTACTAAGGGAATTGGTATTGTCAGATTTGAAAGGGAGTTAGGTAATACTCTTCATCTCAAATATTTTCTCCATGTTCCAGGGTAGCAGAAGAACTTGGTTTCAGTAGTTATCCTTGAGGATAAAGGATGTGATGTCACCTTTAGCAGACGTAAGGCTTACCTCCAGCACTTGGCTTCTATATGTAAGAAGTAGATAGGTGTAAGGGTGAAAAATATCTACAAGTTACATGTAGATACTGGTGCAACCTTGAGCAGCAAGACAGGATGTGCATATGTATGTGAATTTTGGCATAGGTGCATATGACACTTTCATTCTTCAGCAAATTTCCATAGGATTACCAATGGGGGGCCTTGATAAGAGTGGAGTGTGCAAGGGATGCAAGCTTGGTAGTTATTCCAACTCTTCCGTCCATGGTCAAGACAACAGGTCCAAACATATTTTGGAGCTGGTGCATTCAAATGTGTATGGGCCCTTCTCTTCTCCATCACCGATGAGACACGGTTATTATGTTACTTTCACTAATGATTTTTCTTGGAAAAATTGGATATATTTTATGAAAAATAAAAATGAGGTCTTAGACAGGTTCATGGACCTTAAGGCCTTGGTAGAGAAGCAAATCAGGAAGAAATAAAGGTAGTGAGAAGTGACAATGGTGGAGAATATATCTCCAATTCCATCAATAGTTTTTGTGCCAAGGAAGGTATTAGGAGAGAGTTGATAGCACCTCATAACCCTCAATAGAATGGGCTAGCTGAGAGGAAGAACAAGAGTATTGTTGGAACAATTAGAGCTATATTATGTTGCATGATCAAGATTTTCCTAGGTTCTTGTGGGAAGAAGCATGCAACACTACAGTATTTCTACAAAATAGGAGTCCACACAAGGTGCTTGGACGAGCTACACCAGAGGAGGTCTTCACAGGCAAGAAGCTTGATATTTCACACTTCTGAATCTTTGGCACAAAGTTCTACTATCATGTGTCCAAATGTAACCGGAAGAAGTTGGATGCTACAACAAAGAAGGGTATCTTTGTGGGGGTATAACGAGAAATATAAGGCATACAAGGAGTATCTTCCAGGATCCAAGACAACAATTCTCAAGAAAGATGATAGATTCCAGAAGGATCAGGCTCTAAGAGTTTCCTTAGAGCATGAGCAGATTGCAATACCTGAGGAGGAGCTACTGACTCTCAAACAAGAGGCACAACCAACACCTCAAAGTCATCCATCCACATTCTAGTAGCAAGAGGGTAGCGTAGGAAGATGAGGATGACAAACCAAGCCAAGAGAAAACAGATCAGCCAAAGCTAGCCACCACAGGGAGGAAGAAGGGAAGGTGGGTCGAGAGGCTGACCTAGAAGGCTCAAGAGCAGGTCGAGGCTCCCAGCACCATGTTTAGGCATAGTAAAGTTTAAAAAACCACATATGTACATAGGTTATATGGCACTAATGACAGAGTTGGTGGAAACTGTGCCTTCTTCTTATGAGGATGAAAATTCTCAACAGGTTTGGTGGAGAAGTATTCCTCTATGATGAAGAATGATGTCTGGGAGGTTGTTCCATGACGTGAGGGGAAAACCATTGTTGGATCTAAGATGGGTGTACAATTTGAAGCATGGAGCACATGGGAGTGTGGAGAAGTTCAAGGCCAAGTTTGTGGCCAAAGGCTTCTCACAAATAAAGTCCATAGACTATCAAGAGACATTTTCCCCAGTAGCACAATATTTATCCATTAGGACTATTCTAGCACTTGCAGCATATATGGGGTGGAAGATCCACCAGATGGATGTGAAGCATGGAAAATTTTAGGGGCTAATATTCGTAGGTGGGCTAATTTTCCAATGTTTTTCCAAAAAAAAAAAAATTTCACCAATTTCCATTTTTTCTAAAAATGATTCACCCAAATTTTACAATATAAATTTATTTTACCTTAAAAATTGCCAACGTTATATAAAGGCTATATATAAAATCATTATAAATTTGATAATTTTACAAATATATCAATAAATATTTTATAGTTTTCATATTAGGGATTAGTGACATTCGCAAATGTTTTAAACTTTGAGATAATTTTCTACGCTTAAAATTTTCCCTGACGTGAAGACAACATTCCTCAATGGAGTTTTTGGGGAGGAGATCTATGTAGTGCAACCAAAAGGGTTTTATCAGTTCAACAGAGACACACATGTGTGCAGGCTGAAGAGATCTATTTATGGGCTCAAGTAAGCTCTGAGAGCATGGTACACTCGGATTAGCAGCTACCTTTGAGAATTGGGCTTCATTAAGAATGAGGCAGAAGCCAACCTGTACTACATCATGGTTGGAGGGTTTTCTCTCATTCTAGTTCTCTATGTCGATGACCTTATATTCACTGGAGATGAGAGCTTGATCTAGGATTGCAATGAGGACCTTGAAAAGAAGTTTTAGATGAAGGATATGGGGCTTGTTCACTATTTCCTTGGCTTGGAGGTTTGGAAAGGTGATGGTGAAATCTTTGTGGGACAGGGAATGTACATAACAAAGATTTTGTAGAAATTTCATATGCAATATTGTAGGCCCATGGCCACACATCTAGTCACAAACTGGAGGAATATGGGTGCTACTACAACAAACAAAGTGGATCTTAGAGTATACAGGAAACTCAATGGATCGTTGATGTACTTAGTCAACACACAACTTGATATTTGTTTTGCAGTCAACCAGCTAAGTCAGTTCATGGCTGAACCAACCAGAGTGCATTAGGTTGTTGCAAAGCATGTGTTGAGATATCTCAGAGGCTCAAGAGACTATGGATTGTGGTACAAACGGGTTGAGTGAGGCTTGAGGGCTTCATTGATGTATATTGGGTAGGGATCTCCATAGACAGGAAGAGTACTTCAAGTGGCATATTTGGTGTTGGTCAGCTACAGTTTCTTGGTACAACAGGAAGCAGAGATCAGTTGCACTCAGTTTAAGAGAGGTCAAGTACACGGTTGCTAGTCGGGTAGCTTGCAAGGATATTTGGATGAGGAAGTTACTTGTGGGACTTTTAAGATAAAGGATGGAGCCTACCATGATACATTGTGATAATCGGAGTTGCATTAAACTCTCTGAGAATCCAATGTTTCGTGATCGCTCAAAGCATATCAAGATCTTCTATCACCATCTTAGAGATTATGTGCAAAAGGGGATAGTCAAGCTATAGTATGTTCCAATAGGGGAGCAGACGACAGACATCATGACCAAGGCATTGGAAAGAGGTAGTTTTGTTCCTCACTAAGATAAGTTGGGAGTTGTACAAAATCCATTCCTTGCTAAGAGGGAGTGTTGAAAAGTAGCGAAGGAATGGATTCCTTGATCTGTGTATTGATTCAAGGAATCAATTTGGAGATCTTCTTAGACATCTATGAGTTCCAGTGATGAGAGTTCAAGAAGTAGTTTGACTAGTGCGAGTTTTTGGAGGATGAGTTATCTATCCTCTGGTGTGAGTTAAATTAGGAACTGAGTGAATAAGTGGAGTTAGCCTCCTAAATTCTAGGAGGACACAGCTAACTAAGATTGTTGACTTTTGCTAACTAGAAAAGCTCCCGTTCAACTCCTAATTTAGAAAACTCACTAACAATAGCCTAATATAAAATCTTATAAGGATATCAAAGGCACACAATTAATCAATCAATTCTTGAGCACGAGTTTGTGAGCAAGGGAGCTTGTGGAGGAACGAGGCAAGTGTTCCTTGCGCGAATTATTGAGGAAGGAAATTTTCTCTTTGTAGTGCACATAGAGATAGGGGAAATCCCTATTTAATAGAAGCTTAGCCAATGATAAGAAATAAGAGATTATTTCCTATGGTTTTTTGTTGGAAAACAAGAGCCTCTAGTGCATATAGGAGAAGGAAGAAAGTCAGCTATCAAGAAGAAGTTTCAGGCCTAGGACATGCAGGAAAATTCTTGTATTTTCATATAAGAACCAACTTGTATGTGTATCAAATTTGTTGCTCAATTTTCCTTAGTAAAATTATGAGGCAAGCGAGGGTTTCCTTGTTGGGTTACCTAGAAAAATTGTGTTTTTTATTGTGTAAATTTTGTGAAATTATTTATGTTCTACTTGGTTGTTATTTGGTAGAGAAATGTTTTGTCTCTGTAAAAAGAAAAATTTTCTTTAGATTATTCATAGTAATATATCAAAATTTCGTGGAAAATTTATAGTGAATGCCACATTAAATAAATAAATAAATATGATAAACTGCTAAGAAAATGAATCCAACGTGATCTATTCGTTAAAGAGGGTAATATTTATACCTGAAACAAAGTCATTCATTTGGGCAGTTCTAAAATGTACCGATAATTTACAAGAAATGTCTTTGTCTAAAACAACCGAGACTGTGAATTTTGTAAAGATGTCATGCCAAATAATCAACAGTGCCTATTTTATGAAAGGGCAGAGAGTTCAAAATCCTATCAGTTATGTTCTAGGTTTCTTTGTAGCATACGTTTGTATAAGTGTGGCACCATGAGTTAGTAGATGTCCATGCCATGTCATCAAAATTGATTGATATGATAACATGTAGGGATTCCTTAAAAAGGCTTGGTATATTAACAATAAATTTTTCAAAATTTGCCTTTGGTGAAATTTCACAGCTCTAACAGTGCCATCCTAGAAATTGTGTCATTAATGACATTGTTGTTGTTGTTGTTTTTTTTTCTTTCGAAAATGAGATCATGTAATTTTCACATTTCTATATTGATGCCATGGTTACTGTAAATAAATTTTGGTTATCCTAGTAATATTCAAATGAATTTGGTTTCAAAATACAATATAAAAAACCTACTACTATAAAGAAGTTGGAACAAACAAATAACACAAAAAATAAGTACATAAAAGAAAAAAACCACGAATATTGTTA
Organism: Pinus albicaulis; assembly: GCA_034641835.2. Lineage (NCBI taxonomy): Eukaryota > Viridiplantae > Streptophyta > Pinopsida > Pinales > Pinaceae > Pinus > Pinus albicaulis. The sequence goes on along the minus strand of CM076578.1, from coordinate 1,212,851,417 downwards.
GATATGAGAAACAAACATGTACTGCATCTAGCAAGTTCCCTTCATCTTTGTACAAAACTCCATAGTGCGTGAGGGAAAAAGAATTCTAGGGATCAAGCGCAAGAGCTTCAGAAAATCATTCAAATTCCTTTGGGATGAGACCTTGTATTTAGAGAAAAATTCCATTTCCCATGTGGGCCTCCATGGTGATAGGCTCTGTTTCCAGAGAAAATTCATAGAGACCAAGTGCATCTACAAAATTATTCTAGCTCACTAAATAATGACTCACTACCCCATCGGCATTTGAAGGTAATGATATCTATGAGTGCTCCTTGTTTCCTGCAACATCCCCACTCTCTTCCAGCATTCACTATCTGAGACTGAGGAGACTGACTCACTGCTCCATTGGCATTAGAAGGTAATGGCCTCTGTTAGTGCTCATTATTTCCTGCGACATCCCCACTCTCTTCTAGAATTCACTGTCTGAGACTGACTGAATTGAGGTTCTATCCATACCATAGATATACCCATTCCACTCTTCAATGCCCCCATTTTTCTATACTGCTTCACTTCACAACCCTTCTTTACCAAAATGAAAAATCATCCGCATAGTTACAAAACTATTTCAAAAATTTAATCATATAGTAACCCCAATGAAAACCATTACCAACGATCGATTAAATCCTCCAGTAACACCTCACACAACTTTATTAGGACACAACACATTAAAAATAAAGACCCTAATAGAAATATAGCAAATGCATTCAACTTTTGGGATGATTACCTTACGGTCGGGAAGAATAGAGTCTGATAGATGATTATCCAATTTGCACAAATCAATAAGGAGATTACTAAAGGAAGTCAAATCTGGTCACAGGCCAAATTTTCCCATGTTTTTGAAAGTTTCAATCGCCTCCTTATCCACACGTGCCCTACCATACCACTTGATCACCAGAGAAAATGCTTGTTGGGTCAAAATCCCCTTTCCCTTCATATAATTTATTACAACACATATAAGCTCAAACTTCCATATCCTTCCTAGAATGCCAATAATAATGTGATAAGCCTCGACTCTGTGTGTGCACCGCTACTATTTATATTCCCATTTAAAAAATGTAAAAGCCTACATCCCTACATTTTCAAATTTTCCCAATACTTGTTCTACCAAACTTGGTGAGATTTCTTATCTTGATTTCTGGAGAAAGGGTTCAATGTCAATATTAGAGTAATAAATGAAGATGTTGCAATTTTTTTTTAGGCTTTCCATATTTTCTTCATTACCCTCTACAACATGGAGCATTCTCAGCCATTTTGGACGAATAAATTTAGCAAAGCCGCAGGTATAGATTTTGGGTTTTGCTAGATCATTGGTAAAAGTTTCGCAAGTATTCATAGCTATTCCACCATTTTGGAAGTCTAGAAAACCCAAGAACAAAGGTGTATACTATGTTGCAATGGAAGTTGACAGAGATTTACACACCGTGAGCGACCCATTTCTGAAAATTAGTCATTTCAGCTGCAATCGAAAAAGACTTTCAAACCATGAAATTTTAAATTCCCACAAAATTAATAAATGCCTAGATTTTTAAACCATGAAATGTTAAACTCCCGCCAAATTAATAAATGGGTAGAGGGAAATATAAAAGCAAAAAGAAAATTCCATATCACTATGAAAAAAATTGAAGAGGGAAACAAGGAGGAATCTTAATTCGGTGGCAAATGGACAATGAAGAGATAATTTTATGTTAGTCATCAGTAATTTTTACTATCTGTGGATGACTAAATATTAGTTCTAGATTTCTAAAAACAAGAATCCTGAATATTGTGTGTTTTTAGAAATCTCACTGCCTTCTTTATCTTTATACCAAAATTTTCACTATTCTACTATTTTTCCATTCCATGGTCAACCTACCACAACTAAAAAGACCCTTCATGGGCTTGTGATGCTCATCTATATCCTATTTTCCCACCTATAACCTTAGTACCCTACTTTTATTTTTCCCATCACTCCACTTCCCATCTAGGGTTACCAAACAACCCTTCCTTTCCATGTTCACCAGGTCCCTCAAGGGTTGATGGTATCAAAACCATCTCTACGATCTCTTTAATAAATCAAGTACATTGGATTTTGGGTCTCCAATATATCAGTTTGTCAAAAGCTCTGTTTTTTCACTTAGGATCCTAAACTAGGTTTTAGTCAAAGATCAATTCAAAGGATCCTCCTACTAAGTCATTAGAGTTTCATAGGTTGTAAGGTCATCATTGGTGTTCCAAATATTGTTTTTCTTGTGCAAAAGGTTGACCCAAATGTATTGGAATATTGAGACATGGTTATTCAAAGAAGATCTGAAAGTCTCCAAAGAAGACTACCTTGTCAAAATTCAAGTTTTGTGAATGCTAAGATTTCTGACACTTCTCAGAGGCGTGTTAAGAGATCCATGAGCAGGAATTTGATGAGGTAGGAGGTCTGATCCTGAATCAAGACAACTCATGGCAAGAAGACAGGAAAGAACTTGTGCTTGAAGAGAACTAGGGTTTTTTGGCTTAATGGGCCAGTAGTATTCCAAGCAAAGATCCAATGTAGCAAACCACATGAAGGAGGCACACCAAGGAAACCAAACATGGAAGAAATTTTCTTTAGAAATTATAAATAAAAAAGGGGAAAAGGGTGAGATGAACTAAACATAAATGAATTAAAGGGCTATGGAGAACTTAGAAGACAACACTAATAAGTGTTCTAAAATAGCCCAGAAACCTATGGTTTTGGAAAGATAGTCAAAGGAGGTCAAATGAAGATGTTAGGCCTCCATGATGACAAAAGAAAGAAGGTTTGAAGAGATTGTTGTGTGTGACATCCCATAATTTGTCAAAGGTAAGTTTACCATCACTAAGGATTAGTAAATGAGGTGAAGGCAGAATTTTCACCCCCCGTTCCAAGTAAAAAATGATTTGAGTTTCAAGGTAAGGACAAAAGAATTTTTGGAAATGCTGCCACTGTGTAAGTTTTTGAAGTTGTCAAAAAATAAAGTTAGCAGGCTTCAAAGATAAAAATAAGAGCCACTTCAGGGTTTTCATAAATACCTGCTAAGTGAAAAAATTTCAAGGACATATACAAGCCAAAGAAAGTAAGCCTTGTGACTCAAACAAAATCTACAGAGAAAGGTAGTAAGGATTATCAGTAAGAAAAGTTTTAAATTATAAATTTAGGCACCTGCAAATTAGAAGTGGCCTAGGGAGGTGAAAGGCATTGTTTAAAACCCATGCTATTGGCAAAAGAGTGATTGTCTCAAAGGTGTCAAAAGAAGATATATCAAGCCTCCAAGAATTAAAAAGGTCAAAATTCACCATGTTTAGCAAACCTGCATACAAACACTGAAAGGTGGTTAGTAAAAAATTGTGAAGGAAAGCACATAAAATTGTGCAAACACTACTGTGTCCAATCCTCCAAAGAAGACATCAATTGAGCATATAAATTCTCAAGGAGATAAAAGAAAAATCACTTAGAGGTTTTTAATTCTCCTACACAGCAAAGTGTTAAAAGACTTAGTGAAAAGTTGGAGGATGAAAAACATTAGGAAAGTGGCTACTTAAAGTTTGATTTAATTTCATAGACTATAAAGGATCATTTTGTTCTCCTCATAACTTATTATGCACTTGCAAAGATCATCAAAGCATCCAAGAGAGAAAATTTGAATTTCGGGTTGAATTTGGGTAAGTCAACCCGGTGTTGCACGTTTGGGTCGGCGTAGTGCACTCAGGGTCAAGCGTTGCACCTTTGGAGGATTTTCCTTTGCAAATTTGCACTGCGTAGTGCGTTCAAAGGTGCGCGCTGCACGTTGAGAGGCACACTACGCATTCACCCGAGAAGCCCGATAAGCATGTGCGGAGGCGTTCAAGGCTATGTTTCTAGCAAACCTGATAGGCCCGAGAGGTGTGCAGGTGTTGCGCTTCGGGCAGGGAAGCTCGACACCCCATGCAGAGGCATGCAAGCATTGCGCTTTGGGAAGGGAAGCCTGACACCCCGTGCAGAGGCGTGCATGCACTACGCTTTCAGCAGGGAAGCCCGAATGGCCCGACACGCTTGCAGGCACTACGCTTTCGGCCTAAAACTCCTCCATCACCTGCAAACGATTAAATTGCCTCATAAACCCCTTCAAGCTGCTATCAATGGTCTTCAAAGAATTTCTAAATTGGTAGGTGGATATCATACTTTTCCCTCCAGATCATTTTGAGGATTTGATTTCAAGAGAAATTGAACAAACCCTAAAGGAGTGACAACCCTAATGTTCATGCTAAAAACCCTGTTTAAACATCCATCATCTGCAAACAAGGGGATATCAGTCAAAAAGGGATAAATTAGTGTGGTTGAAGAGATTTGAATTTTGCCATCCATTAAGGCTTAAAGGCTCTGTTCCATACACTCACACCTTCGTTCATCCCTCCCACTCACTTGCAAAAGGTTTCTTTCATACAATCATTCTATCACTTCTCATATCAACTTCACAAGTAGAGGTAGGTTTTGTCTCAAAATAACAGTAATAAAAATGTCAGGAGAAGGAAGAAATAATAGTGGTGAAGAAGGCCAAGTGCCTAGGAGGCAGAAAAACAGAGGTGGGAAGGTTAATAGGTTTGAACCCCAAGACACTATGGAGCTTAATGCCTCTCCTATTATTGTCACATGTTTCCAAAATGTGGGATGTTTTCACTTTTGTGAAAGAGTACAAAAGGTACAAAGTCACCCAGAGCTCACAAGGTTATTCATCCTTAACCTACATGACAAACAATAAAACTTTGCAAGGGTGACCTTGGAACTCTCCTCAGATGCCATTGCCCATGCTATATGCATACCCAATGTTGGTTAAAAGTGGTTCAAAAGAGAAAATTTATACATAAGCTACTATGGGCCATTTCTTAAACCGAGATACAAAGAAGGTTGCAAAACTATCTTCCCTTTTTCACATTTGCTGGAGAGGTATGCACCCTTGATGAGGGTCATCATGAAATATTTTACATGTGAGGGAAGGTACTCTAGACTTTACTCCTATCATATCATATTACTCATGTAATTCACTAGGGTTAAGATGCTTCATTTACCCTAATACCTCTATAGGAGTATTGATAAGATGTATTTTGTTGTTCAAAGGAGGAGCTATTCCCAGAAAATGCAAATTTTGTTTCATTACTATTTAATCAAGATGGTTGTGCTACATCAGTTGGAGCAAAAAGGCATACCATGGGATGTGGTTATTGCTCATGAGGTATTCACAAACCCACAACCCCATCCTCAGAAAATTTTTCCCTCATCATATCATCCTCCTCCCCCTACTCCCCCATCATCTCCTACTGATCATGCTTCATCATCTACACATGTATTCTCAACTCAAGAAAACCTTATTTCCTCACCCTCTCCTAATGCATCAGATCAAGAGGGAAGTAGCAGTGAACAAGCAAGTGACCATGAAGGAGAAGGTGATGATCAACCAAGTAATAATGATGAGACAAGAAGTAATGAGGAAAGTGAAGAGGAAGAGGTCAACAATGAAACAGAAGACATGGAGGTAGATTAAAATGAAGATGAGGCAAATGATGAAGAGATAAGCCAAGATAATGATGATGACATTGGAGATGAAGAGGTAGAAGACAGTATGGACACAAATGAAGTAACTGACAGAGATACAGATGATGATAATGTTGGTAGTAAAACTAAGAGCCACAGTGACAGTAAAAACAATGAGGTTCCTAGTAGTGATAAGGGCAGTGGTGATGTTGGAAACAAAGAGGATAGTGATGAAGCAGAAAACATGGTAACTAATAGAAATAATGATGCTAATAAAAACAATGATACCAAGGATCATAATGTTAGTGAAGTTGATGATAACAGTGAATAAAATGAAGAGGCTGATGGAAACAGTGAAGCAGAAGACATTAAAGAGCATGAAAGTCATGACAACAGCCATGAAATTCATAAGGACAACATGACTATCACTAATAATTACAGTCAAGATGGAAAAAATAATGAAGGCACTGAAATGGTCACAATCAAACCTTTTTATTTGACTTACCAAAGAGGAGAAAGGCATGTGTTTGCTAACTCTAAAAGGCAAGGGGCCATGCCTTCTGCATCAACAAAAAAGCTTGAAAAAAGCAAGGAAAAGGTCACTGTTTGAGATAAGAAAGGCAAGCATCAAACTAAACAAGAGCACTAACTCATTGACCTTGACAATGAAAATGAACATGAGGAGATGATTACAAGCATATTGCTCCAAATAAAGGATGCAGAGATCAAAGACCTACAAAGAAAACTTGTCATGGAAAATTATATCATTGAGTATTACAAGGACAAAAACAAGCAGTTGAAGAAGACATAAAGGGATCTTGGCCTACAGAAAAAGATGGCCAATCACTATTCCTTGAAGAACAAATTTGCAAGGTCCAAGCTCAAAGGATCCCTTGTCGAAATACAAGTATTCAAGGAGGAAAAATACCAAGCAAATATTATAATCCTTTCTCAAGCTTCTATACAAGCCTCCCAAACCCCATGAGTAAGATAATTGCAATTTTTGGCAAGTTTTTGACATTTTTGGTTTTTTGACTGATATTAAGGGCTAAAAGCGCAACACCCTTGGCGTTACGATTTTCCTACATGTATCCAATGGGGGTAAATTTTAAATTTTTGGATTCATCAGCCCAAGGAAATCATGCACACCAAATTTCAGAGCATTTGGAGCAGTTTTGGTCCCTCAAGAGGCCCAAAAACATGCCAATTTTCACCATTCTGCCATGTTTTTAGGGTTGGTGCTGCTCCTCGAGCAGCTTTGGGAGATTTACTTTTTGAATAGGTCAATGAAGCCCGATCATAAAAATAAAGGAATTTATAGAAACTATACTCAACAGGATTTCCAACGAGCCATCACGGAGCCAATTCCGACATCGGGAAGTCCATCAAAACTTGGCCACAAGTGGACCCAGTTTTCCTATGCAGGCACTGCGCCTTCAGACCTTTGAAGCTGTTTCTTGCAAAAAATTCAAAAAAACACACTGAAGGATATTTTATAGATTTTTTTGGGCAAATCACTCCATCTTTTATTAAGGAGTTATGTTTAAGTTATCTTTCATTTATTATAATATTTATTAGGTGCCTTGGGTCTTGCATGGCCTCTTTGGACATAAATGACATTTATGGTGTATTTATGGTTTCTATAAGCCTCTTAGGGTGTCCACCTCCTCATTTTCTGGTTAAATAAAGCCTTGAGGCCTCATTATAAATTGTTGGTTGGTTGCTGAGCATAATATGATATAGACTCTGAGTTTTCTTATGAATTTGGCTTTGATATCTTGTGATGGCTTTGGACTGAGCAGCTGTGGATTGAGATCATTCTTAGGATTCATGAATATTTGTTGAATGGTGATTTATTCCACCTTTGTACATGTTTTCCTCAGTTATCATTATGTTTCTTTGATCATGGGATAGAAATATTAGAGTAGGATATGTCTTGTTGGCACCTTGCTTTGTCTGCATCCTTTGATTTTTATGTTTTCTTCCTTGAAGTTTAACTAATGAATTCTTAAGTGATCTTTAGTTTTACTGAGATGTTATGTTGAAAATCTAATTTTTTGCAAGTAAGTTTCAGACAATACTTAACTGCTCTCTAATTTTACTCATTTGTTTCTCTAAGGTCTGCTTAGTATGGTTTGGTTGAAGAATCCTTCACTAATCTTAAATTTATTACTATGCTAATTATGCTGAAATATTTTCCTTATTATTAGTTTGTTAAAGGATCCTTGATTTCCCCTTAACCTACTACATCCTCTCCTCCATGTTCATTTCACTCACTCAAAACCTACTTAGATCCATTTAGCCTTGTCAACTTTCCCTTTGAACTATCCTTGATTCATTTTTATACTTTTCAAAACCTTTGCAGACTCCATAGCCCAATGGATTGATCCTCTCTTACTCTACCTATTTCCCTTGACAACCTATCCAACCAAAAAAAAAAACAAACCCTAATCCCTATAACCAGCCTAAAATCAAACAAGTTAAATCCTTTACATAAGCATAGGGAGAGCCCTCTCTGAGTCCAGGAAGGCTAGGTCCTAGGACTCCAAATATTGGTTTGATGCTACCCCTGTTCATTGTTCTTTCCAATCTGCAAATTACGGTGAGCTAACATAGTGGCGATCATGGTGGAACATATGATTCAGTAACATCCTAAGTACTCCTTAAATACCTCAGAAAATCTTTGTTAAAATTAGAAAACTTGAAGTGTTAGCCAAGAGTAGTACCAAACTGATTCACCATGCTAGAAAAATAATGAATTAACTGGACCACACTCATTAGAGACCTTAGTGTTACATAGAGAAACTAAAATAAACCCCTGAAAACATCTCTAGATTGGTTTTTATCAATAGTTGGTGGTGGACCACAAGTACATATCCTCAAAACAGCAAAAAAAACATCCACCTGGCGACTCCACTAGCCCTAGTAGGCCTACTAGCTCCACTAGTTCTTCTAGACTCCTCTAGGATTGTGTCAAATCAGTCCTAGGTGGTTTAAAGGCCTAGTCACACAATGTGTAAGATTAGTAAAAATTTAGAGAGGTCTGCCTTAAAAAAAAACATTCACAAAACTTTCAGCCTCTCCATATTGTAGGTCTGAAATTTGGCTTCATGAAGGATTAACACTAGATCTCACCCTAATCCCAACCCTCCTATCATATTTGATGACCCAGAGAAAATTTTGTGGAAGACTTCTAAGGAAGAAGATTTAGCTAGTGTTAGAACAACCCATAGAGCAAGTTCTACCCCTGAACATCTCGCAACTTTGCAAGATACCCAATTTGACTTGCATCATCAACAAAACCTATTTAGAACCAAGTCCCAAAGTGGGATAGACCAAACAAACCTTGAACCTACAAATTTACACCAAAGTCTTAGTAGAGAAGCCTCTCCTTCTACTCCTCCTGATTTTTAGCTTCTCCATCACTTTTTCTAGTTTCATTCGAAGTCTTCTCAAAATCAATTTGCTGGTCCAAGTACTTCTGCCACACCAACTCATACATCCACTGTGCAAACCACTCCACTTCATCCTCCACCTCCCCTCATAAACCCTCCCCTTGCAAATCCTCCTTGGATCCCATTTCCTCCCATCATGGAAGCATGGTATGCCCCTCTGGCACTACAACAACCTTTACTCCCTTTGCGAAATGATTACCAATCCAAAATCCCTCATTTCGCTGGAGCTGACTCTACCATTGCCCATCAACATGTAGAAAAAATGAATGATGCTTTTGACTACATGGAAATAGAAGAGAAGACCATACAAAATATAATGTTTGCCCAAAGTCTAGGAGGAGAAGCAAAGAAATGGTTCAAAAACTTAACTCCTAACAGCATACACGACCTCCCTTCTCTTTATCAAACATTCATAAACAAGTGGGAGATTAAGAAAAATCCTCTTCATATCCTTTCAGAGTATAAAAACCTTAAAAAAAAATTTGGGGAAAGTGTCCAAGATTACTGCACTAGGTTCAATAGTGTATACAATGCCCTCCCACCTGACATGAAACCCCCACAGGGCCTAGCTTTAGTAAAATTTCCAAAATTCTTTGATCCATACATGGCCTGCCAATTGAGCCAAAGAGAACCCCTAAGCTTAGAAGACATGCAAAAGGGAGCCATCAGTGTAGAATCCAATCTAATTGAGAAGAGGGCTAGGATGAGGTCCAAAAAAAGAGCTACATACAAAGAGGACACTATGCCCTCAACCTCTTCTTCTGATGCTAAAATTGATAGCCTAGTTAGGACAATGGAAATAACAATGGAGAAAATCATCTTGAATGAAAGAACACCTCCTAGGGAAAATCAAGCCAATCCTCAAAATAGAAATAGGAACCAAAACTTCAGAAGAGACTCTCCTCAAATGAGACAAAGAGAATGACCAGCAAATCAGACCTCATTTCTAAGAAAATTGTGTAGATGAATTGGAAAGAGAGGCCGAGGAGCTGGAAGAAAACCATGTAAATGTGATAGGCTCTGATGATGAGGAAAATACTTTTCTCACCGAAGAAGAGTAAGGTATATTTTCCTCAAATCAAACCGAAACAAACTATGAGGATTCTGAAGACTATAGATTAGGATTTGAGAATGCCATCATGGAGGTTCATAGGCAGTATGACCTTAGGAGTAATAAAAACCAAGATGCCTCCAAGAAAAACAAATTAGACACTATTGTTAGGAAGACCCCTAAAAACACTCCTAAGAGGAGAGAAGAAACACAAACACCATGGCTAAGAAACCTAACCAAAACAAGGACAAAACTAGCCAACAAAATGGTGCCCCAAGATGCCCTAGTACATCAAATAGTGGCCCTAAAAAAACTCTTTTGACTAAGGTTTCAAATTAGAATCAACAAATTAAAATTGCAGAAAAAATCATGGCTAATAAAACTGATGTAAATATGTCAAAATCACAAATACATTTCAATTTTTAGGGAGAGATTTCCAAGATCAATATAACCATACCTCTTACTGAAGTAGTTCCTCAAGATGTGTATAGGTCCCAAGTTTTGAAAGTTATAAACATAGAAAATGACACCAACTCTCTAAACTTGACTGATGACAAGCCTGAGTTTTTGTTTGGACCTTAGTTGGAGGGAAATTTTCAAGAAGGAGTTGTACCTCCCTTCTATGTTAGCTTAAACATACATGACAAAATCTTGCACAATGCTATGCTAGACTCTCGCGCTTCACACAATATTATGCATAAGGTAGTGATGGAAAGGTTGAGCCTCAAAATAACCAAACCTTACAAAGACTTGTACTCTTTTGATTCAAGTAGAGTCAAATGTTTGGGTTAATCAAGGATCTGTGTGTCACTCTTGCATAAATACCGGCCAAGAGCCTAGTCATGGACATAGTAGTTGCTGACATTCCCCCTAAGTATGGCATTATTTTATCTAGATCATGGGGAGCCAAACATCAAGGGAATATCCAAATGGACATGTCATATGCTACCATCTCAATTTTTAACCAAACAAGGAGATTGTACTAGGAAAATCACATGAAATACATTGTAAGCAGCTAAGATAGGCCAAAACATACCCCTCTCTATTCCATCCACTCAGACCTTGACTCATTTATCTTATACAATGAAGATGACATTAATGAACAATTAAATGAAAATGAGAAAGAGTTAGGCCTACTAGAACAGTAAAATCAATCACTAAATGAAGAAAATGACATCCAAAACTCTAGCTGCCTTGAACAACAACATAATGGAAAATCCGAACTTGAAACACTTTGGAATGTGAGCTTTGATGGCTCTTGTGGCAAATATGGTTCAGGAGTTGGTGTTTGGATACAAAACCCAAATGAGGGTCACTCCTACAAACTATATTTTCAATGCACTAACAATATTGCAGAGTATGAGGCTCTTCTCCTTGGTTTACATTTGCTAAAAGACATGGCAGCTAAGAAAATTTACATTCTAGGAGATTTTGAGCTGATCATTAGACAAATCAAAGGAGAGTATTCAGCCAAAAATGCTAGGCTAAGAGAATATAGGAATGTTGCCTTAGACCTCCTAAAAACTTTTAAGAAGTATGAACTTACTTCCATTCCTAGAGCTTAAAACACCCTTGCTAATGAACTTGCCTTTGCTACCAACACTTGCCAAACACCTCATAAAAATTAACAATACACAATAGAAGTCAAGTGCAGAGCAGAAATATTGGATAACATTAATTATTGGCAAGTATTTGAAAATGGCAAACAGATTGAAGACTTCTTGCAGCCTAAAACTAAGTTTGAATTGTCAAAATCAGACTTAATCCATCAAGAATATTGTCTTGCTGAAAAACAAGCCCACAAAACAGAGCTGTCTTATATTGATGATATAAACATGTTAAAAGATCCTCTTGATGCTGAATTGTTTGAATATTTGGATCAAAAAGACCTTTAGGTTTTACAAAATAAAGATAATTCATTACCAAGAGGTCTTGCCCCATTAGAAGAGCTATTTGACTTCAATGATGTTGCTAGGAAGCCAAAAATGGAAACCACCGAGCCTGATGTAGAAGGATGCAACATAGGCAGCATAGAAAATCCCAAAATGATCAAGCTGTCCAAAACTCTTCCACCTCACATAAAACAAAAATACTTTGAGTTGTTCAAAGAATTCAAAGATGTTTTGGCATGGGATTATGAAGACCTTAAGTCCTATGACACAAACATTATTCAACACAAAATTCCTCTCAGAGAAAATCAGAAACCTATCAAGCAAAAATTGAGAAGAATAAACCCCATCATAGTCCCTCTAGTTGAGAAAGAAATAAAAAAGATGTATGATTCTGGGATCATAGTCCCAATCAGGTATTCAGAATGGGTTTCAAACCTTGTGTCAGTTAGGAAGAAAACTGGGGAAATTATGTATAGACTTTAGAAACTTGAAAAAAGCTTCCCTAAAAGACAACTACCCTTTACTCAAGATGGATCACATACTACAATGGGTGGTAGGTTCTAAAAGAATCTCATTACTTGATGGCTTTTCAAGTTACAATCAGGTACTAGTACTTCCAAGTGATCAACACAAAATTGCCTTCACTACAACTTGGGGCACCTTCATGTATGTCAAAATGCCTTTTGGGTTAATGAATGCCGGGCTACTTTCCAAAGAGCCATGGACATATCTTTTTTCGAATACATAGGCCACTTCATAGTCATATACCTTGATGACATCACTGTCTATTCTAAAACTGATGAAGAACACCTAGTCCACTTGCGAAAAGTCCTTGAAAAATGTAGGAAGTATGACCTATCTTTGAATCCTTATAAAACATTGTTTGGTCTTCAAGAAGGAAAACTCTTAGGCCACATCATTTCTAAAGAAGGGATAAAGATAGACCCAAAAAGTATTGAGAGTATCTTACAAATCAGCCACCCAAGAAACATTAAAGAGCTGCAATATTTCATTGGAAAGATCAACTTCCTAAGGAGGTTCATACCAAACCTTGTTGAACTCCTAAGAGACATCACGAACATGCTGCAAGGAGGACTAGGAGTCAAGTGGACCTTGGAAGCCAAACAATCCTTTGAACTAGTAAAACAAGCACTCACTCATACAACGGTTCTAATTAGCCTCAACTTTACCAAAGATTTCTTCATTTTCTCCTTTGCATCAGAACATACTATTGCTGCAGTACTGCTTCAAAATAACATAATGGGATGAGAACAGACCATAGATTTCTTCAGCAAAGGATTGAGGGATGCACCTCTAAAATATAATATCATGGAGAAACAAGCCTTTCCCTTTGTAAAAGCTTTGAAAGATTTTAGAGTTTACATTTTGCATTCCCATATCATATCTTTTGTTCCACATACAATTCTTAAAGATATTCTAAATTAGGTACCGGATGGAAAAAGGGGTAAATGGATTGCTATTATCTTAGAATATGATTTGGAAATCATACCCACTAAACTGATTAAAGGACAAGGACTCGCAAAACTCATGGTTGAATCAAATTTTCAAGCACTAGACATGAATACGATTGATGCATTAAAGGAACATGAAGAATTCACAGCTCCGCCCATTGAAGAATTATTTCTAAATTCATCTTGGTATGTTGATATTTATATTTTCTTCTTTATCTTAATGCTCCTCCTACCTTTTCCAAAACAAAAGCTAGATTCTTGAAACAAAAGACTTCAAATTTCTACATCATAGATAAAGTTTTGTATTTGAGAAATTCTTTTGGTATCTTGCTTAAGTGTTTGCTTGAAGATGATGCATATAGAATCATGCATGAGTTGCATGAGGGAGAGTGTTGAGGTCACCTCTACTGGAAAACCACTGCCAAAAAAATCCTTAGACTTGGTTACTATTGGCCCACCCTTTTCCATGATACCCACAATCTAGTGATAACTTGCCATAAGTGCAAAATATTTGGTGGCAATAGAAAACTTATACCTTTACCTTTGCATCCTATCAGTATTGAAGCTCCTTTTCAACAATGGGGTTTGGAATTCATTGGAGAAATCCACCCTACCTATCCTGGCCAACGCAAGTGGATCCTCAACGCTATAGACTATTTCACCAAGTGGATAGAAGCCATGCCTTCTAGGAATTCCGCTAACTTAGTCATCATTAAATTCCTTGAAACCAACATCTTATCCTGGTTTGGTTTCCCAAGAAATATCATCACCGATAATGTTGTTGCATTTAAGTCCAAGAATATGGTGTACTATCACGCTAGGGCATTCAACAAATTATTACCCTCAAGGTAATGGGCTGGCTGAGTCCTCTAACAAAAGCTTGGTGAACATCATCAAGAAACTGCTAGAAGAAAAACAAAAAGCATGGCATAGTAAACTAGTGTATGCACTATGGGCTGATAGACTAACCACCAAGAAATCAATTGTTATGTCTCCCTGTCAACTAGTATATGGCATGGATGTAGTTTTCCCAACATCCTTGGGAGTTCCAGTGATGAAGCTCCTCCAAGAGGTGCAATAAGAAGAGGATGATATGCAAATAAGGTTGAACCAAACCATTCATTTACAACAGTCAAGAGAAGAATTTTACAAGAGGACACAAGCAGTGCAAGAAAACATCAAGAAGATCTTTGACAGAAAGACCAATGCAAGTGATTTTCACATTGGAGACAAAGTGCTGAAGTGGGATTCAAGGAGAGAAGACAAAGGAAAACATGGAAAATTTGAAAATTTATGGAAAGGTCCTTACATCATTCATTCAGTTAGAGGTAGAAATGCATTCTTTTTTGAAGAGCTGGATGGAACTAAGTTATTTGGAGGTCCTGTCAATGGCAGGATTCTCAAGCACTATTTTTGTCAAACTTCCTAATTTGAAACTTTCATTCATTGTACATAAAATTGCTTGATCAAAGATAAGAGAAACAAAAACACAAAAACAGAAAAAAGGATAGTAAAATAAGGTAGGAAAAGAATAGGTATTGCCCCATACCCAAAAAAAGTATTGTTGAAAGTGTGCAAGCCTAAATGCCACTACTTGTTAAGAAAAAAGTGTCTTGTTTAATCATACAACCTAATCATGATTAGACATGTTTAAATTTGTGTTGACAGATTAGTGAAATAAGACTTGTAAAACTATTTAAACTTGACTTGTTAGTATGATATATTAGGAAAAGAAATTGATGGTTCTCAATGCTCAAATATGAACCAAGAAGAAAGAGAGGGATGCCTAACAAATTCTAAATCACAGCCCTCATGTTTTCTAGTTTTGATTGTACAAAAATAAGCATCTGCGTGCAGCTTGTCCAAAATGACACAACCCATGACAAATAAGATTTCTTAAATCTGGTATGATCATGTTTTAAATTTCATGTTAGTAGGCTAGATAATAAAAAAAATTCAAACAACTTAATCTTGACAGATAAATAGATTAGGTAGAGAATGAAAGAATTCATCAGCATAATTTGAACTCTTGGAAGTGATAAGGGTACAAGTAGATAGTTTGTTTTTCTTTCAAGAGAAAAATAATGTCAAGGTTTTTCCATTCCAAGTGCACCCAAAAGAAGAAAGAATGTTAGGCAAGGTATGATGTGTAGGTAGAAATGAAGCTGAAGCAAGCATGTCTTTTTTATTTTCAAATCATAGCTTCAAAGAGAAAAAATCAGAAATGAAGGAAAGAAATCTGCAAAGTGAAAGTAAGGCACTAGTCTTCAAAACTCAGAGATTTGAGCTCTGAGGTCCTCGACACCTCCTGAAAAGGAGCTGCTCTCCCCATGTGGAGCCACTATTAGTCATCAGTAATTTTTACTATATGTGGATGACTAAATACCAGCTCTAGATTTCTAAAAACAATATTCCCGAATATTGTGATTTTTTAGAAATCTCACTGCCTTCATTATCCTTATACCAATTTTTTCACTATTCTACTATTTTTCCATTCCATGGTTAACATACCACTCTTAAAAAGACCCTTTATGGGCTTGTGACACTCATCTATATCCTATTTTCCCACCTATAACCTCAGTACCCTATTTTTCTTTTTCCCACCACTCCACTTCCCATCTAGGGTTACCAAAAAAAGATTCCTTTCCATGTTCACCAAATCCCTTAAGGGTTGATGGTCTCAAAACCATCTCTCTAGGCTCTTTAATAAATCAAGTATATTGGATTTTGGGTCTCCAATATATCAGTTTGTCAAAAACTTTGTTGTTTCACTTAAGATCCTAAACCAGGTTTTAGTCCAAGATCAAGTTAAAGGATCCTCCTACTAAGTCAATAGGGTTTCATAGGTTGTAAGGTCATCATTGGTGTTCCAAATATTGTTTTTATTTTGCAAAAGGTTGACCCAAATGTATTGGAATATTGAGACATGGTTATTCAAAGAATATCTGAAAGTCTCCAAAGAAGACTACCTTGTCAAAATTCAAGTTTTTTGAATGCTAAGATTTTGACACTTCTGCAAGAGTGTTGAGAGATCCATCAACAGGAATTTGATGAGGTAGGAGGTCTGATCCTGAATCAAGACAAATCATGGCAATAAGACAGGAGAGCACTTGTGCTTGAAGAGAACTAGGGTTTTTGGTCTTAATGGGCGAGTAGTTTTTACACAGTAATTTGTCGCCGTCCTTGTACTCCCCGTTCCTTGACCCATACAGTGACCCTTGTGTACTTTCCAAGCATGGAATACATATTCCTGAACCACATTTTGTCTGCAAAATCATCTCCCTTTAAAAATTTTCTGAAAGTTCCTTATAAAAACATGGTTTTCAAGGTCGGTGCTTTCTCTCATTCTCTGACCCGCACCGATAGCAGATATTTACACTGACCCGCGCCGATCGGCAATTTGTACTAATGTTGGATCCATGTCGATCCTATTTTGGAAAGTTTTTTAAAATAGAAGGGAAGCTTCCACGACTAGAAGCTTCGTGAGGCGGCGAGCTGGAAGTTTTTTTTGAGGATATGGTCGAGGAATTCCCCTTTGGGCTTCTTGTTCCCAAGAAATAGGAACTACTCCAAAGGATAAACTCTTTTCCCATAATTTGGGGGCCCATAACCTCCTCCTCCATTGTTATATAAGGAGACCTCCTTCAGCTCTACAGCCCTAATTAGCATAGAGAGAAGAAGCAATTATAGCTTCGAGAGAATAGTGCAAAGTGTGATTGTTTTTGTCTGTTGGGAACATAGTGATATTTTGGACCTTTGTGTGTGAGGGTGTTGCAAACATGCTTAGATACGGACCTACCGAAGGAGAGCCTCAACATCAAGGCTTGGTTGTAAACTCCCCTTCTCTTTATCATAATAAAATGCATCTGATGTTTATCTTCCATTCTTGTTTACGCATATAATGAGATTCCTAGCATTCCTTGATCAGTTAGATAGGTTGTAATTGTTTTTATGTTTGTCATGGTTTTACGCTTTTCGTGGTGTCTTGACTATCTGTACAGGTAATCGAACGTTGGCAGTAGTGTGTATTGAGCTTGAGAAGAGCGATAGATCAAGAAGCTTCGACAGACGACGACAACATAGCATCAGAACAAGGTAGGCCATCTTCTTTGCTCTAAATTTCATTTACAATCTAGGAAGGTAGATGTTAATATGTTCTCGTAGTTTCTAGACCCACCCTAGGGCTCGAGGGATCGCCTCTGTCCGTAGAGGGGATTTACCTGGACAACAAATTGGCGACTCCGTTGGGCCTCTTGAACATATCAGCGACACGACTCCAGAATTTGGCAGCATTTGAATCAAATAGGATCAGAGGTCACGTTGAAAAAAATGGTAATCGAAATGGGTAACTATTGCTCCACAAGAGGTAAAAAGTGAAAGTAATTATTTTTACTATTTTTGGCATTTTATAACTTTTTCAAAACCCTAATTAGGTTTTAATACATATTTTTCGATTATTTTATTATACTATTTTCGAGAAGTAGGTTTTACACGTGTCTCTTGTGCAACAACAGGTTTTCATGTGACAGTGATCATGAAGTAACAATTTATATTTTATAATTTTTCGGACTCGGTAAAAACAGGAAAAAGTCATTACTCAAGTCATCTTTCAGCTCTTTTCTAACTCTTTAAAACTGAAAATATTTCCAAGACTCTTGTCATTTCAAACTCGTTAAATGGCTGCGAAATGATATCTACCCAGTATACATTTACCCCTTTTTCGGGATGGGATAGATTATTTATGAAAAATGAATACCTTAGTCTATTGCGACTAAGAGGTTCTTGTAGACACAGATTTCTACCTTTTTGGATTTGCGAGACTACCTACGAAAAGGTACTGTTGGAGTTTTCTTTTTTTCCTTCTTTTCAAACTCTCTAAACATGAAAAGATGTCGATTTCTCCCTTTGTCAGACTCGTTAAACATTGATGACATCGGATTTCATTTCCATGACGTTAGTCGAGTTCCTCCTTCCTAGGGCTTGTAAAATGTACTAGGATGGATTTGTCCAAAGGACAAACTTACAGCGCAAGCATATGCTATCCCCTTCAAGCTTTCTTTTTTTTAAATAATTGGGGTACTTGCAAGAAATGGTGGGGGGAAAATGGAACCAAGTTTTAGTTATGTTGGTAGTATGTCACTCTTGAACATGGCACTTTTCTGCATTTGTGTAGGGTTGGGGGCATCTCATTTTGTCATTTTTTCCTCATGGGTTTGGGTAATCTCTTTTGACCTCTCATTCAATATTTGCCACGTCATCATGAATTCAGATCCTTTGATGTCAAATATTGCCAAATCCAGTGTCGTGCCGCTGATATGTTCAAGAGAAGTTTGCCTCAACAATTTTCAACCACCCTCTGATTCTCTATTGGTCTTGATTCACTATTATCATGTTCCTTTGTCTCATATCGATGATGTGGGAAACGTTATAGCCCACCTTCGATTAGGTCACTTCTTGTCGACTTCAAATCATTATCCACGAATTTGATCGAGAGACTCTATTCTGGTACCTTGGAGCCTGCATGCCTTAATGGGAGGTTTTTCGTGTTCGACGCAAGGTCCACATCATTGGCCTTCGATTGAGTGATTCTATGGATGTTCGACACCAGACCACTGTTCACATCTCGTGGATTGTACCGGTTGTACCTTGAGATCCATTGTCATTATTGATGGTTTCTCTCGTGCCTATTAACATCTTTCATCATTGGCTAGTAATCAGGTGATTTTCTTGCATGTTCGACTTCAGCTCATATATTCGCATGCATGAAATTTTACTTTTTCGGGTCGAGATGGAGCGCAAGACCTTGGATTTTGTCTGATAAAGTTGAGGCTGCGGATTTTGGTGGATTGTTATAACTTATTGCATGAATATTTTGATTGGATGGTTAAGTCCATACTTGAGTCTATTTGTTGATCCTTACTGTTGGATGGCTGCATCCATACCTCGGATCTCGGTTTTTATATATACTCTATTATGGATGGTTGCACCCATGCCACATGTTCATGTATTATACATATCAGTTGTATTTGTAATTGCAGGTTTTTTGACAATGGTGTTTGGTTTGAACGCGTTCTCATAAAGCATTTCGCCCCTCCCTCTCCCTCGGACCTCATGCTTTAGGGGGCATCTATTACACAGCATTTTTTCACTTTCCATGCAATCCCCATCTCGCCCGTTAAAGGGTCATTTCTGTGACCAATAAGCAGTGTCATGCCATGAAAAAACCATCACTACATTCCTTTCTGTGAGAGTAACATTCCTCTTTTTGACAATTCCCTGAGAAGGACTGTAAAAACCCTTGTTTTTTTCTTGGTACAAGTAGCAAGTTACACTCCCGAGCCGAGCTAGAAATTAACACTGAGCCCGCGCCAATTGGCGCTCTTTTCATGTTAAGAGCCCGCACCAAGATTTTTATGGAATTTTATTTTTTTAAATAGAGGCAGAGGTTCTATTCCAACCACCTCGATGATGAGTCATTGGGAGTGGTTGAACTGAAACAACCATGAAATCCCTCCTTCAGTTAGTAGTTTCCACCTCCCTTGGAACTCTCCTAAATGATAGGATCCCAACCTCCTCCTTTTCCTCTATAAAAGAAGCTATCTCTCTTAGTACAAACTAGTTGAACTTGGAGAGCTGATACTATAGTTGAATGACTAGAGAAGATAGATAGAATGAATTACGTTGAGGAGATCTTGAATCCATGCCCTCATCCCGTCCAAAGCCCTTGACAGGTACTGAGACGCGCTTTGACTGAACCCCGCTGGAGGAGACTATGACATCAAAGCATTGGTTGTACCTCTTCCTTCTACTTACATATACATGACTATTGTTTGGTTCCACTATTGTGTTATGATGTTTGTGTAATGCGATAGCTTTATTCCTCTTTGACTGGTTAATAGTTGTGAGTGAAACTATGATGTTGTATTTTGTTCTTGTTTCTTTTTCTATGTGCAGGTATCCAGGCGTAACATCGAACGTATTGTGATTTACCAAGGAAGGAGCGAGAGGCTACTACTCTTTCCGCAACGATGACAGCATTGGATTCCAAGTAGGTTGTTCTACCGTGTCTCTTGTTCATTCATTAACCAAGAAGCAACACTTTAGCGTGTCCTTTCATTTCTAGACCCACCCTAGGGCTAGAGGAATCGTCTCCGTCCACAGAGAGGATTTACCTATGTAACAGCAGTATACCAAGCAAAGATCCAATGCAGCAAACCACATGAAGGAGGCACACCAAGGAAACCAAACATGGAAGAATTTTTCTTTAGAAATTATAAATAAAAAATGGGAAAAGGGTGAGGTGAAATGAAGAGAAATGAATGAAAGGGCTATAGAGAACTTAGAAGACAACACTGATAAATGTTCTCAAGCAGCCCAGAAACCTACAGTTTTGGAAAGATATTCAAAGGAGGTAAAATGAAGATGTTAGGCCTCCATGATGATAGCAGAAAGAAGGTTTGAAGAGATTTATGTGTGTGACATTCCAGAATTTTTCAAAGGTAAGTTTACCATGACTAAGGATCAGTAAAGGAGGTGAAGACAAAAATTTCACCCCCCCGCCAAGTAAAAGATTATTTGAGTTTCAAGGTAAGGAAAAAAGAAGTTTTGGAAATGTTGCCACTATGTAAGTTTCTGAAGTTGTTAAAAAATAAAGTTAGTAGGCTTTAAAGATAAAAGGAAGAGCCACTTTAGGGTTTTCGTAAATACCTGCTAAGTGAAAAATGTTCAAGGACATAGACAAGCCAAAGAAAGTAAGCCTTGTGACTCAAACAAAATCTGCAGAGAAAGGAGGTAAGGAGTATCAGTCAGCAAAGTTTTAAATTATAAATTTAGGCACCTGCAAATCAGAAATGGCCTAGGGAGGTGAAAGGAATTGTTTAAAACCCATGCTAGTCACAAAAGAGTGATTGTATCAAAGGTGTCAAAAGAAGACATATCAAGCCTCCAAGAATTAAAAAGGTAAAAATTCACCATGTTTAGCAATCCTGCATACAAACAATGAAAGGTGGTTAGTAAAAAATTGTGAAGGAAAGCACATAAAATTGTGCAAACACTACTGTGTCCAATCCTCTAAAGAAGACATCAAATGAGCATATAAATTCTCAAGGAGCAAAAAGAAAAATCACTCAGGGGTTTCTAAGTCTCCTACATAGCAAAGTGTCAAAAGAATTAATGAAAAGTTAGAGGGTGAAAAACATTAGGAAAGTGGGTTCTCAAATTTTGATTTAATTTCCTAGACTATAAAGGATCATTTTGTTCTCCTCATAACTTATTATGCACTTGAAAATATCAACGAAGCATCCAATAGAGAAAATTTCAAATTTTGATTTTAATTTTGGAAAGTCCACCCAGCTCTGCACATTTAGGGTCAGGCGCTCCACCTTCAGAGGATTTTACTGTGCAAATTTGCACTGCGTTGTGTGTTCAGAGGCACGCGCTGCGCTTTCATAGGTGCGTTGCGTGTTCACCCAGGAAGCTTGACAGGCCTGTGCAGAGGCATTTAGCACTATGTTTCCAGCAGACCCGATAGGTCCGAGAGGCATGCAGGTGTTGCGCTTTGTGTAGGGAAGCCCGACACCGCATGCATAGGCATGCAAGTGCTGCACTTTGGGAAGGGAAGCCCGACACCCCGTGTAGAGGCATGCAGGCGCTACGCTTTGGGTAGGGAAGCCCGACTTGCCCGTCACGCGTGCAGGCGCTACGATTTCGGCTTACAACTCCTCCATCACCTGCAAATGCTCAAATTGCCTCAAAAACCCCTTCAAGCTACTATCATGGGTCTTCAAAGCATTTCTAAACTGGTAGGTGGATATCATACTTTTCCCTCCAAAGAATTTTGATGATTTGATGTCAAGAGAAATTGAAAAAACCCTAAAGGAGTGAAAACCCTAATCTTCATGCTAAAAACCTTGTTTAAACCTCCATCATATGCAAACAAGGGGATATCATTCAAAAAGGGATAAAGTAGTGTGGTTGCAGATATTTGAAGTTGGCCATCCATCAAGGATTAAAGGCTCTGTTCCTTACACTCACACCTTCATTCATCCCTCCCACTCACTCACAAAAATATTCCTTCTTACCATCATTCCATCACTTCTCATATCAACTTCATAAGCAGAGCTAGGGTTTGTCTCAAAACAACAGTAATCGAAATGTCAAGAGAAGGAGGAAATAGTAGTGGTGAAGAAGGCCAAGTGCCTAGGAGGCAGAAACAAAAAGGTGGGAAGGTTAATAGGTTTTAACCCCAAGACACTATAGAGCTTAACGCCTCTCCTATGATTGTTACATGTTTCCAAAATGTGGGATGTTTTCACTTTTGTGAAAGACTACAACAGGTACAAAGTCACAAGGTTATTCATCCTTAATCTACATGACAAACAATCAAAATCTGCAGTGGTTACCTTGGAACTCTCCTCAGATGCCATTGCCCATGCTACATGCATACCCAATGTTGGTGAAATATGGTTCAAAAGAGAAAATTTATACATAATTTGTTATGAGCCATTTCTTAGACCCAGATATAAAGAAGGCTGCAAAACTATCTTCCCTTTTTCACATTTTCTGGAGAGGTATGCACCCTTGGATGAGGGTCGTTATGAAATATTTCACATGTGAGGGAAGGTACTCTAGAGATTTACTCCTATCATATCAGAGATTATACGCCACTTCACTAGGGTTAAGATGAAAGCTACACATTTACCCTACTACCTCTATAGGAGTATTGATAAGATGTCTTATTGTTCCAAAGGAGGAACTATTCGGCAAATTCAAATTTTGTTTCATCTCTCTTTATATCAAGATGGTTTTGCTACATCGGTTGCTTTGCCTGCATGGGATGTGTTTATTTGATATTAGAGGGTAAAAGGAACACCCTTCGTGCTACACTTTTCCTATAGGCATCCAATGGAGGTAAAGTTTACATTTTTGGATTCATAAGCCAAGGACATCATGCACACCAAATTTCAGAGCATTTGGAATAGTTTTGGTCCCTCAAAACGCCCAAAAACATGCCAATTTTGACCTTTCTGCCATGTTTTGAGGGCTCGCACTGCGCCTAGAGAATCCTTGGGAGATTTACTTTTTGAACAGGTCAATGAAGCCCAATCAGAAAACCAAAGGCATTTATAGAAAATAGACTCAACAGGCTTTCCAACGAGCCATCATGGAGCCAGTTCCGACATCAGGAATTCCATCAAACCTTAGCTGCAAGTGGACCCAGTTTTCCTGTGTAGGCGCTGCACCTTTAGACCTCTAAAGCTGCCCCCTTGCAAAAAAGTCAACAAAACACACTGAAGGATATTTTCGAGATTTTTTGGGGAAAATCACTCCAGCTTTGATTAAGGAGTTATTGTTAAGTTAGCTTTAATTTATTGCAATAATTATTAGGTGCCTTGGGCCTTGCATGGCTTCTTTGGACATAAATGACATTTGTGGTGTATTTATAGTTTCTAGAAGCCTCTTAGGGTTTCCACCTCCTCATTTTCTGGTTAAATAGAGACTTGAGGCCTCATTGTAAATTGTTGATTGGTTGCTGAGCATAATATGATATAGACTCTGAGTTTACTTGTGAAATTGGCTTTGATATATTGTGATGGCTTTGGACTGAGCAAATGTGGATTGAGCTCATTCTTATGATTCATGAAGCTTTTTTGAATGGTGATGTATTCCGCCTTTGTACATATTTTCTTCAATTTTCGTTATGTTTCTTTGATCATGGGATATAAATATTAGAGTAGGATATGTTTTGTTGGAACAATGTTTTGTCTGCATCCTTTGATCTTTATGTTTTCTTCCTTGAAGTTTAACTAATGAATTCTTAAGTTCTCTTTAGTTTTACTGAGATGTTATGTTGAAAATCTAATTGTTTGCAAGTAAGTTTCAAAGAATACTTAACTGCTCTCTAAGTTTACTCATCTATTGCTTTAAGGTCTGCTTAGTATGACTTTGTTGAAGAATCCTTCATTTCTCTTCAAGTTACTACTATGCTAATTATGCTGAAAGATTTTCCTTGTTATTAGTTTGTTAAAGTATCCTTGATTTCCCATTAACATACTATATCCTCTCCTCCATGTTCATTTCACTCACTCAAAACCTACTTAGATCCATTTGGCCTTGTCAACTTTCCCTTTGAACTATCCTTGACTCATTTTTGTACTTTTCAAAGCCTTTGCAGACTCCATAGCCAAATGGATTTATCCTCTCTTACTCTACCTATTTCCCTTGACAACCTATCCAACCAGAACAACAAACAAACCCTAATCCATATAACTAGCCTAAAATCAAACTCTAAAACCAAACAAGTTAAATCCTTTACATAAACATAGAGAGAGCCCTCTCTGAGTCTAGGAAGGCAAGGTCCTAGGACTCAAAAGATTGGCTTGATATTACCCCTGTTCATTTGTTCTTGCCAATCTGCGATTTACAGGGAGTTAAGATGTTATAAGTTATAATAAGGAATATACTTGTAAACATTCTTTTTTTTTCTTTATTCATTTTTCTAGTCTTTTGTCTTGAAGAGGTGGAATAGGTTGTTAGAAGGAAGAGATTATACATCAGATTTGTTTTAAATAGTCTTTCCATTTTTTATTCAATTTCTTTTATTTTTTTTCTTATTTTTATGTTTTTATTGACTTTTATAAAAAAAAATATTTTCTATGTTATTATAAAAATGTAAGTAGATAGTTAAAATAATTTTTTCTAAATTAAAATGATTAAAAAACAAAATATTAATAGATATTGATATAAAGGCATGGAAATAAATTCTTGGACAATTACAAGAGGAGGAAAAGATCACAATTCAAAGTGTAACATGAGAAGTGGACCTTAGAAACCACATAGGTCTTCTTTAATGGATATTTAGTCTTAAGTCGGGATATGGGCATCATAGGAGGTATTTGTTATCACATGTGGGAGTTAGTATCTATGTTATGGTTAGGAGAGGAAAACAAGGGCATTATTCCCTAAAGTAATCTTTCTCATGCTCAATTGCCATGAACAATACCTCTAGATAGGAATATGGTCATTTAGTATGTTTGGCATGACAAGAATGGGTCTCATGGCCTTTACTATGGCCAAGGAAGGATAAAAAAGGACTTAAGTCCTAAACAATTAGTGACCACATTTCAAAGCACCGCATTAATTATATCCTCAAAAGGATATTCTATGGCCTATATGAGGGATGTGTCTACCATTCAAAGGTTTTGAACACCACAATTGGTTCTTAGAGCATCGTCATTGGACCTTAATGAAATTAGGAGGCTTTCAAATCACATATGATGCTTACAGGTGTATAAAGAGCACATTTAACCAGGTTAAAGGGTACATTTTATACGTATGATAATATATATGAGAGGGAAAATGGTTTTCAGTGCTAGTGATCTAGTCGCACAAAAAACCCCATAAATTTGCGCTTTGGGATATCCCCAAGATTCAATAAGTAAGCCAATGTGAGAGGATTTGTTGCTAAGGTACTGACAGTAGAAAAAACCGTCTAGTGTTAAACTTTAGAGACAAAAGGGTATTTTAATATTGTAGATGGATTCAGAGACCCATTTGTCTCTAAATTTTAACACTGCAGATGGATTCAAAGACACCTGTAGTGACATGTGACACTTTGGTATCAAAATTGAAATTTTCCATTTCTGGAGTGACACAATTAAAAATTACTAACATAAATGACTAATTCATATACTTGTGATTTGGTCATAAATGTACTTGTTATTTGGTCATACTTTTATTCTTGGACTATAATAGTCATTTACGTTAATCATTATTATTTTGGTCACTTATATCTAGTCATATATTTTAGTCCTACACTAAATTAGTCATTCAAGTTAGTCGCTTTTAGTTTAGTCACTTATTATCTAGGCATATATTTTAGTCATAGACTAAATTAGTCATTTAAGTTAGTCATTTTTAAGTTAGTCACCTATTATCTAGTCGTATATTTTATCCCTAGACTAAATTAGTCATTTAAGCTAGTCATTTTTAGTTCGGTCACTTAAAATAATTGTGGTGACTAACTTTTAGTCACCTAGTCACTAATTTCATCATTTTCTACTAGTGAAAATTAGTTTGAAGTGATTGCAAGGGAATATTGAAGCATATATATAAGTATTGGATTCTAAAATTCCTCCCAAAAAAATTTACACACCCATTAAATCCTCAGAAAACTCTACTATGAAACATGAAGAGGAAGAACTACAACATGATATATCAAAATTACGGGACCAAGTGCAACAAATTTTTATCTCACAATGAGCAACCAAAGAAGAACTGAAAGGTGACATGGATGGTTTAAAAGGCAACATGGAATAATTGAAGAAATACATGGAACATTTGAAGGAAGGTTTTACAAAGTTTCTACAAGAAAATCTTCCTAATGGAAAAAAGGTGGTAGAGGAAACTCATGATGAGAAAAAATTAAACCCTAATCATGATTTCATAAACTCTAATGTTGGGTTGAAGACTCACGATATTCCAAATATCGATATGACGAAGTTTGATGGCAAGGATCTCGCAACATGGATATTACAGATGAAGAAATATTTTGATCTCCATAATCTGAAAAACACATAAAAGGTACAAATTGCAACTTTATATTTAGAAACCAATACATTTGTATGGTATCGATGGATTTTCTCTCGTAAAAAAATTGTCAATTGGTCAATTTTTCTGGAGGAAACAATAGAAAATTATGAGGATACAAAGAGCAAAACCTTCTTTAGCCAATTGATAAATCTCAAAAAAAAATGTTCAATGGTGGAGAACATTGAGGACTTCCAAAAATTGAATATAAGGGTAACTAATATTCCAGAGGAACACATGATTGATGTCTTCATAGGGAATTTAAAGGATAACATCCAACATGAGGTTCACCTTTGGGAACCTGATTCATATGAGAAGGCATTCAGGTTGGTAAGAAAAATTGAAAGAAAAATCATGGTGACAAGGAACCCTACCATTCACAACTATAAATATGGAAGTGTTTCTACTCCTGTACTTCCACAATCTACAAGGTTGACACAACAATTGGAAACAAATAGAGAAAAAGGTCTTTACTACAGTTTTGATAGCAAATACATTAAAGGTCATAAGTTTTCTGAGAAAAAATTATTTTACATATATTGTGAAGAGGAGGAAAAAAACGAACATGAAACTTCAAAATAACAGGATATACACTAGGAACCAACCCTAGAGAAAGAATAAATTAATTTGACCATATCTTGTAATGCATTGGAAGGAATTACCACTCCTCAAAATTTCAAGATAGAAGGACATATCAACAATAATAATGTAATAGTGTTGATTGATTCGGGTAGTGTTAGGCCTCTATTTTTCCTTTCTTTGTATCACCTTTGAATCAAAATACCTCATGCTTGTGTTTAGTTTGAATGGTTATTCTCATGGTTTTGTGAATTCTCAAAGACAATAGAATAATTATTTATTATTTGCCATGATTCCATTGTTTTAACAGTATTTAAACATTGAAAGAATTATTAATAATACTTTTTGTGTTTTCAATTTTCAATCTGAGTTGATTATATTTTTATGCATATGCCAATAGGCCTTGATCCCACATTCATCTTCTGTACTATGTAGTAGTTTCATGTACCAATTGGAATTCCTGCACCAGTTTACTATGGTTTTCCCACACTATTGAATATTTCCTACACCACGAATCAAATTCTTGCAACATGCATCAAGTTCCTGTTCCAACAATACAGTTCTAGTTCCAGTAACATAGTTCTTGTTCCAGCAGTGCAGATCTTGTTCTAGCAGTGCAGATCTTGTTCTCACTTCCATGATTATCATACATCAAGTTTTCATGATGGAAAACACGCATATGCGTTTTGAAGAAAAGAGGTTTAATACGTTGATGTGTTCCCTTAATCGCACCCAGGCCTTTGAGACAACGCGTAGGGTGAAAGTCAAAGTGTGTTTGGAAACATGTTTTTGAAAGGAAGAAAGGAGAATGCACAACATTCCTTTCAAATACGGATTTTAAATCTTATGTGACTGTCCAGTTCTGAAGCTCAATGTATGCCCTGTGACATGGTCAATTAACATACTTCTTGATTGCAAGGTTGTGTATTCAATACCACAAAGGTAAGTTATCAATTGAACATTATGGAAATCATTCAAACTGGTGAAAGGTGGGAATCATTTAAGGAGCAGATTGGAGTTTCGGGAAATGATTATTTTCATACACCGAACCTTTTGATACATGACATCGAGGCAGTAAAACTATTTCTAGAAGCCACAAGGATTAATAACTGCGTGATATTCCCATGGACATGATGGCGAGGGTTCGATGATTTAATACCGGATTTTTTTCTTATATAGAACCTTTGATTGATGGGAATCTATTCAAATACGCAGACTCCTTATTTTGTCCAGAAACAGGTTCACAATTCTAAAGTTGTATGCGTTGTTTAACCTTCGATCAAAATAATTAGGAGACATTGTTATTATAAATCTAAATATCTCATATAGATAGAATATTAATAATAGATAATTATAGTTTGACAAACATAGGTCGATTTCATAGACTGAAGGAAGGGAAGGAGACAACCCCAAAGTAGCATCAGGCATAGTTGACCTGCGGATCACTCTCTTTGTTTGTTGGAGTCCAATATTTTCCTGCAGCATGTAAAGAATGAGATTTTGAAGAATAAACAAAGAATTTCAATCTATGATTTTTTTAGTTATTTTATATCTTTAATGATTATATTCTCTGTGTAAACCAGATCATTGACAAAGGGTGCAAGCTGGATTTGTTGACCGCCAGACTAGCTTGACACTACTCTGAATTGTTCAAGATTAGTTTGGATTATGGTTTGCTGAGTGAGTTCGTTTAATTCTTTGTTATTTGATTTTAATTTCACAATCTTATGTTATGAATGTTTTGTCTATTTTTGAATTGCATCGTGGCACACAGGGTAAGCGATTTTTTCAAATTCCAAATGCTTTGTTTTAGGATATTTTTCCTCTACAAGTTTTGATTGGGTAATATTAATCAATGATGGGAATTTGTAACCTCATGTTCTATAAATACAAGAATTACCCTTATCTTTCGAATTCACTTTAATTATAATGGTTATGATATGAGGTTAACATATATGGTTGAGAATCAATGCATGAATAAATCGAATTCTAAACAACTCTCAAGCCACATGCTCATACTCATTAGTATATTAGGAACAAAGGTCTCATATTTATATTACTTGATAATTTATAATCATGGTTGAGAGCATTTATTGATGGGTGAAAAATCTATCATACTTTTGGAAGATCGTGGTTTTATCAGTCATTTACTTCCTTCTTTTATTCCCATAAACAAATATTTTATTTCCCAATATTATTTGCAAGGAATTTGAGATTGAGAGTGTACTCTGTTTCGACCTTATCCACACACAGTAAATGTATTTTTAATATATTAAAGGGTTATGTTACTCAGAGGTGAAATAGGCAGAATTAGTGTAGATTTTTTAATTCTCTTTGCACAAAGAATGGTTTTGAATTGATCTTGAATTTATTTCAGCATTTATAGTCTTCCTTTTCAATGTCGTTCAGGCATTTATTGGTTTCCAATCAAACAATAGTTAGGATTTCCTTTCACAATTGCTAGTAGTTTAGGTTTTCCTTTCATTTTCTGATTTTTTTATCAAAGCTTGTTTTCCATTGTAAGGATTGGTGTTTATTCTTTCTCAAGTTTCTTTTGAAGTGTAGGATTTTTTTTTTTGAGGTTGATGCACAAGTTAGATTAGAGTTTAATTTTTAGGTTGCCAGGGGCTCTCTCTGGCATTTCCAGTGTTGCGTCTCGAAGTTCAAAAACTCCTAGATTGACAATTAAATGTTGGTCCATTAATATGCCTGTACTACGCCCAAAGTTTTGGTGTCGTTGTTGGGGAGGCACCCAGGGGATTTACCTTGATTACTTGTTTCATTTGGTTTGTTTTTCACCTAGTTTCTCTTGAAAATTATCTTTTTTGAATTTATTTATTTCTTGCATCTTGGTTATTTTAAAGTTTTTCATTTTCTCTGGTGCTGTAATAACCCCCCCCCCCCCCCCACCTATATATATATATATTATTCTTCACGAATGTACCAGTTTTCTTATTGAAAACAAGAAAATGGTATTTTGAGGAATCATTCAATAAGGGTTTTGATGTTGCCGCAAAGATATACAAATCGCCCAATGAAGAACTCACAAGTGAATAATTTGATATTTCTATTAAACATAAAAATAATATTATTAAATCTTTGATTTCAACATTGGATGATTTGCAGGAAGAACAAAAGAAGGATGAAGAAGTAATGTTAATAGTTTGTGCCAACTGTATGGAGAAGCACTTCCTTTGAAAGTGTCCACTTAGTATCCTAAAAGTTTGCAAATGTGAGGAGGCTCATTCAACTGAACATTTCCCATCACTACTAGGATTACTAAAGGTACCCATGAAATCAAGTAAGGAATCGAATCAATTTCCAGGTATAAATCAAATTTTATCATCATTCAATACTTGGATTAATGCTTATTCTCTTGATTAGGTTCCTTAGCATGTTTATAATCTTGCAATTTCATGGAAATAATTTAATCCTCCTCCAATTGAACATCATAATTCATGGCCATAGTGTCCCCCTGTTGGAGCAGGGTCCCTAGGGTTAAGTTTGGTTATGTTTTGGTATATATCTTGTTTTGCACGCTGCACGAAAGAGTCAAAGGGGATTTGGGGCAGGTCAAAGTCCCTAATCAATATAAATGGGTTTTAAGGGAAAATTATGAGTCTCAAACCATGGTATCTACGCACGAAGATTAGTATAAATATGTAAAGGTCAAGTCATGAAGAGATCATCTTTTGGTTATTCTTTGCTTATGGTTTTTGCATAAGGATTTCAGTATGAGTTTGGATTTTTGGATATAAAGACTCCTATTGGCTGTGTGCTTGGATACATTAGTCCTGGTTGTGTGCGGATTACATTGGTTGTGTGCGCGAAAGGGTAAATTGTAAGGGAAGTCTCGAGGTATTAGCATTTTTAGATCTATTAAAAGGCTATTTTAGCAAACTGAATGTGTTATGCGTTGATGTGTTATTTATATGATTAAGTGTGAATCAGTTTTGTCAATTTCTTTGAGATCGGAGTAGGTTCTGTGATATGGTACATTTACCTTTCTTTATGATTGAATGGAACTGTGCAATTGAGTAAGCCTTGTTATGCATGAAGTACATTGCTGATAAATAGATCCTGTTAAGTGTATTTGTTTATTGTGCGTGAATAAATATACATATACATACACACACATACACACACACACACACACACACAGATATATATATATATATATATTGCATGTTGGCATAATCTACGATGAAGTTGATCTGTTAGTTTATTGATCTATTTATGCACGTATCTTCTATTATAAGTTATGTTATAAGCTTTTTTAGGGCCACCACATCAAATTCTTCCTCAGGGTGCAGAAACCTGGTTCCAACACCCCCCCATATTGCTTCGGGTGAGACTTCGATTTGTGCAAGTAGGTCATTGCTAAAAGGGCCAGTATTTGGAGGGTTTTTTGGTTGCATAATAAATCTGAACCTCGATCAGCACCACTCAAGCCAACACCCCCTCCTTGGCTCTCTTCTTCAACTCAGATATGCCCTTGTCCTCAAGAATGGTTTGGATCTTTTTCTCTAGAGAATTATTTCATACAAAATCAATTACTTAATCAACAACAACAATCACAATTTTCGTTCAATGCATCATCAAGTCATTTTCCTCTATGATCCCAATTACCTGTGCAATCTTACCCTAATCCATACCCTAATTCATATCCTTACCCATACCCTAGCACTGATCCTAACCCTAGTCAAAACATTAATTCAAACCCTAGACCTAACCCTATTCCAAACCCTAACCTAAATCCTAAGCCTAGTCTAAGCCTTAGTCGAAACCATAGCACCCATAATCCAAACCAGTAGGTTGCACAACAATTCGAAACACCTATTCTTACCATTGATTCGCCTATTAAAATAAATGTTACATCTTCAATATTGGAGAAGGGAGTGAATTTGGAAAATTCCTCCATTACCATAGAACCTTTACTCCAGGAAGAAGCCTTGATTCAAATACCATTAAAGGAGAAATATATAATTGGAACCTACTCTAAAATTGTTGTTGAATATCGAAACCCTAGAATCTCTCCCAACCATTATTATCAATTTGAAAAGCATATATTTGAGCCTGAACTTGAGAAATTTTTATTTTGTCTTTCACCTGATTCAATATTCCTCCAAGAGAGTGTTCATCAAGCTGTCGAAGATTTTTACGAGTTTGAGAATCATCGATATGTGGATCTCATTGAATATTGGTTTCAAGTAATCATCGACACACATCATTCCCTCATCATTTGACACCTCTTGGTACCATATAGATTAAAGCAACTTGTTGCTCATAATTTGGTATGTCTTGAAGTTTATTCTTTAAAACTAAGTGTGAGTATATTTAGCATTATGTTGTGCACATGGCTACATTGGAAGTACGCCTACACTTAAAGGTGATATTCCTATCTTTAAAATATGGTAGGGTAATGCGAGAGAAATGAATAAATATGCCATATGAAATAAAATTGTATAGGAACACTCTTGAAACTATAATTCCTTAAAGCACAAATTTCAAAATTTATATTATTATGCACTCTCATGGTAAGATTTGTCAGAAGAAATTCACTCTTAATGCCTCATATTTTATAAAGTGACTTTGTTTATTGACCAATAACTATCATCCAGGAAATGTTTTCAAGTTCCTCTTCAAAGGTATTTATGAGAATCCTCCTATGGTGGACCATGCCTACAAAACTCTAACAAGCTTTCATAAAAACCCTTGCATGAGCAATTTGTGGAATTTTTTAGTCATGATCTAAGATGTTTTATTTAAAATGAGCCTTCGGGGTAGAAGGACCAAACAATAAATATTAGTAATTGAAAACTTTTCATGCCATCCTTTGCTCTTAATAAGAAGAATCAACTCCCCAACTATTAAGTAACCTATATAAGGTTGATTATAATCAGAGGTTTTCATAAGATATATTAATTGATGAATAGGAGGTCTCATTATGAGCTGACCTACCATGGTCATGAATCCTAACAAGAAATCCATTACTGCTACTGGTTACCAAGCTAGGGTAATGGATTTCTATTGAAAATATGGAATACAAGACCTCTCATCATGAGCCGACTTATTCTTTGTTGTTAGTTCTTGTGAATGGAATTGTCATTAGCTGGTTACCAAGCCAGGACAATGGCCTTCAATTAATTTAAAAATAATGTAAATTATTTTCAAATGACTCTAAATCTATATCTAATAGATGGGACATATGCATTTCATGGGGTTATAAATGCATCCCTGTTGAGGCTATTGATGCATGTTGGAAGCAGAGCCATGCCTATGGTATTAAAGTTAACTTTACACTATGATTTACTTGGTTGTTTTTATCTTTCCCTGAATTCATTATTATATATATTTGAGAATGAATTTAGGATCCTTCTGGTCTTATTACTTGGAGTTCTATCTTTTTGGAATAAATTTTCTTTATAGACGTGGGACCCTTAGTGCAAGTAATTAACTATGCCTATAAAAGAGGAGCTTCAACTATAAGTGGATAATGGTAAGATGGTCACTATAAGAAGGAATTATTTTGTCACCATGGCTTTCCAATAATGTCACTCATATTTACAATGAGGATATTCAAGTGAAACTTCTGATCAAGGATGCCCCCCAGATGTTTGTGGAAATTTTAATAGTTGGTTGTTTTCTTCAAGTAATAATACCACCCTTGCAATTTGGTACTCCTATGGCAGCCCTTGTGTTATACTTACTTGAAATCAGTTTAAATAAATAAAGAATCCAATCGACACCATATTTTTAGAACAAACTCTATCTTGCGAAGGAAATTTTGATCATACAGAATTGCACGAACATTATTACGAGTGTCCATAAATGTTTTAATCTTGTTTTTTTGCAAGGGAACGACAATAAAACAACTGATTTCCTTGCATGAGGACATGCAAAATGGTCAACATGGGGGGATGTTAGGCCTATGTTTTTCCTTGCTTTATATCACCTTTTACTCAAAATCCCTCATGCTTGTGTTTAGTTTCAATGGTTATTGTCATGGTTTTGTGCATTCTCGAAGACAATAGAATACATATTTATTATTTTCATTATTACCTTGGTTTAAAGAAATTTAAACATTGAAAGCATCGTTAATAATATTTTGTGTGTTTGCAGGTTTAAAACTGAGTTGATTATATTTTTATGCATATGGCAATATGCCTTGATCCTACATTCACCTTCCATACTATGCAACAGGTTCATGTACCAATTGGGATTCTAGCACCAGTTTATGATGGTTTTCCTAGTGATATTGAAGAGTTATTACACCATGAATCAAATTCGTGCACCACGCATCAATTTCCTGTTCCAACAGTACTGTTATGTGGAATTGTGATCT
This sequence comes from Pinus albicaulis, assembly GCA_034641835.2. Classification (NCBI taxonomy): domain Eukaryota; kingdom Viridiplantae; phylum Streptophyta; class Pinopsida; order Pinales; family Pinaceae; genus Pinus; species Pinus albicaulis. The sequence continues at coordinate 1,212,816,500 of CM076578.1, read as the reverse complement.
ACAGATAAACCAAATTCCCTAAGTGTGGTGTTTATCACCTAGAAAAACAAAGGAAAGAATAAATATCACTTTCTCTAAAACAATCAGATATATATAATGGTAAAGGAGCCTACTTGTGATTAAATCACTTCTTCTTCTCCTTCTATCACTATTGTCGTTGCTCTCAATCCAAACCAAGTCGCTAGATCGATTTCTACAAAAAAAAAACAAAGAAAAAAAAACAACTTGAAATATACATGTATCTACTTATCTTACTCAAATCAAATCGATTAGATATGAAATACATACATCATTAAAGAATACATTGCACAAGAAATGGAGACATATGTATGGGAAAATTAACATCAATCTTTATTAAAGAGTATAAGGGGAAGATTACAAAAAATGGATCGATTTGTTGTGAACCTGCTCCAACTTCATTCCAGCCTCATCAAATCCAACATTATCCTAGTAACATATCAATACTTCCACTCTCTTATAAAATGAGAATCCAACAACATAAATTTACCAAATTTCTTCCCTAGCACTAGGATGAGTGCTCAATTTATAGGGAAACTGATGGTAGTTTCTCAATGAATGATTTTCAAATAATAGGCAAGACATGTTTCCAAGTTTAGAGGTGTTAGATGGACACTTGGATTTGAATTTTGAGACATATGGACTCTTCTAGAAGGCACTGGCCATGCGGAGATTCCCGGAACAATGAGAATTCTGCTCCCAAGTGACCAACGCACCCTTCAGTGTTGGGAAGTGCACTATAGTGCACCCTTTCATGGAGGAGTTGGCACTACAACGTAGTTAGTCTCTTGTAGGTGAGCGTTGGTGAGTCAATAAGTGATAAAACATATAATTCAAACCTTCGAAATCTCACAATAGAAGCCATGAATTAAATGTCTTCACTTAGGGCATGTAGCAACTGAAATATAAGGGGATGATAGACCCTATTTCATTGGTCCTGAGGATGATGTCCAGTTTGACCAGGACTTGGGGGATGATCCCAAATTGAACTATATTGGGTTCCCAACATTTTTCCTATCATGAAGAAACAAGAGACAATTAGAGTGTGTGTCGATTATCAGGATGCCAATCTTGCTTGTCCAAAAGACAACGATCCTACTCCCTTTATAGACCAAATTATTAACGATTATGCTGGATGTGAAATATTTTTGTTCATGGATGGATTTTCTGGTGACAATCAAATCAATATCAGCCGAGAGGAACAATATAAGACAAAATTCATCTATCCCTGGGGCACATTCGCAGAAACTCCCATTTGGTTTAAAGAATATTGGGGCAACATTTCAGAGAGAAATGGGTTATGCTTTCAATGACATAAAGCACATTGTTCAACCTTATCTAGAAGATTTACCCACGCATCCACGAAACCGTAATGATCACTCAATGCAACTGAGAGCTATCTTTCTATTCTTCTCACACTACAAAATATGCCTCAATCCACATAAATGTGTGTTTCTTGTTGGTTCTGTTCATTTTCTAGGATTCGTCGTCTCAAAAGAAGGAATTCGAATCAACCCACTGAAGGTCTAGGCCATTCTTGATTTTCCTACGCCATCAAATTTTCTTCAGTTACAAAACGTTCAAGAGAAGGATAAATTCCTAAGGAGGTTCATACCCAACTACGCTGAAATGGCTAAATGATTTACCCGTCTCTTGCAAAAGAGGATTCCCTTCCATTGGGATAAGGTTGTGCAAGCTTCTTTTTATTTTTTCAAGGATACACTTGTCTGGGCATCATTAATGTATCCCCCCAATTATCAGAGTGATTATTTCTTATATATTTCCACGACTGATACAACCACTTCTATGGTATTGGTACAACAAGAAGATGGGATAGAAAATCGGATATATGATTTGAGTCATAATCTCAATGATACAGAAGTGAAGTATTCATATGTTGAAAAGCTTGCCTTGGAGGCCGTTCAAGTTTTCCAAATATTTTTCCATTATATCCTATTCTAGAAGACCATTGTCATTTTGGATTGCAACCCCATGACTTACATTCTGTCATGTCAATTGTTGGGGGGAAGTATTCAAAATGGATTGTCATTTTGCAGGAATTTAGTTCGGAATTCATTAAATCCAAGTCAAATAAGTCTTTAGTTTTGGCTAAGCTTCTCTATGACCTTCCCTCTGATAGTACTGCTACTACATCGGAACCATAAATTCCTGATGAGTCTCTGTTTCTGATCAGATCATTTGATCCTTGGTATGGGGATTTTATCATTTATATATAAACCTAGACTTTTCGTCCTGATACCTCTCACTCTCAACATCTACGTATTCGATAAAAAGACAAATATTATCTGATCGTCAGCAATACACTTTATCGTCATGGTGTCGATACAATTTTAAGGAGGTTCCTCACTCATGAGGAGGCCAAGAAAGTTTTAAATGATTGTCATGTTGGGGCCTGTGGTGGACACTTGTTTGGATACACTACCGCACAGAAGATACTCTGCACTGGTTACTTTTGGCCTACCATACTTCGCGACTGCATCCTCGCAGTTAGAATTTGTCATGCGTGCTAGATATTTGATCATAAAATCCGCAAACCAACTACACTGATGAATCCTGTTATCATCGTGGGACCATTTTCAAAATGGGGCATTGACTTCATGACCTGCAACCCTCGTTCATCCAGGGGGCATGGTTATATTATTCTCGCAATAGACTACTTTACCAAGTTGGACGAAGCAATGCCTACATTCAATAACACAGGCGAAACAACTGCATTATTATTATTCAATCATGTCATCTCACAGTTTGGTGTTCCACAACCTATAGTCACAGATCATGGTAAGCATTTTTTCAAGCACATAATGAATGAGTTGACTGCCAAATTAGGACTATCACATGATAGTTATAATCCTTAATATCCACAATACAATGAACAAGTTTAGGCTATTAACAGGATTCTTAAATGAATGCTTCAAAGAAATATAGGAGTTCATAAATGAAATTAGAATTTGATCCTGTACTCGGCTTTGTGGGCATACCAAACCTCGGTGAGAAGTGCAACTAGATTTAACCCCTTTCAATTGGTGTATGGTCTGGAAGCTATCTTTCCTATCTAATGTGAAATACCATCGTTAAAACTCGCCATTGACTTGCTACCTAGCATCTCTTCTGAAGAAGCGTGTCTTTTTAAGCTCATCCATCTTGATGAAACATGTCGTGAAGACGCATTGGCCAATGAAGCGCATAAGAGACGTATAAAGGCACAATAAGAAAAACATGTCGAGCCTCACATCTTCTCATATGGTGACTTGGTCTTACTTTATGATTAGGAAGCTGATGTAAAAGGTACAGGAAAATTTGAGCCATTATGGCATGGCCGCTATATTGTCAAAAGAGTTCTTGCTAAGGGTTACTACAATTTGGTAGATTATGATGGAATTCCATTGGCACAACCCTGAAATGGGTTGTATCTAAAACGTTACTATGCTTAAACATGAGCGTAGTGAACTGTTGTATTATATTGTAAATATGCTGTTGATTTGAATTTACTGTCTTAGTTTGTTTTTCTAGATTTTTCTTGAAGTTAGTAATCCGCTTTAAATTTCATCATAGATGTCTGAATCTTTGGAACTATTAGTTGGGTATGCTGATAGTCCTAGTTGTAGTACACAGAATCTATCCTCTACAGCGTGGGCCATTTTCGCTCTGAATGGAGAGTTAGTGAGTTTTCAAGGGATTTGTATCAGTTGAACTACACACAATATCGCTGAGTATAACGCGTTGATCGAGCTTCTCTCTGATGCCATTTCATTTGGTATTAACCGCATCATCATTAGGTTAGACTCACAACTTGTGGTAATGCAACTTACTAGTGTTTATACTGTCAGAAATCCAACATTGCATCATATGTTCCTAAGATTTCGACTTTTGGAAATACATTTTGATTTCATTCAATATCAACACATTTCCAGAAACTTGAATACATTAACTGATTCCTTAGCGAATTATGTTATAGAAAGACATTTGCAACACATGTAAAGAAATATCACATAATTGAATAGGATTGCGCAATAAACATAAGAAAACACTAAAAAAAATAGATATATTTACAAAATTTGTGCCCAACACACATTGATCATCTAGCCTCAAAATGTATGCAAAATTTCAAGTGAACTAGTGATGTTCATGATAACAAGCTACTAATCTAGCTATCCTGTAAAATAACTACATCCAATGGTTAGGAACGCCAATAGTATGTCGTTGTAGTCTCATGGGTAACTCTTTGATCCAGAAATATGGAATCCCAAGAGCCAATCCCTCTATGTTTTTTTGTAGTTCAGAAAGAGTCTCTGTCATATTTATATCCCAAAGGAATTTTCTCCCGACAACCCTCTCTGCTGACTCGCCTGCTCTCTGCTCTGGCTAACCCACTAGGCGAACTCAACCTACATCTACATACATCAAAAATTTAGTTTAGTATTGGGAAACATAAAAATAATAAAACATGTATAAACCTTAGAAAAAACAAAAAACATGGTCAAAAAATTCTTACCAATTGCACCACATTGAGCGTCGTCTCGTAGAATCAAGTCTAGATCTCCTCGAAAGTCTACTCCTACATATGCATAATCACCAATGAAAACCATCTATCGTCTGAACCAGACAAAGAATGTATTTGATAGTATGATAGTCGATTGACCAACATGTCTATTCATCAGTTCTACCCATCTCTGCATACTTGGATCTCTAGGGCCAGATATACCCAGTGTAACATGTTGGGGTTGTATCAATGGAATCTAGTCTAAGGAAAAAGAAATCAAGATCGAACCATAGTTCAAATTATTATTCCTTCCTCCCTTTACCTTGGTCAGTCGTTCTTTCATCTGAAAGAGGAAAACTTCTACCCAGTTAAAAATTGTTGGTTCCAAACACTCTAGTACATACTGCATGTATGATTTGTTTGCCACATGTTGTGTAGCAGAAGCGACAAGCTTTGCAATAGTAAATAGGATGTTCCTTAAAGGAAAATCACGTACATCGTGGATGTTTATTTTTCCATCCTTACTAGGTTCAGTCCTAGGATGGCAGTGATGTAGTATGTAATCTCTCACTATCTCTCCTCCAAGAGCAGATCCTGAAAGAGAAATGGGCGAACCTCGCCTTGATAATCTAGTGAGAAAATAAATGTCCTCCACTAATATTGGGACCACTTTGTCTCCACTGTGAAAATCCTGTATCTCCGGATCCCATGAACGAACAAGGAACTCCAATAGTTCCATTTGTTGCCTCATACCTGACAATCTGAAGTACTTTAGCAACCCATAGTATTTGAGGGCTCTTACCGTACCCAGATCATTTAGGGAAATCATGTTCTGTTCTTCATTTTTTCTTTCCATCGATTTAATCATCATTTTGATCTGATGAAAACCTGAAACACAATCATAAGAATCATTAGGATCCATTTCATGCAAAAAAAATTGGAAAATTTGGGCATACAACAAGAAAAAAAAATTGAAATTGTGCCCAACGCAGCCTAGGTCAAGGGACAATGCATTGCATATGCACCTGAAGTTCAGTTTCAGTTCACTGTAATGCACCTTTGGACATTCTAGGGTGTTTTGCCCTCATTTTATAATATATTTACCCCAAGGGGATCAAAACCCTAAAAATTTTCAATGAAATGAAACATAAATTCTATTGAAGGAAAGAGAAGGTTCATAGCTCCAACCTAGATAGAACGGCGAGGAAAATCATCCATGGAATCTGTCGCAATCAAAACTGCTGAAGTTCGGGGGAAAAAATGGTTCAAAGCTCCAATTTTCAAATGGTAAAATTGAATAGTAAAAACTCTTTTAATTAGTCATTTGATTATTTCAAATCATATTTAATTTTGTGACTATGGTTTTTATTCATTTTTCTATGAAACAGGTGTTGAGGAAAGTTCTTTTACTGTGTCAACCTCATTAAAAACTGAAACAAGTGTTGAGGATAGTTCTTTTCATGTGTCAACCTCAATAAATGAAACAGGATCCCTTGAGGATAGTTCTTTTACTGTGTCAACCTAGATAAATGAAAGAGATTCTTTAGGAAATTTGTTTTGCTGTGTCAGCCTCCTTAAAAAATGAAACAGGTGTTGAGGATAGTTATTTTCCTGTGTCAACCTTGATAAATGAACATGTTCCCTTGAGGATAGTTCTTTTACTGTGTGAACCTAAATAAATGAAATAGATTCATGAGTAAAGTTCTTTTACTGTGTCAACCTCGTTAAAACATGAAACATGCCATGAGCATAGTTCCTTTTCTTCTGTCAAGCTGGTTAAAAAATGAAACAAATCCTCTCCTAATTAAGATGAGTCTTCCATTTGATCTCGTAAATGAACCTTCATTCCATATAGCTATTAGTAACCAGTAGTATACTTAGGTGAATGACATGAAGCTTGTGGGGCATATTCTCTTACAGGGGGGCATTCGACATGTGCTCTTGCAGGGGGCATTCAAACCTATCTTGAGTCCGTTACGGTTATTATTTTCAAGAATAGTTAAACTCATGAAAATCTCGAGCTTGTTTTGCTATTTTTCATGCTCATAAAACACATGAAAATGTTGAGTTATTTCTATCTTTTCCCGCTCGTAAATTAAATTGAAAGGTAGACAAAGCATACTTTTATCCTCTTTTTTCAAGCTTTGATAAAAATGAAAAGGGACTTGAAGCACACTTTTATCTCTTTTTCGAGCTTCGATAACGGTGAAAAAGGAACCCTTGGAGTCTTATTTTAGCTCTTTTCAGACTCCGATAATGTGAAAATATTGTCGAGCACTTTTATTTTTGAGCTCATAAAAGTAAATGAAATGAAATCGACTCAGTATAAGTTTAACCCTTTTGTGGACCGAGATGGATTATTTATGAAAAAGGAAAACCTTAGTTGAACATGGCTATGAGGTTCTATAAGGTATAATTTTACGCTTTTTTGAACCTGAGAGAAAAATTTATGAAAAAGGACTCATGGAGTTTTATTTTTTCCTCTTTTTCAAACTCTCTAAACATGAAAAAGGATCGGGATGTCACTGTCATTAGGCTCGTGAAAACATAAAATAACAACGGGCTTGTCGATCATGGCAAGAATTGAGTTTGATTTATCGCTAGACTCGTTAAATTATTAAATATCGATTCATTCGCTTGAAGGGTTTAATTATAGATAAAGCATATGTTACCCTCCTCAAGCTTGTTAAAAAATAAAGAGGTACTGGTCGAAAAATGACCGAGGACAATTTGGGAAAGCGAATAGAACACTTTGTGGTAGCAGGTTGCTATTGAACATGACACTTTCACTCCATCATCGTGACATTTGGGTTGTGTAATATTCTTTACGGTTCATTCATACCTATAGTTCATCATACCTTCACTTTGGTTTTGGGTCAATGCTGTCAACTCATCTCAGTGTCGTCGATATGTTCAAGATAAGTCATCCAGTGAATCCTCATCCTTTGCAATACTCATAAAACTTCGTTTTCATGACAGTCATCCCTAAAAATTGCTATATCAAGTCACATTTTGTCTCTAAAATCAATAACTCCCATTTCACGATAACTTTTCTTCCTGTCGACATCAACTCATCATCCAAGAAGTTTACTTAGAAACAACTTCCAATACCCTGAGGCTTTTTACATCATCGACAAGTTTCTCACTTCCTAACCTTTTACAGAAATATTTTGTTTAGCATTCAACATCAAATCATATATTCATGCTTTGAAAACTGCACTATAGTACCTTCAGAGTCATTAACATCAATGGTGGTTCTCTCGCATTTGTTAACAACTCACATCATTGGCTGGTAATCAAATGATGTCTTCCCATGTTCGACTACAAATCATATATTCACATGGATAGACTTGTACCTAAACGATCGAGTGAACAAGACAAGAAGACTCCAGATCTAGTTTCATCCATCTGAGCTACATTTTTAGGATTGTTTTACACATCATCTGTATGATGACCTTACATACATATCGTCATCCAAGCATGGGCCTATATCTATAGGCATGTCTATATTGGGAAAAATTCTGATGCAGACGACATTCTGAATTATGTACATGTTATTTGACAGTTTATGTGCTGAGCATGGGAATGCCTACCTGAGCAATTCGTGATCAAGATGAAAAATATCATGATATAATATATTGTAAGATTGATGCAAGTCATCGTCTGCTCCAGTTTCGGCTCATCACATCGTAAAGCATCTCATCCAAATACTATTATTATTTTGACTTCATGCTTTAGGGGGCAGCTGTTATAGGTCAATTTGGGCATCATCCCCCAAGACCTGGTCAAATTGGATATCATCCCTAGGACCAATGAAATAGGGTATATCATCCCCTTATATTTCAGTTGCTACATGCCCTAAGTGAAGACATTCCATTCATGGATTCTATTGTGATATTTCCAAGGTTTGAATTATGTGTTATATCACCTATTGATTCACCAACGCTCACCTGCAAGGGACTAACTATGTTGCAGTGACAAATCCTCCATTCAAGGATGCACTGCAGTGCACTTCCCGAAACTCAACGGTGCGTTGGTCACCTAGGAGCGAAATTCTAATTGTTCCTGGAATCACCACATGGCTATTGCCTTCTAAAAGAGTCCATATGTTTCAAAATTTGAATCCAAGTGTCCATATAACACCTCTGAACTTGGAAACATGTCTTGCCAATTATTAGAAAGTAATTTATTATGAAACTACCATTAGTTTCTCTATAAATTGAGCACTCATCCTAGTGTTAGGGAAGAAATTTGGTAAAGTTATGTTGTTGGATTCTCATTTGATAAGAGCGTGAAAGTACGGATATGCTACTGGGATAATGCTATATGTGATGAGATTGGAATGAAGTTGGAGCAGGTTGACAACAAATCGATCCATTGGTTGTAATCTTTCCCTTCTACACTTTAATAAATATTGTTGTTCATTTTCCCATACATATGTCTCCATTATTTCTTGAATGATGTATGTATTTCATATTTAATCAATTTTATTTGAGTAAGATAATTAGATATCTGTATATTGCATGTTGTTTTTTGTTCTCTGTTTTTGTTTGCAGAAATCAATCAAGAAACTTGGGTTGGATTGAGAGCGATGACAACAATGAAAAAAGGAGAAGGAGAAGCGATATAATCACAAGTAGGCTCCTTTACCATATTGTATATCTGCTTGTTTTAGAGAAAGTGATATGTATTCTTTCCTCTATTGTTCTAAGTGAAAAACACCACACTTAGGGTTTGGTTTATCCGTAGATCACAATTCTGCATAGCAAGTAAAATTTTGGTTCCAATAACACAATTCCTTATCCAAGAGTGCAGATCATGTTCTCACTTCCATGATTATCATACATCTAGTTGTCATGATAGAAAATGAGCATATGGGTTTTGAAGAACAGAGGTTTAATACGCTAATGTGTTCCCTTAATCACACCTAGGCCTTTGAGATAACACACAGGGAGAAAGTAAAAGTATATTTGGGCACATGTTTTTAAACGAAGAAAGGAGAATGTGCATCATTCCTTTCAAATATGGATTTTAAATCGGATTTGATTGTCCAGTTTCGAAGCTCAATGTATGCCCTACCGCATGGTCAATTAACATACTTCTTGATTGCAAGGTTCTGTATTCAATACCACAAAGGTAATTTCTCAATTGAACATTATGAAAATTCTACCAACTATTGAAATGTGGGAATCATTTAAGGAGCATATTGGAGTTTCGAGAAATGATTATTTTTAAACAACAGAGCTTTTGGTACACTGTTTTAAGGCAGTCAAACTATTTCTAGAAGCCATGAGGATTAATATCAATGTGATATGCCCATGTATACAATGGCGAGGGCTCGATGATTCAATAATATTTTATTGTTTATATAGAACCTCAGATTGATGGGAATCCAGTCAAATATGGAGACTCCTTGTTTTGTCAAGAAATAAATTCACAATTTGTAATATTCCTAAATTAGCATGCAGCCAATGGGAATATTAATTTTGTTTTCAACACCTAGTTACATGAATAAATGTGTAAGGAGGCCCATACATATCACAAATAGGCATAAAATCCCTATTGATGTGAAAAAGGGTCATAATAATAGCTAGATATAGCACCCTCATGTTTGAACAGGGGCAAATACATGAGGACAAGTTCAAGTTTGACCATGTCAACAGCGCTGGTATGGATGGAGTAGCTCATCAATAGAGACAGTGCAGTGATATTGGGAGGAATATTCCATGAAGGTGGAAAACCTAATGAGTGGAACCAAAGGTAAGAAGGCTCACACTTGTTTATAAGGAGGTCAAGGCAGCCATAATGAGGCATATTATTGATTATTGATTTTATGGTCTGCATGACTATTGTGCATTCTTCAGTTGTTTAGTTGAGATTGCTGTGCTATTTAGCACTGGGTGTTCCCGAGTGGGAATTCCATATCCTTTATTGAGAGGCATCATGGGGAAGCTTGCACTTAATTCTCCACACTCAGGCTTAAGTCCAAGCTTCAGTCTTCATCTGCAGCGCAGTTTCTGTAGAGGATTGTGTTGTGTTGCAGGGTGTTGCAGTGGAGGGTTGAAAAAACCCACTTCCGGAGCTAATTTTCCAGAGAAGGAAACATTCTTCTCTTTGGGAGATTACTGAGGAACATTATGAAGCATATTTCACATCTTAACACTTGGCCAACATACTTCCCATCATCTATAGTGCAATATCCCTCTTCTACTATGTTATTTCAATGAGCATTTGCAGTGAGGGGTTGTAGTGTTTGATCGGAGGGTAATACCTTCAGTGATTGGATCAACCTTTCACCTAAAGGATCTACTGGAGGAGATCCATTATTCATATGTATCATCTACAGCCATATTCATCTAGTTCTTAATTTGTAGCTCCTATTCAGTCTTAGGAATGCATTCCGACATTTTTGCACTTTTGCATATTTCAGGAAATCCTTTCCGAGTTGTCTTGAAAATGTGTTCGGGAGCTTAGATATTTTACTCCCACCATTGTATGAGACATATATTTGTAGATCTATGTTATTTTACATTTCCAATAGCATTGCACCATCTATGACTGCGTTGTACTTGTTCTTCGGCATTCTGCTATGTAGCAACATTTGAATTTTGGAATATGTATTCATGGGAGGCTTGTTTGCCTTGATTATTTGAGTTGTGCCCACTTCTATTGTACTTATTTTCTGCTAATTTAAATAATAAAATGGCTCCATGGTTTTCATACATCTTGGTGTAATTTTATTCACTTCTATTTCCAGTTTTATGTAAATATATTATTGCTTTCCCATTTGGGAATATTACAGTGGTATCAGAACATAATCTTGGCTCAGCCTGTGGATCTCAGCCATTATGCTATTATGAGAATAAGAAGAAGAAAAGAAATATTGGAATGATGGAGAGAATGAGTTTTATATAATCTCTTTTCAGATCCAGGAAGGGCCTCACCAAGGAGGTCAAGCAAAGAAGAGTGGAAAGAAGCAATGGAACTATGCCCCTTCCTTTTGAAAAAGGAGACAAAATTCATAGAGATGGAGGAAACTAGGATCATGAGATTCTAAGTGAATACCTTGCTGAATATAAATCCCAATATATAGATTTCAAGGAGATTCTAACTCTCCCACAGTTCATCTAGCTTGAGGAATAAAGGAGACCTTGTAGCAATAGGAGAATCAAGGGCAATAGGTTCCTATTGTCTACTTTTAATGGGTCATCCACATGTACAACAAGGGCTTGGGAAGGAAATATGGATGAATTCTTCCTACTACATCTAGTGGTAGAAAGAGAGGCTATAGAGATTGCAGCACTGCCTCTTGAGGGTGAAGCAAACACTTGGTGGTTCATCCATTTGAGTGATGCAAGAGTGACTACTTTTGTAGAATTTACTCAAAGGATGATTAAAAAATTTGGCAAGGAGAAATCAGAGGAGGAGAATCCCTCACCACCACTTGAAGAGACTTGTACCAGCGCTGATGCAACTATGGAGGAGTAGCTAGAAATGCCAGCAGTTAGGGGAACCATCACATTGGAGGAAGGAACTCTTGCAACCATACAAATTTATCCCAAGCTTCACCAAGGTATGCCTAAGTTTCCATTTCCTATCATTTAAACATATCTTATGGAAATTTGTATGCCATTGCATGACCTAGGGTTAAGATACACTGCTAATTTGGAGAAACAAACTATCACTACGCCGAGGAGCCTTGATAGACTCAAGGAAGAGAGAAACATTCATCCTACTTACTCATTGTTAAGCTGCACACAACTCTTGAGGTTGGAGTGTAGATTTTTGGGGGTTGATATGAGCATTGTCCTAGGAAATGCAATGGAGAGCTATGTGTTCAGAAGTGAACATGATCTTGGAACAACAGGTGCACCATCATGGAGATCAGAAACATTGTCCTTAAGTAGCAGTGATGAGTTGGGGGCCCAGCCATTAGTGGGGCATTCCAATGACCATTCCACATGTGTAGCAGAGGATAGGCTGATGGTTGATGAGATACCTCTTGTCTCCCATTACTATGATGGTGTTCTTCATTGGAAGGATACCTATGTTGATCATTGTAATATTCCTAATTAGCCCAAGCTAATAGGAATATACTATTTTGTTTTCATTTTATTGTTGCAAGAATAAGATTGTAAAGGAGGATAAATTAAACTCCTAAAACAGCAAAATAAATCAATGCCCATGTGAACAAGGCTAAATCTGGGTTGCCTTAATAAAACTCCCTCATGTGTGAAAGGGATTGTGACAATTGACTGGGTCAATAGGACCAAATCCACAGCACTATCTAGATGCATTGTACCACCTAGATGCATAGCGCAGATCTAGTTGGAGGTTTCAAATGTGAAAGGAGCTAAACCTTTGAGATGGTTTAGGGTTTTTCAAGGCTTTCATCCTATAAATGAAAGAGGAGAGCAACATGAGAGGGGTTGTTGAACATATTTTATTGAAATAATTTTTCTATTTAGACACTTCTCATTCTTTGGTTTTTTAGCTGAGAATAGTGTTGTTTAGCACTGGGTGTTCCTGATCGGGAATACCACCTCTTTCCTTGAGAGGCCTCTTGGAAGAGTCTTGCATTTCTTGTCCACTATCAGGAATTTTTCCAAGCTTCTTCTTCCAACTAAAACTCAGATCCTATTGAGGGTTTGGTTTTCCTTGTGAGAAGCAGCAAGTGGAGGCTAGATCTATTCAGATCTAGAGCATACTAGTGCCTCTTTTCAGTGGGAAATCCTTCCATCCCATTGGCAAGAGTGTATTAGCTGATTGGAGCTCCAAATCCATACCTTGGCATCAGGCCAGAGTCTACATCAAGCCTACAATGCAGTTTATATCCCTGGACTGCATTATTTTTCAAGTGAGAAGTTGCAGGGTGTTTGGCAACAATTTGGAGGAGAGATCTCTGGTGTAAAGGAGCCTTCCTTACACTATTGTGATCCATGGATTAGCCATCTAATCCATGTATGTTTCAGATCTAATCTATTCATTCATGTATCTACTTCAGAATTTCTGAATCATTCTGCAAATCTACTACAGTAGATCTCAAATCTACTCTTGTGCTTTCATGTTTTGCAGAAAACCCCAAGGGGTATGTAAAATAGAGACAATATAGCGTAAAAATCTGATATATATCTAATATTTTGTAGAAATATCTATCCTATATCTAATTTTTAACCTACAACTATTGTTTACCCATTAAAATAATGCTTTCATGGCTTTATAGTGAATTATATTGTTGCAGCACCTCTTTTAAAGGGTTTTTCTTCATGAAAGTCTCCATCTTTCTCTTGTACACTGAATGGGCTCCATTGTAAATCTGATTTATCATTGTATAAGCTATTTTTGAGTTCTCATATCTACCTCTTTCTACTTCTATCTAAAACTGTGTTATTTTCTGGGCAGTGTTCTTTTGTATTGCTACAGTCCCTTCTTTGGGCAGTTTTCAAACCATACTGGCTGTGGGAGATCTGTTTAACCCACCTAGTTTGATTTTTTTCTAATATCATCATGGATTTAGGTCTTAGATATTCATATCTAAGAGATCCAAGGGCTAATTTCAAGATTTGTAGCAGCCATTCCTGAAAAATGTGTTTTTCAAGCATGCCTTGCTAGCAGTCTCGATTTTTGGATATTACAGTGGTATCAGAGCATCTTTCTTGGCATAGCCTGTGCTTTGCTTATTGAAGAGCCAATATTTATTTTCATGGGAAGAAAATACTGATGAAGAAGTGTGGTTACACTGAAGACACAAAAGTGAAGGGTCCAAACCCTTTATCTGGAAGTTTTCAAAGAGAAGAGTTCTCAAAAACTCTTTCTCAAGCTATGCATGAACTGGAGGAAGAAATAAGGGGAGTGAGGAATGAAATACAAGGAGATATTTTGAAAATATTTGCACATGAAGGAAGCCCCACTACTTCATATGATGTGTGTGGGCATCCAGCCACACAATCTGATCCACAACGTTGTAGCATGCCTACATTCCTTGCAAGAGGAGAAGAAGAAAGAGAGACACAAAAAGAGGAGACTCTTGGTGACTATCTTCGAGAATATGAATCTCAGTCTAAAATATTCAAAGAGAATCTGATTTTCCCAGAGTTTTGTCAACTCAAAGAAGAAGGAAGATCTAGCAGAAATATGAGAAGAAGAGGGTGCATGCAACACACCTTGGGTAGAACTTTTCTACGTACTTTTGATGGGTCACGTGAGAGCTCAGCCAAGTCTTGGGTAAGGAAGCTGGACACATATTTTCAGCTACATCAATATTCTCAAGAATAAGCCATAAGAGTAGCAGCACTGCACCTCCAAGGTAAAGCATATGCATGGTGGTTATTTGAGTCTTCTTCACTGAAAAATGTAAACATCTCTACTTATGCAAATTTCACTAGGAGGTTAGTGAAGAGATTTGATTCTATACCATCTGGAATTTCTTTGGGTAAGAAAACTAAGCCCAAGAGATCAGAAAATTTGCATGAGATGGGAAGATCCATGAAGACAACTCCATTTCAAAACATTGTTGAAGGGGTTAAATATCCTCTACATGATTTTCCAAGGGCAAAGGCCCCACTTCAGCAAGAACATTCTTCTCAAGAAGAATACATGAGTGTCCCTTCCTCAAGGAGAGATCAAGAAAAAGGATCTCTTATTGATGAGGCATACTCCATTGATGAGGAGAAGAAAGAAAAAGAACTGAAAGGTTCCTCCAGCGCTGTGACAGCAGGAGGAGATATATTTCTATTGAGAGATGGAGATGGATCCATTGCTTCCACTAAGAGGGCTCTTGTATCTTTGCAAGAAGGCCCCAAGGATCCTATACATGAAGAGGATGAGCAATATCTGTCTATGTTGATAGATAAAGAGACAAAAAAATGGAGGAAATGTGTTCCAACATTGCATCCAAATATTGGAACACACACTATGATGGATCAGCCCTTTGTGATCAAGACTCTTGACACCAAGGAGATGATGGGTATTCATGAGTTAAATACATCTAAAGGGAGCACCTTAGACTATGAGATCTTGCAGAAGGTGGGTGATTAAGAAGAAGAAGGATTTTCTCCAATTTCTCCTTATTATGATACTTCCACACAGCAATCAAAGATGGATTTGCGCAGTGGAAGCAGTCATGATATGTTCCCATCTATTGTTCACATGGGAATAAGCCATGAGACATCATTATCTTGTGGTATGCCATCGGGGAGACCATCTGATTCAAATTTTATGGAAGATGTTTCATGCATTGATGCTCCTTTCATAGATTTAAGAATGGAGGGAGCATTAGAATACCATGCTTTAGCGCTGAGAGTATGGGGAAAGTAAAAGGAGAGGGAAAGAATTTTTCCCTAGAAATCACTATCCATTCTCTCATCTCATACTACGCTGAGAAAAGATGCTGCAAGAATGAAGGTTGACAACATCATGAGGCAAGGAAGGCAATCCTTGAATCAGAAGACAAACTTGTTTGGAGGATCATCTTCCATACATGATGAGAGATGGTGGTCACACATGCATACTTTGGCAAAACCAAGGAGGTTTTGGGTATATGATAGCCTTCCATGGGAGACTAACTTCCAAGAACTTCCATTTTCTTTTGATCATGTGCATGAGCAAGGAGGGCAACAAGGAAGGACTGGCAACCTTCCACCTTGTACCTTTGGCATGAGAGATGTCAAGGAGGAGGAAAATGGGAAGCTTGGCTTTCCAACATACACCTTTGACATCGGAAATTTCAAGGATAGGAACAACAACATGGTAGACACTTCATATGACATGCTATCAGCACTGTCATTGTTGGGAACATTAGATCCTTATTGGAAATCCTAACTGTTGGTGGAATATTCCAAGGATCTTATTACTTGCACGATTCTTGATGACTGGTTGCATGAGGAGAGCTATTAAATCCTTGATGGAGTCATCTATAGTCATGGTGGGATCTTCTTTTCTAGAGCTTCCAAGCTCGAGGAGAAGCTACTATATAGGGCTTATGAAGAGTTCAATTTCAGCACACTTATTCTATGAAGCTCAACAATATCATTTTGAGGAGCTATTATTGGGAGGGATTTGCAAGAGATGCATGGACCTTGTGGAGTTGAAGCAACAGCATGACTCTAAGGAAGAGTTAAATAAGCCCACTCTTTATCCCCTTGAAGAAGAGAGTATATCTATGCACCACTCCATTGATAGGAGGAGGATTGTTGGTGAAGAGCATGCTCTTATTACATTTGTTGTATATTCTAATTTCATGCATTCTTACACCATGCTTTTGTAGGCCATGACTCCAAGGAGGAGTAACGTATTCTGTAAGCCTCAGGGCCAATATTGGGTCCCAAATATTTCTAAATTGGGCCACTCCCTTGGAAGAACAAGGGAGATTTCTCATCATGATGGGTGCTTCCCAAAGGCACCAAATATATCTCACACTTTCAGCTATGGTGAGATGGTATGGGCAGCAAGTAAGTGGTGGGGAAACCACTTACCACATCCTGATTTGATGCAGGCAGGGGATTCTCTACACTGGCTCCACATGTGGGACTATGATCCACCTCCATGTGCACAAATTTCTGATTGTTTGCACATTTTTTTGATCCCCTATATTGATGATGTACTTGTTCTTTTTATGGGGATGTATGGAGGAAGGAGGGAAGGCACGCATGTGCCCTATGGGATGACTACAATCCCTGTAATTTCTATCTTATATTTCAGGGAGGGTATTGGGACAACCATGGTTGTTTCATGTGATTTATTGTTTCCTTATGGGATGATCTGTTTGCATCTCACAAGAACATTGTTGGAACAAGTCATGGATGGATGGTTTGGTGATCACTCAGCTTATGAGAGAAGCTTATCCTTTGTTTGTGACACCAATGGAGGAGGAGATGAGGTGCAGCACTCGCCTTATCAGCTGCTTGAGGACAAGCAACATTTTGGAGGGGAGGACTGTAACATTCCTAATTAGCCCAAGCTAATAGGAATATACTATTTTGTTTTCATTTTCTTGTTGAAAGAATAAGATTGTAAAGGAGGATAAATTAAACTCCTAAAACAGAAAAATAAATCAATGCCCATGTGAACAAGGCTAAATAGGGATGCCTTAATAAAACTCCCTCATGTGTGAAAGGGATTGTTACAATTGACTGGGTCAACAGGACCAAATCCACAGCACTTTCCAGATGCATTGAACCACCTAGATGCACAGCGCAGATCTAGTTGGAGGTTTAAAATGTGAAAGGAGCTAAACCTTTGAGATGGTTTAGGGTTTTGCAAGGCTTTCATCCTATAAATGAAAGAGGAGAGTAGCATGAGAGGGGTTTTTGAACATATTTTATTGAAAGGATTTGTCTGTTTAGACATTTCTCATTCTCTGGTTGTTTAGGTGAGAATAGTGTTGTTTAGCACTAGGTGTTCCTGATCGGGAATACCACCTCTTTCCTTGAGAGGCCTCTTGGAAGAGTCTTGCATTTCTTGTCCACTATCAGGAATTTGGCCAATCTTCTTCTTCCAACTACAACTAAGATCCTGTTGAGGGTTTGGTTTTCCTTGTGAGCAGTTGCAAGTGGAGGCTAGATCTATTCAAATCTAGACCATACTAGTTCCTCTTTTCAGTGGGAAAGCCTTCTATCCCATTGGCAAGAGTGTATTAGCTTATTGGAGCTCCAGATCCATACCTTGGCATCATTCCAAAGTATACATCAAGCCTACAATGTATTTTATATCCCTGGACTGTGTTATTTTGCAAGTGAGAAGTTGCAAGGTGTTTGGAAACTATTTGGAGGAGAGATCTCTGGTGTAAAGGAGCCTTCCTTACATTTTGGTGATCCATGGATTAGCCATCTAATCCATGTATGTTTCAGATTTGATCTATTCATTGATGTATCTACTTTAGAATTTATGAATCATTCTGCAAATCTGCTAAAGTAGATCTCAGATCTACTCTTGTGCTTTCATGTTTTGTTGAAAACCTCAAGGGGTATGTAAAATAGAGACAATGTAGTGTACAGATCTGATATAGATATAAAATTTTGTACACATATCTGTCTTAGATATGAGTTGTAACCTACAACTATTTTTTACCCATTAAAATAATGTTGTCATGGATTTACAGTGAATTATATTGTTGCGGCACCTCTTTTAGAGGGTTTTCCTTCATGAAAATCTCCATCTTTCTCTTGTACACTGAATGGGCTCCATTGTAAATCTGATTTATCATTATATAAGCTATTTTTGAGCTATCATATTGGCCTCTTGCTACTGCTATCTAAAACTGCGTCATTTTCTGGGCAATGTTCTTTTGTATTGCTGCATTGCCTTCTTTGGGCATTTTTCAAGCCATATTGGGTGTGGGAGATCTGTTTAACCCACCTAGTTTGATTTTTTTCTGATCTCCTCTTGGATTTAGGTCTTAGGTACTCATATCTAAGGGATCCAAGGGTTGATTTCAAGATCTATAGCAGCCATTCCTGAAAAATGAGTTTTTCAGTCATGCCTTGCTAGGAGTCTCGATTTTGGGATATAGCAAGCATGATTATAAACACTCACCAATGGTTGGATGGGTGATGTTGATGAGAAAGAGGCTAGAAGGCCCCTTACAGATCTATGACACCAGGCAGTAGGTGGCAAGGCTACGCTGGCTAATCTTAAAAGATTTTGGCCACCATGTGACATATCATTTGTCAAAAGGAATTTTACGGGTTGGGGCAGTGCATGGCACCCATATATTATTCTAGCAGAAGTGTTTGTATGGGGCATTCTACAGGTCAACCATCAAGATCTTACTCCATGACTTGTATGACGGAGAGATAAGGGAGCAGCAAGAGATTTTCTTGCCTTGGTTTTTCTTGAGAGAGTATGGGTTGATCCTCTCCCATGCTTGGCATGATGTTGCAGGAGTAGGTGATGGCACTATCATGGTTCAAAGGGCCTACTCCTTAGCCTTGGAAGATCAGGAAGTACTTCCACTTTGGAAGGAATCTCCCATATGCAGTAACATTATGGTAGATGAATTTGACATTGGACATGTCAAAGAATGGAGCTATGAGGTGACATGATCCTTATTGTAGAGACCAACAGTGTTGTCACTTGGTAGCTTGGGATTATTGTTGGAGTGTTCCGAGGATCACTTCACATATGATGCACTCGGTGGACAAGGAGGAGGTGAGAGTGATGGAGTAGTGGATGGAGACATCTATTACCGTCATATGCTCTTCTTGACTTGGATTTCCAAGCATAAGAAGAAATATCCTTAGGCAGAATATGATTCATTCCTCTTCATGGGAGTATGTCATAACACTATGGAGGACTTATTCATGGATCTTATCATTATCTTACTTTCAGTACATGGTAAGAATTTTTTTTTTTTCATTTATTGATTATCTAACACAGTATTTGCATGCTCTTACCATTTCTATATAGTGCATTGCTACATAAGAGGGCAAGCCTCTCATTGAGCTTCATGCTCAATTTTGGGCCAACTTCTATGATGGAGACAACCATCTCTTGTATGGCCTTGGGCAAGTGTTTTATGAATTTTTGTATGCTCAGTTCATACACAAAGCCATTTACTGTTCACTAGTAGATGTGATAACATATACAACTAGCAGTTTGTTAAGAAACATCTTGCCATGTTATTTTCTAACCCAGCAGTTAGAAAAATTGGGTTGTGATTACTTGGGAGACTTTTGGTACTTTCCAGAACCATGCAAAATCTGCAGTACCTCTCTCATTTGGATCCCATATGATGATCATGGCATGTTCACTTTATATGGGCTGGGATGGGGAAGAACCAAAGAGTGGATCTTTAAAGATCCAACTCCCTTTTTTCTTCATGAAGGCAACACCATTGCAGCCCAAATTCAGCAACAGCTCTGCACTTACCATAATTGGAGAGGAATACAGCGTGCGATGTGCATTTTGACAGATCATGTTCAGCTATGCAGCCCACCTATTCTTTACGAGCTTCAGGTGGAGGGAAATTTTCAAGAGTTGCCATGTTGGGAGGTGACTCATTTTGTATGGATGATAGCTTGGGGATGGGGGTTTCACATGGGAATGATAGTTCCCAATGTATTTTAGATTCCATGCCTTGAGAGTACCTCTAGACAACAAATTTTTGCCTCCATTGGTATTCTATTTCCTCATGATGACAACTATTTTGGATGGCCACCAAAAGCGAACTTGCATATTTGGAAGGGGCAATATGGAGATTTATTGATGAGACAACATCTTATTCCTTGGAGGAGTTTAGTTTTTGGGGATGATATAGGAGGAGGAGACGAGGCTCTTTAGTTCTATCCTTGAATTTTCTTGAGGACAAGCAACATTTGGGAGGGGAGGACTGTAATATTCCTAAATTAGCATGCAGCTAATGGGAATATTAATTTTGTTTTCAACACCTAGTTAGATGAATAAATGGGTAAGGAGGCCCATACATATCTTAAACAGGCATAAAATACATCTTGATGTGAAAAGGGATCATAATAATAGTTGGATCTAGCACCCTCATGTGTGAACAGGGGAAAATACATGTGGACAAAGTCAAGTCTGACCAAGTCAACAACGTTGGTATGGATGGAGTAGCTCATCAATAGAGACAACGCAGTGATAGTGGGAGGAAGATTCCATGAAGGTGGAAACCCTAATGAATGGGACCCAAGGTAATAAGTATCACACTTTTTTATAAAGAGGGCAAGGTAGCCATAGTGAGGCATATTATTGATTATTGATTTTATGGTCTACATGACTATTGTGCATTCTTCAGCTGTTTAGTTGAGATTGTTGTGTTGTTTAGCACCGGGTGTTCCCGAGCAACAATCCCATATCCTTTCTTGAGAGTCCTCTTGGGGGAGCTTGCATTTCATTTTCCACATTCAGGCTTAAATCCAAGCTTCAATCTTCAGCTACAACACAATTTCTGCAGAGGATTATGTTGTGTTGTAGGGTGTTGTAGTGGAGGGTTGAAAAACCCACTTCCGGAGCTAATTTTCCAGAGGAGGAAGAATTATTCTCTTTGGGAAATCAGTGAGGAATATTTTGGAGCATATTCCTCACCGATACCAACGATCCGGACCTTGGTTAGCAGCTCCTTTTCCGTTTGGTGTAGTGGGTCCGACTGGGGATGATGGGACCAGTTTCCCAATATGTGTGTGTGTGTTGAGAATATATATTTCCTTTCTAAAAAGGTTCCTAAGTGAAATGCTTTTATTCTATTTCTAATCTAATCATATGAAAATTGTATTCTAATTTAAACAGAAATATCTAATTCTAAACTAACCCGGGATGTAATATTTCTGTTTATGCGATCTAAAATGATTTCAAATAACAATCGATAATAAAGATCATTCAACTGTTATAAGAAAATAATTCAATAAAGATAAACCACTTCATATAAAAAGTTAGATGAAACAGTTGTGAAAAATATATCGCATAATAAGTTATTCATACATTAAGCATAAATAAATAGCTATCACCGTACAAAAGTGCCAAATGATAACTTAAACATTCAAGCATCAATATATAAATAACTGAACATAAATATCACTTTTAACACAGAAGCAGAAAGAGTTAAGAGATAAAAGTACCATTTATAACTGGTTCTACTCATGAGCTAGAAGCAATAATGACTTATTTCTTCTTAATCCAACATCTACTAAGAGTACAGAAATGCAACATCAGTAGCAGATATTAGACACAGATATCAATAAATCTCGTTCCATTCATTCATCAAAACCTCCTCTGAGGGTGCAGAAGTGCATGTTCTGAGGACAAGTTTTTGACAAATTTCAGGACCCTTCTCTAAATGCATGAGAAGGGTTTAAATACTACTAACTAAATATAATTATATTTTATTACAAAAATTTTAGGATTCGGTTTAAATGACCGTCCTTTTTCTAGGCAAAAATAAAGTAAAACTAACACTAAATCTAAAACTAAAATTAACAACTAACTACTTGTGAATTTGGTCTTTGAATTTGCAAGCATCCATCATTGATTTGAGAAGAGGGGGCTGGCCGACTTCAGATTTTAATTGTCCCGAAAAGACGGAGTCAGCAAGTGTTGGCGTGATCTTCTCAGCAGAATTAATGATGCAATTAAGAGTACTGCATTGACTGTGTGGTTTTACTAGACAGGTCCAGTAAGAATCCCAGTTTAATTTTGTCAATCCTTGAATTGATTTTTCCTTCTCTTCCGCTTTCTGTTTCCACTCTGTTTGCAATTTCTGTGCTTGTGGTAGGTATCCCGGAATGGTTTCTGAAATTAAATTAACCTTGTGCAAATTTTCATTTACACAATCAGTAATGTTGCTCGCTGTTGTAGCTGCTTCCTCTGCTGCTTTTTCTGCCTCTCTGATCTGTGCATCCCAATTATTGAAGAGCATTTCTTTATGAATGTCATTGATGATTGGTGCTCCTACTCTTTTTCCTTCCTCTGTCTTTTGCCATGCCAAATAATTAGTAACTCTTTCATTAGTTAAATCATAATCATGTCGTAATTCTATGACATGATTAGTGATTTTATCACTTTCTTGACAAAAAGAGTTCCATTGTGAGATTTTCTGGCATAATATATCTTGTTGTTGCAGTAGTTGATTATTCAAGGAAATAGATTCTGAGATAAACTCTGTAATCTTGGGGTCATCTTTATGCATCTCTTGCATAATCTGTATTTGTTTCTCTTTTTCAGCCAAGATTTTCTGATATCCGATCTGCATTTGCTGAAACTCTTGTTGTAACTTTTCAAATTTTATCTGTGCTTCACTGTTAGCATGGGATTGTTGCAATTGTTGTTGCAGAACTTGTATTTGATCTTCTTTTTCATTTAATGATAGGCGTACCTCAGATTCTTTGTCAATAGTTGCGGAGGCATAAGCTCCTGTAATCTGAGATAATTTAGTAAGATTTTCAGTTGGATCCATAGTAGGATCTTTCCATAAAACATCCAATTGTTCTGCATCAGTAGAGAGCACACTTTCTAATTTTCTCTTCTTTCTTTGCTTCCTTACTACTGCTTTATGTTGAGGGCTATAAAATATATCCAGAGGAGGAATTTCCTCTATTTTAAGTACAAGCTCGGAGGAAGGAGTAATGGGTATATGTTCTTTTTCTGTGACATTGCCACTTATTTCTGTAATCAAACCTTTTGATGTCTGTACAGGAGTTTGTATGTTCTGTCCTTCAACATTAATCAAATCATTAAATGTTTCCCATTATTTATCTAACTGAGTGCTGATGGATGGTTGCTATACATTAAGAGGTGGAAGATTCAACTGTGGAGTGATTGAAGTCTGTTGTTGTGAAAGCTCTTTTGATTGAGCTGTATCCTTCACTGAGCCTTCACTTTTATCATTATCAGATTTTTTAGAACGTTCAGAAGTTTCTTTGCCAGACTTTGACTTAGACCTTTATGTATCTGAGCTGCCACTGAGACTGACACTAGGATTTGGTTCCCTTGCGGGTTCCAAGCACAAATTATCCAAAGGAATAGTGGTCAATCTTCTTTCTCTGTATATTTTAAACTCTTGAAATTCTTCTGGGGAGAACCGTGTTTGAGCTAAATGCAAAATTTCTTTAAATGAACATTTTTCTTGAAACATATCATCAAAAATATCTTCTTCTCCAGAAAATACTCTTACTTTGACTGCAGTGGTGAAATCCTTGACAACATCATATGGATCAAATAGCCTTCTCGGAAACTTAAACAATTTTAAACATGTAATATTGTTTACTTCCTTAAACACATGACCAACATCAAATAATGAAAATGCTCCGCAGGATACAAGAAATTGTGGCCAGATGGCCTTCTTTTTATCCTTTAATTCTTTTGTCAAACCTCCCTCTCCACAGGTTTGATATGCAATTTCCCGAGCTATGAGTTTATCCGGAACATACAAGGGTAAAACATGAGGAGAAGCAAAGCTTCCAAAAACCCTAACATAGGTAAACAATTCTTCTCCAAACCATCTTGCGACAAGGAGAATGTCTACTTCTGCTTCAGGGGAGAACCTTGGAGCATCCTTATTATACAACACTCTGTACAGAGGCAACATTATGCCATGGAAAATTTTGTAAAAATGAGGAATGAACTTTGATTCCCACAATTCTTTGTGATAAACGTGAATGGGTAGGGGATCCTGAATTGTCCATTGCCAACCCATTAAAGGGAACTTAGAAACAAAGCAGATTGAATCCATAACATAGGCAGATAGATAAAAAGGAGGATAAATCCTCTGAGACACAGTCCGTTTAGACCGGTAATTGAAAATAGCCGTGGCTAAATTATCAGACAGTATTTTAGCCCAGTCCACAATGGTAGCGTTAACAACAACATTCAATAAGGGAAGCCATTCAGGCAAAAACTTATTAATGTTAGGCTTTCCAAAATGCCTGCATAACACAGCAGCATCAAAACAATATGGAGAGGTGAGTGAACCGGTATTGTACATACCGTATTTATCTTTCTTCAGTGGTTCATCTCTTCGGCACCATTCCTTGGTACATTCCGCCGAATTTGCATTTTCCTTTGCGAATTTCTCCATAAATTGTTTGTTGTAAGTTGCCTGAGGCTCCGGAAAATGATACATAAGCCTCAAATCTTCTGGAGTAAACGACCCGATGAACTCTTTATTTGGAGTTTTAAACTTCCTGTCCGTAATATCAGTGCTATCTAGCACCCATTTGACCATGTCTGTATATGGAATAATTCTAGGTCTTGCTGCTATCCGTTGCAAAAATGAACAAGCCAGCTTTGTAAGAGATGCTTCAGAGGAATTACTTGAACCCGCAGTAGCTGCAACATCCATTACTCTTGGGTTTTCTTCTTCAAGAAAATTAAACATACCCTCCTAGGTGGTGATACCAGCATCCTTGTTGCAAGCAGTGTCTGCGTACAAGGATGCCATCTCTTTAGCTTCATAACTTGGAGCTTTCTCTTTCTTTCCCATAATGCTCTGAATATTTCTTTGTATAGTCTCCTGTTCTTCGCGCCTGCAGTTTTACGAATTAAGTGAGAATAATGATATGAGAAAGGTGACGGGATAGTTTTAAATGCTGAAGGCGTATGAAATATATTATTTAAACGTGAAATAACCTTTCAATCAAAACAAAATCCTTTTCATTAATAATTGAAAATCCATTCATTAATTTGACATCAAAGCGCATAACGGATATCGATTTATGGAAATATTTTCTTCGTACAACGAGCTTTTTAAGAATCTGCGATAATGCGATCTGCGATTTGCTTTGCAATATCGCAAAATCGCAATATCGTAAATCGCAACCTTCGCATCATCACAATATCACAAATCGCAACTTTCGCAAATCGCAATCAGTAACATCGCAAAATCGCAATGTCGCAAAATATAACATATGAAAAATATTCGTTAATATATTTTCTGCGATATGCGATTTGCGATAAATATTTTAATACATAGTTTTTGGATCGCGCTATCGTAATTTAGAAGATTCCGTTTTGCAAAAGATATCTTTTACTTTTTTGCAATGGATGCGATATTTTCTTCAAAGAAAGGTTTTATTCTAATCTATCATAAACTTAAGTTTATTTAAAGATTTTCCAAAGAATTTTCTTAAGTTAATGATAGTAAGTTTTATTGAAAATGAAAATAAATAAATTTTTTGGATTTTTAAACTAAGGGTCCCCACTTATTTAGTATTATTACTAATACCAAATAAGAAGGGGGGTTGTTGCTGGCCACAACAATTGGCGATTCACTTGGAAGAACCAGTTATCTCTGCTTTTCTTTTGAATTTTCTAAACTTTTCAAAACAGAAAATTTTCTAGAAAATCAAACTTTATTATAAAAAGACAAAGTACATTATGCTTTAATCTATGAATGATATTTCATTTCTTCTATGATCAACTTTGACTATTCACTTCCTCAAGCTAGTCCTTGTATCTACATCAATCATTACTTGGTTTAAAAAGATAAAACAAAAATCTTCTCTGTAAATCAGTTTTAAATATGCTCATTTGTCGTAGGTAGAGCCACTGCTGCCAGCAAGCGTTTATAGCCTCGACAGGGTTACCTGTTACCCAGCAATGATCCTGTGTCCCACTTAGAGAAATATACAATTTTCAAAGAGAAATCCATATTCACACTTATTGCTTTTATTTTCTTTTTTATCCTTAAAGAACAATGTCTTGGTTTGGTAGCCAATTTATGACAGTGCCATTCACTTGATTTATAACTTTGCTGAACAAGCTGGCTCGTGATGAGACCCCTTGCCTTTTGATTGCAATAATCTTGAGTCATTGCCCTGTTGTGGTATGCAGTATTGGCAAAGTCAGCAAGCAATAATATCTATGATCATGATAAGTCGGCTCGTGATGAGACCTCTTACTCTTTAAGATAAAGTGTATCATTGGATTATTCCCTAAACATTGTAATTTTCTAGGTGGGGAGGAAGTCATTGTTTCCTTAAGATAGTTCTGGACGACAATGATAGAGTTTTTTTTGGAAAGAACTTTTCTACAGAGAACCTTCGTTTTGTTATTGATACCTTTCATTGGACTGATATAAAACAATCTTTCACTAAAAGTTGCTTTTCATCAAAATTTTCAAAGTTGAAACTAATATCATTTCTATATTTAAAGCTTTTAACTGTATCTTTGAATAATAA
Organism: Pinus albicaulis; assembly: GCA_034641835.2. Taxonomy (NCBI): domain Eukaryota; kingdom Viridiplantae; phylum Streptophyta; class Pinopsida; order Pinales; family Pinaceae; genus Pinus; species Pinus albicaulis. The sequence goes on along the minus strand of CM076578.1, from coordinate 1,212,789,356 downwards.
TGATCAATATTCTAAAAAGAATTCTATTTATATAAGTGAAGAAACAAAATTTAAAAGAGAATTTGTATCTTTTTCGTGAATTCCAAATATAACCATTAACAATTGGTTTTATTATGAAAAATAAAGAAAACTAATATACAAAATAGAAGAATGATCTCCTATGGAAAATATTTTTTGAGGATCTGTCCATTAACAGGTAAAGACTCTCTTTTTCCTGTTAAATCCTGTAACATAAAAGTAGATGGACCTATGATCTCTGCAATTTGGAAAGGACCAAGCCACATTCGTTGAAATTTTGTATGTTTTCCTTTTTCCTCATGAGCCTTGTCCCATTTTAAAACTAGATCTCCTATCTGAAAGTCCTTTCTGGTTATCATGTTTGAATCAAAAGAAGCTTTAACTAATGCTTGATGATGAGCATGAGTTACTTTGGCCTTTTCTCGTTGTTCTTCTAACTTAATTATTTCCATCTGCCTTAATTGTAAAGAAGAAGTTGGTTCTTCATCAATATATTGGACTAAGGCTAAAGAAGGGATTGTTAGATGAGTTGGAAGAACCACTTCTCTCCCATAAACTAAATTAAAGGGAGAAGTGCCAATAGAAGCCTTCTGCATTATTCGATCTGCCCATAAAGCATATATTAAATATTTATGCCAATTTTTATGATTTTGATCAATGGTTCGCTTAATGATTCTGATTAAGTTTTTATTTGTTGATTCAGCTAACCCATTTCCCTGTGGATAATAATTGGCAGAATATTTAAGTTTAAAACCTCTCTTGAGTGCAAATTCAGTCATAGAATTACCAGAAAAATATGATGCATTATCAAACATTAAAGCAGAAGGTAAACCAAACCTGGTGATTATGAACTGATCTATAAACTCGATGATATGCTCAACATTAGCAGTCTTGAGAGGGACTGCTTCTACCCATTTCGTAAAATAATCAGTTGCTGTAATGATATACCTATGTTGTTTAGAAGAGTGAGGAACGATCTCACCTATTATGTCCAATCCCCATTGATCAAAAGGTTGCTCAATGTTGACTGGTTGTAATGGCAATGATGGTTTCTTTTGTCTTCCAGCTGCAGTTTGACAAATTTGACATTTCCTTGCATAGTTATGTGAATCTTTAAATAGTGTGGGCCAGTAATAGCCTGCATGGAGGATCTTATGTGCAGTAGCATCTCCAGCATAATGTCCACCTGCTGGCCCATCATGAAGTTCCTGCAAGACTTTTTCAGCTTCAGATTTCTCCAGACATCTTAGAAGAACAGAATCATAATTCATCTTAAAAAGAACATCATTCACAAGCTGATATTGTTTAGCCTTCAACCTTAGAGCTCTTTTCTTGGTGTGATCGAGATTTGGAGGAGCATATCCATTCTTCAGATAAAATATGATATCAACATATAATGATTCAACATCGTTTAGGCTTACCTCATATGTTTGTATCTCTTCAGATGGTTTTTCAGAAATAAGTGATGCTCCAGCTAGTATTTTGCAAAAACCTTGACCTCTTACAATATTTGCTGGTTTGATTTCAACATCATATTCTTGTAAAGCAGTAACCCAATTGGCTCTTTTCTCACCCACATCTTTTTGAACTAAAATATTTCTTACCGCTGGAAACGGTACTATGATTTTTGTATGGGTTTTGAGTAGAAAGGGTCTGAAATATTTAATTTCTTTGAAAACAGCATAAGCTTGTTTCTCCACATCTGAATAATTCAATTCAGCTCCCTGTAAATTTGAACTGAAAAAGGCAATTGGAGCTTCTGCTTTGTCTTGATTTGCTTGAGTGAGTATTGCAGCATAAGATTTATCAGAGGCAAATGTATACAAAATAAAAGGATCGAAAAAATTTGGAGTTGCTAAAGATGGAGCATTAATAATTGCTTGTTTGATCAGATTGAATGCCTCATATTTGTCTTTGCCCCATTTGAAGTTTGAATTCTTTTTAATCATTGCTTGCAAGGGTGATACAATTCTTGAAAAATCTGGCACAAATCTCTTTACAAAATTAATCTGGCCAAGAAAAGATTGCATAGCTTTTTTGTTGTGAGGTAAAGATATTTCAGAAATTTCCTTGATTCTATCAGGATCAATATGAATTCCAGATTTTGATACTATAAATCCAAGAAGTTTTCCTTCACTTAATGCAAAAAAGGACTTTTTCGGATTAAGTGAAATTCCATACCTTTGACAACGTTGGAAAATCTGCTTCAAATCTCTAAGATGATTGCTTCGTTTTTTGGAATATACAGTTATATCATCCAAGTAAATTACCACTGATTTGTTAACTAATCCCTTGAAAGCGATGTCCATGGCTCTTTGAAATGTGGCACCAGCGTTGATCAGACCAAAAGGCATCTTTTGATATGCATAAGTGCCCCATTTGGTTCTAAATGTAGTTTTCAATTGATCATCTGGATGGACTAACACTTGGTTGTAGCCAGAGAAACCATCTAAGAAAGACATTAATTCTGATCCTGCAACTGCCTGTAATATTTGCTCCATGGGAGGCAAAGGAAAATTATCTTTTTGGCAGGCTTTATTAAGATTTCAAAAGTCAATACAAATTCTAATGTCTACGTTCTTCTTTCTAACAGGAACCATATTGGAAACCCATTTAGAATGTCGAACGGGAAAAATAATTTTGGCTTTCAATAACTTATTGAGTTCAGATTTGATTTGATTTTCTAGATTGGGATGGATCTTTCTCAACTTTTGTTGGACAGGTTTTTCATCATTTATCATTGGGATAGTATGTTGAATGATAGAAGTGTCATAAGTTTTGAGTTCATCATAGTTCCAAGCAAAGACACTTTTATATTGTTTCAAAAGATGAACATATGCTAATTTTTCTTCAGGAGCTAGGCCAAGGCCTAGGTTGATATTCTGTGGTTTGGCATCAGTTCCTAGATTTACTAATTCATAATTCAAAGTCGAACTTTGCAATTTTGAATTGGTAGATCTTTTAAATCGATCTTTCAAATCATAAAGGTCTTCTAACTTGACTACTGACTTTGGCATAGCATTATTGGTGCTATTTTGGAGCAATTGTCTGTCATGTTGGTCTTCATCAATTATCTGATTGGTGTAAGATCCTTCAGATGTGAGAAAATTTACAATATTAGGATCATCATTGAAAATCCTCCAATTGGTAACGTTATCAGGAATCGAGGGTCTAAAGATTAATTCGATTGAAAATCGATCAGGACTAAAGTCTTCTGCAGGAATGAGCTTGGAAGCTACATTAGCTAGGAGGTCTGAACTAGCATTCTGAATTATGGGAATTGATGAAATATTAAATGCTATAAAATGTTCAGTCAGATCTTGGACTAAAGATTGATAATGCTTTAAATGACCTGATAAACAATGTATAGTATTGCGTACCTATTTGATTACAATTTCCGAATCTCTGAAAACTTGTAGATATTTAATGTCTAATCCAATTGCTTTGTATAATCATTGGACTAAAGCCTCATATTCTGCGGTGTTATTAGTGCAATATAATTTGAGTCTACAAGTTAGCATAATTTTGTTTCCCTCTGGACTAACCAAAACGCATCCTGCTCTTGCTCCTTCATTAGACTTAGAACCATCAAAAAATAATTTCCAAAATAAAGATTTATTTACAGGGGTATCTACAAAATTAATACATTTAGAACTATCTGTTTGAGAAAATTTTTCTATTTGAGATAAAACAGAATGTTCTAAATAAGGTGAAGTATGAGCATTGAAATTCCCTAAGAAAGAATCAACTGAATAATTGCCAATGATATTACTGTTGTATGCAACTGGTTCATTCTCTCCTTCCAGTTCTGTTACTATGTATTTCTGATGTTTTTCTCGTTCAACCTTTATCTGATTTGGTTTACCATTGTAAGGAAGCCACATATGAGACCAATCAGTTGCAAAATATCCATGAAGTTTCTCTGACCAATCTCTGCTAAGAATTAAGCCATAAAATTCTGGAATATCTGCAACTAAAATATCAATAACTTGACATACCTTTGGATTCGATGAGAGCCTTATGGTAACCTAATTTAATTCGCCAATCACTTCAACTTGCGATCGATCTAACTGGACTATGCGTACAACATATTTTTGTGGTTGAATGTTCAACTTTGCACATATTGATTTTGGTAGAATATTAGATGAAGCTCCAGAATCCACTAAACAATTATGCAAATTTTTATTGAAAACTTCATAAGTAAGAAGAAATGGAGGAGTATGAGATCTTGACCTTCCTCCAATTAAAGCGATATTTTCTAGATCAACTTTACTGATCGCATTAGCTAGAGGTCTTCCCATCTCGTTGGAAGCTTGAGAAATCACAGGATCACACAAAGGTTTTTCTGGTACAGCATGTAATTCTTTCAAAAGTACCTTTTGTTGGTGTTTTAACTTGCTCAATTCATAAAAAGTGATGTTAGCCCTAGTCTTCTTCATTTCTTCTATGATATTATACTCCATTTCATCTGGAACAATCAGGGTTCTTGCTGGAGTTGATGAATCTGTCTGGACTGGGCTGGTTTGAATTGCTTTAGATGTCGTTTTCTTGGGTGCAACTTTATCCTTAGTCAATGAGCTTGCGCTCTTTGACTTAGGAGTAGGTTGAGGAGGATCAAGTTGATTTCTACTTCGAGTGCTAACTGGGGATGCTTCTTGATCTTCCTCATCTAGGAGGATAAAATCCCACATACCTTGTACTTCTACAACTTCTTCTTCATCGGTAGTTTCCTCTGTAGCAGTTTCTTCTTCTTCTTCTTCTGATTCAGCATTAGTAATAGCATTTGGTGGTTTTGGATCAGTTGAAGGGTTTCTTCTAAAAGGCTTGAAAGACTTTTTAGAAGATGTTTCTGCCACTTGTTTCTTAATGTCAACCATTTCATTAGACATGGTTTTCAAAACTTTTTGCAGTCCTTCTAAATCAAATGGATCTTTTGATTGCTTTTTCTTGGGATCTTCCTTAAAAGTGACTTTCTTGGATTTTCGTTCTTCTATCGCATTTTTCTTGTCTAAAGCAATGATACGTTTTTCTACCGCTATTGCCTTCTTCATGTTTTCTGCTAAAGTTGTTTTGTTAGCCCTATCAACGAAGATTGCTATGTTTGATGGTAGAGCAGAAATGTACCATTCACTTCGCACTTCTTCACTAGGCTTGGAGGCAGTAGGAATTTTGTTTAACAATTTATTGAAACGTGAATTAAAATCCTTGACAAGTTATTTTGAGTCAGCTCTAAGATTAGATAGATCATTGATCAATGTCGTTGTAGACCTGTCATCACCAAATTTAGTCAAAAATTGATCTTGAAAGATATCCCAAGTAGTGATAGATCCAGATGGTAATGAAAAATACCATGATCCAGCTGCTCCTTGTAGAGTATAAGGGAAAAGTCGGACAACAACATCTTCATTAATAACTCCATTGAGATTTATAGACAACATAAAATTGTTTATATGTTCTTCTGCTAACATGCCTGCTTCAGGATTAAACTTAGGCAGCCATTTTTCAGGATGGGCTGGTAATTGACTCAAGGGTGCAGGCATTAAGACTGCCCCTGGATTATTCCATGGCATTTGGGCCATCGCTGAACTACTAACAGAGGAAAGTGTAGAAGATGATGTCTGTGATTGGGAAGATGAAGATATTATAATTATAGATGATTGAGAAGGTGATGTGGAAGTTCTAGTGGAATGAGGGACAATAGTCTGAAGTGGAGGGGTGGACGGTTGACTTCGTGGTGAAGAGGTTGAGATGGATGATGATGAGGAAAGATTCTCGCTGTCAGACCCTTTAGGTGATTTCCTAGCTCTCTTCCTTGTAGGTAGAGGTAACTCGGTTGGCTGAATGCCAAGTTTTTCACTCTGTAATCTGGTAAGAGGATGAGCAGGATTATATTGCGAAGTTACACTGCCTTGAGATTTATCAGATCTTTGAGGTGATATTGAGAATCACTGAATTTTATGAATCAAATATTCAACTTCAGGAGGTTCAATAGAAAATTCTTCTGAAAAGTCAGGGTTTGTAGCAGTGTCTGTTGCTCTTGCGACTTCTGGCTCTAGATTTACAATTTCTGAGTGCGATGGAGAAGTCGGGGGAGATGGTGAGGGTGATTTACTCTCAGAATGGTATTTAGATTTAGATTTACTTGCCATTCATAGTTCGTGGCCCTCCTTCTAGCGCCAAATATGTTGAAGCCCCGAAAATCGGGTCTACAACAAGGGGGATACCCACCCGGTCCGGACCTTGGTTAGCAGCTCCTTTTCCGTTTGGTGTAGTGGGTCCGACTGGGGATAATGGGACCAGTTTCCCAATTTGTGTGTGTGTGTTGAGAATATATATTTCCTTTCTAAAAAGGTTCCTAAGTGAAATTATTTTATTCTATTTCTAATCTAATCATATGCAAATTGTATTCTAATTTAAACAGAAATATCTAATTCTAAACTAAACCCGGGATAAGATCTTGTTTATGCGATCTAAAATGATTTCGAATAACAACTGGTAATAAATATCATTCAATTGCTATAAGAAAAGAATTCAATAAAGATAAACCATTTCATATAAAAAGTTAGATGAAATAGTTGTGAAGAACATATCGCATAATAAGCTATTTATACATTAAGCATAAACAAATAGTCATCATCGTACAAAAGTGCCAAATGATAACTGAAGCATTCAAGCATCAATATATAAATAACTGAACATAAATATCACTTTTAACACAGAAGCAGAAAAAGTAAAGAGATAAAATTACCATTTATAACTGGTTCTACTCATGAGCTAGAAGCAATAATGATTTATATCTTCTAAATCCAACATCTACTAAGAGTACAGAAATGCAACATCAGTAGCAGATATTAGACACAGATATCAATAAATCTCGTTCCATTCATTCATTAAAACCTCCTCTGAGGGTGCAGAAGTGCATGTTCTGAGGATAAGTTTTTGACAAATTTCAGGACCCTTCTCTAAATGCATGAGAAAGGTTTAAATACTACTAACTAAATCTAATTATATTTTATTACAAAAATTTAGGATTCGGTTTAAATGACTGTCCTTTTTCTAGGAAAAAATAAAGTAAAACTAACACTAAATCTAAAACTAAAATTAACAACTAACTACTTGTGAATTTGGTCTTTGAATTTGCAAGCATCCAACATTGATTTGAGAAGAGAGTCATCATCGTACAAAAGTGCCAAATGATAACTGAAGCATTCAAGCATCAATATATAAATAACTGAACATAAATATCACTTTTAACACAGAAGCAGAAAAAGTTAAGAGATAAAAGTACCATTTATAACTGGTTCTACTGATGAGCTAGAAACAATAATGATTTATCTCCTCCTAATCCAACATCTACTAAGAGTACAGAAATGAAACATCAGTAGCAGATACTAGACACAGATATCAATAAATATCGTTCCATTCATTCATCAAAACCTCCTCTGAGGGTGAAGAAGTGCATGTTTTGAGGATAAGTTTTTGACAAATTTCTGGACCCTTCTCTAAATGCATGAGAAGGGTTTAAATACTACTAACTAAATCTAATTATAGTTTATTACAAAAATTTAGGATTCGGTTTAAATGACTGTCCTTTTTCTAGGCAAAAATAAAGTAAAACTAACACTAAATCTAAAACTAAAATTAACAACTAACTACTTGTGACTCTGGTCTTTGAATTTGAAAGCATCCAGCATTGATTTGAGAAGAGGGGGTCGGACGACTTCAGATTTTAATTGTCCCAAAAAGACGGAATCATCAAGTGTGGGCGCGATCTTCTCAGCAGAATTAATGATGCAATTGAGAGTGTTGTATTGACTGTGTGGTTTTACTAGACAGGTCCAGTAAGAATCCCAGTTTAATTTTGTCAATCCTTGAATTGGTTTTTCCTTCTCTTCCGCTTTTTGTTTCCACTCTGTTTTCAATTGTTGTGCTTGTGGTAGGTATCCCAGAATGGTTTCTGAAATTAAATTAACCTTGTGCAAATTCTCATTTACACAATCAATAATGTTGCTCGCTGACGTAGCTGCTTCCTCTGCTGCTTTTTCTGCCTCTCTGATCTGTGCATCCCAAATGCTAAAGAGCATTTCTTTATGGTCGTCATTGATAATTGGCGCTCCTACTCTTTTTCCTTCCTCTGTCTTTTGCCATGCCAAATAATTAGTAACTCTTTGATTAGTTAAATCATAATCATGTCGTAATTCTACGACATGATTAGTGATTCTATCACTTTCTTGACAAAAAGAGTTCCACTGTGAAATCTTTTGGCATAATATATATTGTTGTTGCAGCAGTTGATTATTTAAAGAAATAGATTATGAAATAAACTCTGTAAGCCTGGGGTCTTCTTTATGCGTTTCTTGCATAATCTGTATTTGTTTTTCTTTTTCGGCCAAGATTTTCTGATAACCGATTTGCATTTGTTGAAACTCTTGCTGTAACTTTTCAAATTTCATTTGTTGCAGAACTTTTATCTGACCCTCTTTTTCATTTAATAACAGTCTTACCTCAGATGCTTTGTCAATAGTTACAGAGGCATAAGCTCCTGTTATCTAAGATAATTTAGTAAGATTTTCAGTGGGATTTGTAGTAGGATCTTTCCATAAAACATCCAATTGTTCTGCATCAGTAGAAAACGCACTTTCTAATTTTCTCTTCTTTCTTTGCTTCCTTACTACTGATTTATGTTGTGGGCTGTAGAAAATATCCAGAGGAGGAATTTCCTCTATTTTAAGTACAAGATCGGGAGAGGGAGTAATGGGTATATGTTATTTTTCTGTGACATTGCCACTTATTTCTGTAACCAAAACTTTTGCTGTTTGTACGGGAGTTTGTATGTTCTATCCTTCAACATTAATAAAATCATTAAATGATTCCCATTATTTATATAACTGAGTGCTGATGGATGGTTGTTGTACATTAAGAGGTGGAAGAATCAACTGTGGGGTAGTTGAAGTCTGTTGTTGTGAAAGCTCTTTTGATTGAGCTGTATCCTTGACTGAGCCTTCACTTTTATCTTGATCAGATTTTTTACAATGTTCAGAAATTTCTTTGTCAGACTTTGACTTAGACCTTTCTGAATCTGAGCTGCCACTAGGAGTTGGTTCCCTTGCGAGTTCCAAGCGGAAATTATCTAAAGGAACAGTGGTCAATCTTCTTTCTCTGTATACTTTAAACTCTTGAAATTCTTCTGGGGAGAACCGTGTTTGAGCTAAATTCAAAATGTCTTTAAATGAACATTTTTCTTGAAACATATCATCAAAAAGATCTTCTTCTCTAGAAAATACTCTTACTTTGACAACAGTGGTGAAATCCTTGACAATACCGTATGGATCAAATAGCCTTCTTGGAAACTTAAACAATTTTAAACATGTAACATTGCTTACTTCCTTAAATGTGTGACCAACATCAAATAATGAAAATGCTCTGCAGGAAACAGGAAATTGTGGCCAGATGACCTTCTTTTTATCCTTTAATTCTTTTGTCAAACCTCCGTCTCCACAGGTTTGATATGCGATTTCCCGAGCTATAATTTTATCCGGAACATATAAGGGAAAAACATGAGGAGAGAAAAAGCTCCCAAAAACCCTCACATAAGTAAACAGTTCTTCTCCAAAACATCTTGCGACAGGGAGAATGTATACCTCTGCTTCAGGAGAAAACCTTGGAGCATCCTTATTATACAACACTCTGTACAGGGGCAACATTATGCCATGGAAAATTTTATAAAAATGAGGAACGAATTTTGATTCCCACAACTCTTTGTGATAGACATGAATGGGAAAGGGATCCTGAATTGTCCATTGCCAACCCATTAAAGGGAAATTAGAAACAAAGCAGATTGAATCCATAACATAGGTAGATAGATCAAAAGGAGGATAAATCCTCTGAGACACAGTCCGTTTAGACCGGTAATTGAAAATAGCAGTGGCTAAGTTATCAGACAATATTTTGGCCCAGTCTACAATGGTGGCGTTTACAGTAGCATTCAATAAGGGAAGCCATTCAGGCAAAATCTTATTAATGTCAGGCTTTCCAAAAAGCCTGCATAACATAGCAGCAGCAAAACAATATGGAGAGGTGAGTAAGCCGGTACTATACATACCATGTTTATCTTTCTTCAGTGGTTCATCTCTTTTGTTCCATTCTTTAGTGCATTCTGCCAAATTGGCATTTTCCTTGGAAAATTTCTCCATAAATTGTTTGTTGTAAGTTGCCTGAGGCTCCGGAAAATGATACATAAGCCTCAAATATTCTGGAGTAAACGACCCGATGAGCTCTTGACCTGGAGTTTTGAACTGTCTATCTATGATATCGGTGCTATCCAACACCCATTTGACCATATCTGTATATGGAAGAATTCTTGGTCTTTCCGCTATCCGGTGCAAAAATGAAGAAGCCAGCTCTGTAAGAGATGCTTCAGAGGAATTACTTGAGCCTGTGGTAGCTGAAACATCCATTACCCTTGGGTTCTCTTCTTCAAGAAAACTAAACATACCCTCCCAAGTGGTGATGCCAGCATCTTTGTTGCAAGCAGTGTCTGCGTACAAGGATGCCATTTCTTTGTTTTCAGAATTCGAAGCTTTCTCTTTCTTTCCAGAACTAGGAGCTTTCTCTTTCTTTCCCATAATGCTCTGAATGTTGCTTTGTATACTCCCCTGTTCTTCGCGCCTGCAGTTTTACGAATTAAGTGAGAATAATGACATGAGAAAGGTGACGGGATAGTTTTAAATGTTGAAGGCGTATGAAATACATTATTTAATTATGAAATCACCTTTCAATCAAAACAAAATCCCTTTCATTAATAATTGACAATTCATTCATTAATTTGACATTAAAGCGCATAACGGATATTGATTTATGTAAAGATTTTCTTCGTACAATGAGCTTTCAGAATGTGCAATCTTGCGATATGCGATTTGCTTTGCAATATCGCAAAATCGCAATATCGCTAATCGCATTATCGCAAATCAGAAAATCCGCATCATCGCCATATCACAAATCACAACTTTCTGAAATCGTAATCTCTTAACATCGCGAAATCGCAATATCGCAAAATCACACTATCGTAAAATGTATCATGTGAGAAATATCCGTTAATATTTTTTCTGCGATATGCGATTTTGCGATAATTATTTTAGTGCGATGTCATTGGATCGCGCTATCGCAATTTCGAAGATTCTGCTTTGCTTAAGATATATTCTACTTTTTTGCAATGAATGCGATGTTTCCTTCAAAGAGAGATTTTATTCTAGTCTATCATAAACTTAAGTTTATTTAAAGATTTTCCAAAGATATTTCTTTAAGTCAATGATAGTAAGTTTTATTGAAAATGAAAACAAACACCAATAAATTTTTTGGATTTTTAAACTAAGGGTCCCCACTTATTTAGTATTATTACTAATATTAAATAAGAAGGGGGGTTGTTGCTGGCCATAAAAATTGGCGATTCACTTGGAAGAACCAGTTATCTCTGCTTTTCTTTTGAATTTTCTAAACTTTTCAAAACAGAAAATTTTCCAGAAAATCAAACTTTATTATAAAAAGACAAAGTACATTATGCTTCAGTCTATAAATGATATTTCATTTCTTTTATGATCAACTTTGACTATTCACTTCCTCAAGCTAGTCCTTGTGTCTACATCAGTCATTACTTGGTTTTAAAGATAAAAGCAAAAGGCTTCTCTGTAAATCAGTTTTTTAAATATGCTCATTTGTCGTAGGTAGAGCCACTGCTGCCAGCAAGCGTTTATAGCCTCGATAGGGTTACCTGTTACCCAACAATGATCCTGTGTCCCACTTAGAAAAATATACAGTTTTCAAAGAGAAATCCATATTCACACTTATCACTTTTTATTTTCTTTTTATTCTTAAAGAACAATATCTTGGTTTGGTAGCCAATTTATGACAGTGCCATTCACTTGATTTATAACTTTGTTGAACAAGCTGGCTCGTGATGAGACCCCTTGTCTTTTGATTGCAATAATCTTAAGTCATTGCCCTGTTGTGGTATGCAGTATTGGCAAAGTCAGCAAGCTATAATATCTATGATAATGATAAGTCGGCTCGTGATGAGACCTCTTACTCTTTAAGTTAAAAGTGTATCATCGGATTATTCCTTGAACTTTGTAATTTTCTAGGTGGGGAGGAAGCCATTGTTTCCTTAAGATAGCTCTGGACGACAATAATAGAGTTTTTTGGAAAAGAACTTTTCTACAGAGAATCTTCGTTTTGTTATTGATACCTTTCATTGAACTGATATAAAACAATCTTTCACCAAAAGTTGCTTTTCATCAAAATTTTCAAAGTTGAAATTAATATCATTTCTAGTTAAAAAAATTTAACTATATCTTTGGATAATAATGATCAATATTATGAAAATAATTCTATTTATATAAGTGAAGAAATAAAATCTAAAAAGAGAACTAGTATCTTTTTGATGAATTCCAAATGTAACCGTTAACAACTGGTTTTATTATGAAAAACAAAGAAAACTAATCTACAAAATAGAAAAATGATCTCCTATGGAAAATATTTTTTCAGGATCTGTCGATTAACAGGTAAAGATTCTCTTTTCCCTGTTAAATCATGTAATATAAAAGTTGATGGACCTATGATCTCTACAATTTGGAAAGGACGAAGCCACATTCGTTGAAATTTCGTATGTTTTACTTTTTCCTCATGAGCCTTGTCTCATTTTAGAACTAAATCTCCTATCTGAAAATCCTTGCTAGTTATCATGTTTGAATCAAAGGAAGCTTTAACTAATGCTTGATGATGAGTATGAGTTACTTTAGCCTTTTCTCGTTGTTCTTCTAACTTAATTATTTCCATCTTCCTTAATTGTAAAGAAGAGGCTAGTTCTTCATCAATATATTGGACTAAGGCTAAAGAATGGATTGTTAGATGATTTGGAAGAACCACTTCTCTCCCATAAACTAAATTAAAGGGAGAAGTGCCAATAGAAGCCTTCTGCGTTATTGGATCTGCCCATAAAGCATATATTAAAGACTTATGCCAATTTTTATGATTTTGATCAATGGTTCGCTTAATGATTCTGATTAATTTTTTATTTGTGGATTCAACTAACCCATTTCCCTGTGGATAATAATTGGTAGAATATTTAAGTTTGAAACCTCTCTTGAGTGAAAATTCAGTCATAGCATTACCAGAAAAATATGATGCATTATCAAACATTAAATCAGAAGGTAAACCAAACCTGGTGATTATGAACTGATCTATAAACTCGATGATATGTTTAGCCTTAGCAGTCTTGAGAGGGACTGCTTCTACCCATTTCGTAAAATAATCAGTTGCTGCAATGATATACCTATGTTGTTTAGAAGAGTGAGGAACGATCTCACCTATTATGTCCAATCCCCATTTATCAAAAGGCTGCTCAATGTTGACCGGTTTTAATGGTAATGAACGTTTCTTTTGTCTTTCGGCTGCAGTTTGAAAAATTTGACATTTCCTTGCATAGTTATGTGAATCTTTGAATAATGTGGTCCAGTAATAGCCTGCATGGGGGATATTATGTGCAGTATCATCTCCAGCATAATTTCCACCTGCTGGCCCATCATGAAGTTTCTGCAAGACTTTTTCAGCTTCAGATTTCTCCAGACATCTAAGAAGAATAGAATCATAATTAATTCTAAAAAGAACATCATTTACAAGCTGGTATTGTCTAGCTTTCAACCTTAGAGCTCTTTTCTTGGTGTGATAGAGATTTGGAGGAGAGTATCCATTCTTCAAATAAAATATGATATCAGCATATAATGATTCAACATCGTTTAGGCTTACCTCACATGTTTTTATTTCTTCAGATGGTTATTCAGAATTAAGTGATGCTCCAGCTAGCATTTTGCAAAAACCTTGACCTCTTACAATATTTTCTAGTTTGATTTCCACATCATATTCTTGTAAGGCAGTAACCCAATTGGCTCTTTTCTCACCCACATCTTTTTGAACTAAAATATTTCTTACCGCTGTAAACGGTACTATGATTTTTGTATGGGTTTTGAGTAGAAAGGGTCTGAAATATTTAATTGCTTTGAAAACAACATAGGCTTGTTTCTCCACATCTGAATAATTCAATTCAGCTCCCTGTAAATTTGAACTGAAAAAGGCAATTGGAGCTTCTGCTTTGTTTTGATTTTCTTGACTGAGTATTGCAGCATAAAATTTATCAGAGGCAAATGTTTACAAAATAAAAGGATTGGAAAAATTTGGAGTTGCTAAGGATGGAGCATTTATAATTGCTTGTTTGATCAGATTGAATGCCTCATATTCATCTTTGCCCCATTTGAAGTTTGAATTATTTTTAATCATTGCTTTCAAAGGTGATACAATTCTCGAAAAATCTGGCACAAATCTTTTTACAAAATTAACCTGGCCAAGAAAAGATTGCATAGCTTTTTTGTTATGAGGGAAAGATATTTCAGAAATTTCCTTGATTCTATCAGGATCAATATGAATTCCAGATTTTGATACTATAAATCCAAGAAGTTTTCCTTCACTTAATGCAAAAAAGGATTTTTTTGGATTAAGTGAAATTCCATACCTTTGACAGCGTTGGAAGATCTGCTTCAGATCTCTAAGATGATTGCTTCGTTTTTTAGAATATACAATTATATCATCCAAGTAAATTACCACTGATTTGTTAACTAATCCCTTGAAAGCAATGTCCATAGCTCTCTGAAATGTGGCACCAGCATTTATTAGACCAAAAGGCATCTTTTGATATGCGTAAGTGCCCCATTTGGTCCTGAATGTAGTTTTCAATTGATCATCAGGACGGACCAACACTTGATTGTATCTAGAGAAACCATATAAGAAAGACATTAATTCTGATCCTGCAACTGCCTGTAATATTTGCTCCATAGGAGGAAAAGGAAAATTATCTTTTTGGCAGGCTTTATTAAGATTTTGAAAGTCAATACAAATTCTAATGTCTCCGTTCTTCTTTCTAACAGGAACCATATTGGAAACCAATTTAGAATGTCGAACAAGAAAAATAATCTTGGCTTTCAGTAACTTATTGAGTTCAGATTTGATTTGGTTTTCTAGATTGGGGTGGATCTTTCTCAACTTCTGTTGGACAGGTTTTTCATCATTGATCATTGGGATAGTATGTTGGATGATAGAAGTGTCATAAGTTTTCAGTTCATCATAGTTCCGAGCAAAGACACTTTTATATTGTTTCAAAAGATGAACGTATGCTAACTTTTCTTCAGGAGCCAGACCAAGGCCTAGGTTGATATTCTGTGGTTTGGCATCAGTTCCTAGATTTACTAATTCATAGTTCAAAGTTGAACTTTTCAGTTTTGAATTGGTAGATCATTTAAATCAATCTTTCAAATCATAAAGGTCTTCTAACTTGACTATTGATTTCGACATAGCATTATTGGTGCTATCTTGGAGCAATTGTTTTTCATGTTGGTTTTCATCAATTATCTGATTGGTGTAAGATCCTTCAGATGTGAGAAAGCTTACAATATCAGGATCATCATTGAAAATCCTCCAATTGGTAATATTATCAGGAATCGAGGGTCTAAAGATTAATTCAATTGAAAATCGATCAGGACTAAAGTCTTCTGCAGGAATGAGCTTGGAAGCTACATTAGCTAGGAGGTCTGAACTAGCATTCTGAATTCTGGGAATTGATGAAATATTAAATGCTATAAAATGTTCAGTCGGATCTTGGACTAAATATTGATAATGCTTTAAATGACCTGATAAACAATGTATAGTATTGCGTACCTGTTTGATTACAATTTCCGAATCTTCGAAAACTTGTAGATATTTGATGTCTAATTTGATTGCTTTGTATAATCCTTGGACTAAAGCCTCGTATTTTGTGGTGTTATTAGTGCAATCGAATTCGAGTCTGCAAGTTAGCATAATTTTGTTTCCCTATGGACTAACTAAAATGCATCCTGATCCTGCTCCTTCATTAGACTTAGAACCATCAAAAAATAATTTCCAAAATAAAGATTTATTTACAGGGGTATCTACAAAATTAATATATTTAGAACTATCTGTTTGAGAAAAAATTTCTATTTGAGATAAAATAGAATGTTCTAAATAAGGTGAAGTATGAGCATTAAAATTTCCTAAGAAAGAATCAACTGAATAATTGCCAATGATATTACTACTGTATGCAACTGGTTCATTCTCTCCTTCCAATTCTGTTACCATGTATTTCTAATTTTTTTCTCGTTCAACCTTTATCTGATTTTGTTTACCATTGTAAGGAAGCCACATATGTGACCAATCAGTTGTGAAATATCCATGAATTTTTTCTGACCAATCTCTGCTAAGAATTAAGCCATAAAATTCTGGAATATCTGCAACTAAAATATCAATGACTTGACATACCTTTGGGTTTGATGACAATCTTATGGTAACCTGATTTAATTCGCCAGTCACTTCAACTTGCGATCGATCTAACTGAACTATGCGCACAACAGATTTTTGTGGTTGAATGTTTAATTTTGCACATATTGATTTTTGTAAAATGTTAGATGAAGCTCCGGAATCCACTAAACAATTATGCAAATTTTTATTGAAAAATTCATAAGTAAGAAGAAATGGAGGAGTATGAGATCTCGACCTTCCTCCAATTAAAGCGATATTTTCTAGATCAAATTTACTGATTGCATTAGCTGGAGGTCTTCCCATCTCGTTGGAAGCTTGAGAAATCACAGGATTAGGCAAAGGTTTTTCTGGTACAGCATGTAATTCTTTCAAAAGCACCTTTTTTTGGTGTTTTAACTTGCTCAATTCATAAAAAGTGATGTTAGCCCTAGTCTTCTTCATGTCTTCTATGATATTATACTCCATTTCATCTAGAACAATTAGTGTTCTTGGTGGAGTTGATGAATCTGTCTGGACTGGGCTAGTTTGAATTTCTTTAGATGTCGTTTTCTTGGGCGCAACTTTATCTTTATTCAATGAGCTTGCGCTCTTTGACTTAGGAGTAGATTGAGGAGGATCAAGTTGATTTCTACTTTGAGTGCTAACTGGGGATGCTTCTTGATCTTCCTCATCTGGAAGGATGAAATCCCACATACCTTGTACTTCTACAACTTCTTCTTGATCAGTAGTCTCTTCAGTAGCAGTTTCTTCTTCTTCTTCTTCTGATTCAGCATTAGTAATAGCATTTGGTGGCTTTGGATCAGTTGAAGGGTTTCTTCTAAAAGGCTTGAAAGATTTTTTAGAAGATGTTTCTGCCACTTGTTTCTTAATGTCAACCATTTCATTAGACATGGTTTTCAAAACTTTTTGCAGTCCTTCTAAATCAAATGGATCTTTTGATTGCTTTTTCTTGAGATCTTCCTTAAAAGTGACTTTCTTGGATTTTCGTTCTTCTATCGCATTTTTCTTGTCTAAAGAAATGGTACATTTTTCTACCGCTATTTCCTCGTTCATGTTTTCTGCTAAAGTTGGTTTGTTAGCCCTATCAACAAATATTTCTATGTTTGATGGTAAAGCAGAAATGTACCATTCACTTCGCACCCCTTCGCTAGGCTTGGAAGTAGTAGGAATTTTTTTTAACAATTTATTGAAACGTGAATTGAAATCCTTGACAAGTTCCTTTGAGTCATCTCTAAGATTAGATATATCATTGATCAATGTTGCTGTAGACCTATCATCACCAAATTTAGTCAAAAATTGATCTTGAAAGATATCCCAACTAGTGATGGATCTAGATGGTAATGAGTTTCTGCAACAAGTACTGATGTCTTCTCTGCTCTATTTTCGACCTTTTTCCTTGGTTTCAACTTTATAAACCTCTTTACTTTAGTAACCACTGGCTGACTGGATTTTACTACTAGTGGTGAAGGTTTCCCTTTAATTGTAGGGTTCCTAGCTGGGGTTAGGGTTTTCATTTGAAATCCATTCATAAAAAAAAGGAAGACCAATCCCTATTTATTTTCTGAAGCTCATTCAAAACCAATAGCTTTATCAAACCATGGTGAAACAGAGATGTTTCATAGCCATCAGATTTGGCTTGGACTTTGTCAGCCATTTTGGCAAGGCTTCTATGCAAGTAAAATGGAAAATCTAGTGATGTCATACCTGTGAAATGCAAAAACAACTTGAAATGATAAGTGTAAACTTTATAGTACCTCCCTTCACATATAAAGTATCTTTGAATATTAAATAGCAGCTTTGCATAGTTTTCCTTGATACATCTTCTAAGTATTGCATTATTCAGGTCCATATCTGCATATTCAGGTTTCATAAATTCCTTTCATGGTTCCATGTGAAACCTAAAACCTTTAAACCAAGATTCCTGCCCTCTTGGTATCTCTATCACAAAAGCTATGATATCAGGTGTGACTGGCACATTTAACATTGCAATTTTGGTAGTGGTTCCATTGAAGCTTAATGCAAACTCTTTTGCACATGAGTGTGACCACCCTGTAGTTTTTCACAATACTGGAAAGAACCTGCTTTGGTGAAAGCCTCCATCACTGTTTGATCCTCAACTAAAGCCTTCACATTTTTAGGTTCATATCTTAGACAATGTCCTCCTCCGTGAACTTTCTTCTCATTTTCCATGCTTCTTGGAAAAAATTGTTAGCTTCTCTAGAATCTGTAAAGCAACCTCGCTTGAGAATGATGAAGGTTTCCTTTGCATAAAACAACCACAGAATTATCTTAGCTTCTTCATATCTCAGTCAGTTGTGTGAAGGTAAATGAATCAAGATGACTCAATTAGGCAAAAATTCGAATTTGAGATGTCACCTCATGACTAAATGATGCTTAATTTATATCCTATCATGACTATGATGACTCTAGGATAGGTAAGTACATCGAATCTGGTAACTAACTGACTCACCATACCCTATCCTATCATTCCCCAACTGAATCTAACAGATTTTGGCTTATTTGACACGACAACTAAGAAACCGTGCTTTCGTAGCATTCACAGTGTAATTTTCGTAGTTTGCGCTATGAAGGTAGCAACACTTTCATAGCACATTTCCTATTTTTTGAATTAGCGATGCTACGAAATGGTGGATTCCTGGCTAATTGCAAAAATTTAGCCCAAAACTTAATTGAATGACCCTTAAATGAAAAATGTGAATATTTGACCATGGAATGGACCTCTAAAGACCTTATTTGTAATATACCAAAAGGGAGAATGAAGTAATACTTCACACAATATAAGAACTTACAGCAAGATAAACAATAAATCTTAAGGTAACATCATAATTTATAGAGAAGCTGAGGCATTTTATTATATTGGAGAAGAATCAGTTACACAATGTACAAAATGTGACTAGATTTATCCAAAAAGTTGGTCAATAATCACTCAGAAAACATGCTGCAATAGGTACAACATAACTATAGAGGCACTAAAGCAAATACTGCGCTGTCCCTTCAACAAAATATGAACATATAGTTGTAGGCTGAATAGGAAAATGCATATCTACTCAAAACTAGAGCTCAGATGATGCCAATATTCAAGATCTAGCCAATGTGATGGATTCCCAAGATAACCCAGAAAGGATTTTCCAAATCTGCAACTTTGGAAAATCACCTCCCTAGGGTTTGATCCTTGATCTACTGGGAAATACAGATCTAAAGCTAGATATGACAAATAGATGGCTGTAATATGATATCAGATCAGATCTATGCTTGAAGGGCTAATCCCTTCTTCAGATATATGAGCTAAAAGCTCTAGATCCATCTTCTCAATCCTCCAATGATGATTGTAGTTGCTGCAACACAACTGCCTCTAGAAATTGTGCTTTGAGGGAAAGAGAGGCCTTTTACCTGCTGAAAAATGCTAAAATAAGCTCCAGGATAATAGAAATACAGATGGAAATGTGAGGGTATGATCCCTCAAAGGATTGCTAGCTGAAATACTAGCAACTTCCTTCCTCCCTTTAGATCTGCAAGATAGACAGCGTAATTCTTGAAGGAAGTACTACTGCTGGGAGGTCAATAACTTTTGGCCTAATTCCAGATATACAATGAAGATCTAGGAAGCTAATGTTTAAGCCCAATGTGATAGAAATAATCCTTCACCATTTCTCCAGCTGAAGTACTGAAGACAACTTCCTCCTTCCAAACTGATCTTTAAAAATCTGCAATTTATGAATATGGATGTTCTGCAGGAAGTAGGAAAAGAGATGTGGCACTCAAAGCCTGATGTAATATGAAGTAAAATAATCTTCCTAGAGATGCTTAATAAAGAGGTGGGATTCCCGACCAGGAATACCCTCTGCTAAACAACACCTGCAATCTCTACTAAACAGCCCAAGAAAACAGTGGAATGTCACATGACAATTCCAGATCTGAAAATATCTTACATCAAGAATAATCAACATGCCTTCATCCTTACCTTCATCTTATTTATATAACATTTGAGCCTTCCCAAGCCTTGGCCCTCATCTAGACTGCGTTGTCACATGTGGACAAGATCCTCCAAGTTGGACTGCGTTGTTTGACCAAATCAACCATCATGTCTAGGTGCAATGTACATCTTCCATCAACTGTGCCTTGTTTGCAAAACATCCACCATCACTTTATCATGAATTTCCCATGATATTTGACATCTTCAAGATCTTAATTGACTAAATAATCCTCTTTTTGATCCCTTCAAGATCTTAGTTGACTGAATAAACCTCCATGATCTATCTCATTAATGAGATAGGTTCTCCAATATCATTCACATTAGTAGTTGCTCAACTACCTTGTTATGCAGATCTAAGCTAAATTAATCCACATTCAAGCACACAAAGTGGATATTTATTCATATTGATGATTGTGGGTCCCTCCACCCTTTTATTTACTTAATTCATTAAGGAAATCAAGGACTCTAATATTCCAAATATGATGTGAAAATTTGGTAATATTACATTATTTGAATTCAGATGATGAACATTAAACCTCTAAAAGCTATGACCTACCCTTAAATAAAACTAAAAATGAATTTCAGACCTATTTAATACCATGATCAAAAAGAGTTGACATACAATGTTTTGGAAAAAAAAATTGGGTGATAATAGGTGTATTGATTTATTTACTGTTATTTCCTTGTTTATGCACTGTATTCCTGCTTTTCCCATTTGGAAATATTACGTCATCTCATATGTGCTAAGGATTCCAAGTAATTGATCTAGATTGAGAGTGTGTATATTTTTAATCTCTTCAATGGATGAATACTTGGGATTAAATATCTTAGGAAGTGATATCAGCACCTTTTGAACTACTATATATTATTCTAATTTCTCATCGAGGCCTCTTATTGTGTCCACAAACTCATCAAATGTCAATAAGTAGTTTGCAATATCTTCATCATCATGCATCTTCAAAGACAAAACTTGCATCGTAGATCCTTGAAGTTTAGCTTGCTTTACCTTGTTTTCACCTTCATAGAAAATAATCATCTTATCCAAGATAGCTTTGGTAGATGTGAAGTTCATGTAATATCCCAAAAGGGAGAATACAGTAATACTTAAACACAATATAACAACTGCAACTAAGTAAATAATAAATATAGAGACAACATCAGAATATATAGAGAAGCTGAGCCATTTTATTATATGGAGTTGAATCAGTTACACAATGTACAAAAAATGAGTAGATCTAGCCCAAGGGATGGTCTAGAATCACCCTATAGTGGTGTTGCAACTAGCACTACGTAACTGGTGAGCATATATGAAGCAATATTACGTTGTCCCTTCTGCTGCTGATATGCATGAATTACTACAAAAATAAGTGCAGATATAGGGAGCTTAGGAGCTCTGAAGATGCCAAGATTCAAGATCTAGCCAATGTGATGGGAACCCAAGATAGCCCAGAAAGGATTTTCCAGATCCACAACTTTGGAAAATCACCCTCCTAGGGTTTGATCCTTTGGCTATTGGGTTTATATATTTGAAGCTATATCTGATCAAAATATGGTTGCAATATGTTCTACAAATAGATCTGAGCTTTGACGGCTGATCCCTCCTTCAGATCTATAAGCTAAGAGCTTGGGATCTTGTCTCATCTTCTTCCTCCTTCAAGTTGCAGCAACTCAATATGCAGCTGCCATAGAAACTACATTGTACAAGAGGGAGAGGCTCTATTCCTACTGAAATATGTCGCAATAGACTCTAGGCTGATGGAAATACTGATTGCAAGGTGAGGGGATGATCCCTCACGGGATTACTAACTGAAATGCAAGCAACTTCCTTCCTCCTTTGGATCTGGAATGATGGAAAACGTAATTCTGGATGGAATTACTGCTACTAGGATTTCAATAAGTCTTTTCCTTATTCTAGATCTAAAATTAAGCCCTGGGAATGATGATATTCAAGCCCAAGGTGATAGGAATAAACCTACAGTGGTTCTCCAGCTGAAATACTGAGGACAACCTCCACCTTCCAAACTGATCTTCAGAAATTACATAATTCCTAAAGGTATATTTTCTATAGATGATGGAAATAATAAGTGGCACCAATTCCTGATGTAAAATTAAGCACAACCCTCTTCCAAGAGATCACTCAATGAAAGAGGAGGGATTCCCGAGCAGGAACAACCTATGATAAACATCACTTGCAATATTTTCTAAACAGCCCAAGAAAGCAATGGAATGTCACATGACAATTCCAGATCTAAATAGACCTCACAATCTATAATCAATATCCTACCTTCATTATTTTCTTCATCTCATTTATATAGTTTTTGAGCCCTACCATGCCTTGGCCCTCATCCAAACTACACTGTGCATGTGGACATGATCCTCCATGTTTGACTACGCTGTCTCTCCAAGTCATCCATCATGTCTAGGTGCAATGTACACCCTTTCCATAATGTGTGCATTAATTGCACAACTTCCTCCATCATCTCATCATGAATGCTCCATGATCTTCAGTTTGATCTCTTCCAAGATCTTAGTTGACTGTATCAACCTCCATGATTTATCTCATTAATGAGACATGATCTCCAATCCATTCACATTAGTAGTTGCTCCACTACCTCTTTTATGTAGATATAGGCTTAATTAATCCACATTCACACATAAAAAGTGGATATTTATTCATCATGAGGATTATGGCTCCCTCCACCCTTTTATTTACTTAATTCATTAAGAAAATTAAGAACTCTAATATTCCAAATATCAAGTGAAAATTTGGGAATATTATAGTCCTCCCCGAAAAAAAATTTCTTGTCCTCAAGCAACTACAAAAGTGGATGTTACAGCAAACATCCTCCCTCCAAATGGCATCCTCATGTGGAAGGCCTTCCCATCTGTCACAATGTGTCATGCATGTCCAGCTCAAAATTTGTCTCTCAAGAATGTCTAGAATGGCCTCCAACTGAAAATTTAGATGCCCTTCATCATTAATGAATATCCAAGTGGCAACCATATGATGACCAAAATTCTCCTCTATACATGAGATACATAAGATGAAGTGGTTCATTCCCAAAGTGGAAAACCCCAACTCCTGAACTATCTCTCCAACCCTTGATACATAGAGTAGATTACATCTATCAATGCCTTCATCATTAGCCCTATTAGGTCCCCATAATTTGTCAGATTGGAAAGACCAAATGTACAAGGGTAACATCAAATCAGTCTTTGGAGTCCTAGGACCTAGCCTCCTTGGACTCAAAGAGGGATCTCTCTATATTTGTATGAAATATGTGAACTTGATTGATTTTAGGGTTTTGATTTTAGGCTAGTTATAAGGATTAGGGTTTGTTTTGTTTGGTTGGGTTGCTTGTCAAGAAGAAAAAATAGAGTAGGAGAGATTTAGACCATTGGGCTATGGAGTCTACAAAAGGTCTATAAAAGTACAACAATAGGTCAAGGGTGTTTCAGAAGGCAAGTTTAACAAGGCCAAATGGATCTTCAAATCTTATGTGAATGAAGTGAAGATTAAATTGTGAACAAAGTAGGTGAAAAGGGCAGTTAAGAATCCTTTAACAAGTACTTATAACAAGAAAATTCTTTAAGAACACTATGCATAAATAAATAATCAAAGACAAGGCATACGAACCAAACCCTAGCAAGTAAACAATAAGACAACAATCCAGCAAACCCTATAAAGAAGTAAACTTGTAAAGTCTCTAGTCATTTCACCTTCAGGCAAAGAAAACATTTAAGATAACATATAGTAATGATAAAAGAGTAGGGAAAAACTAAATTCATTAATGAAAATACAAAGAAATTCAAGGCAACCATTTAAGATACACAAAGGGGCAGGGCAAACCATAAACCTCTTCAGTCAAACCCTAATTAGCAATACTTCACAGTAAAGACCTCAAAAACAATGTCTTAAGTCATACCAAAGGCAGGGCTAACCATAAAATTCTTTGACATGGACTCCATTAAATCATTCTTGAGATAAAAAAGCTAAGTAAACTAGAGAGAAACTAAGAATTCTCTAACCTGACCTAGCAGAGGAAAACATGAGAGCAAGAGAAGAAGACAGACTTAAGGTGCTTTTGAAAACATATATTAAGCTAAAATTTCTATTCTAATGCAAGATAAATATGACACAATGTGTAAAACATAAGATAACAAGAAAAAAATGAGAGAGACATCACCATTAGCCATGTTCATGAATCGTACAAAGTGCTTGTCTCATTGGTATTCAGTTAAAAAACTTCACAATGCTCTAAAGCCAAAAACTCCTCACAACACAAAGTCTATGAAATTTTCCTCACAATCAACCAAAATGTATAATGAGGCCTCAATGAAGTATTTAACTATCAAGGAGGACCAAAACCATAACTAGGGTTTCAAAATATCATTAACTACTCGTAAATATCATTTTTTACCAAAGAGACCATGCAAGGCCTAAGGCACAAAATATCTAAATTAATAAATGAAAAAATAAATGCTAACATAACTCCTCAACCAACTCTGGAGTGATTTGCCTCGAAAACCCTCAAAATATATTTTTCATAACTCCAAGTGTCTTTTGTTGACTTTCTAGCAAGGGCACAGTGCCAAGGCCAAGGGCGCAATGCCAACACTGGGAAAATAGGTCACCTTGCAGCTGAGTTTCGGAGGCCTTCCCGGTGTCCAAATGAGCTCCATGATAGCTCATTAGAAATATTGTCCAGTATAATTTCCAAAAATTCCTTTATTTTTATGATTGGAATTCATTTACCTGCTCAAAAACGAAATATCCCAAGACTTCTCAGGGCACAACGCCAACTCTGAAAATAGGGTAGAAAGGTGATTTTTTGGGTGTTTTTGGCACTTTTGGGATACCAATTCTGCTCCCAATGAGCTAAAATGTTTTGAGGGTGATGTACTTGGACAAAGGATTCTAAAAATGTAAATAATTACTCAAAAGAGTGCCCCAAAAAAGAGCACAGTGCCAGTGGCACTTTGGGCTTTGCCCTCTAAAACAGTCAAAAACTCAAAATTGCAAAAAAGTGCCAAACTTATATTTTAACTTTTTGATCATGGTTGGGAGGTCTTCATGTGCATATCAGCAAGAAAATTTAGTTTTTCCCCTTTATTTTTCTTGGTTATGGCTTCAATTCTTGATTTGGCCATTGTCATCTCCCTTTGGGCTCTGATTGGTCTAATGTCATTGATAGCCTTCTTTGCCTCCACTGTTTATATTGCCTTGCTGGTGATCATGCCTTCTTGGAATTTGGGCCTCTCATCCACTACCACTGCCTTCTGTCATCGTAAACCCTACCTTGAGAAAACCCTATGACTGCAAATGGAAATGAGATGAAGGGATGGTGGAATGGAAACCTTTACAAGTGAATGAGATGAATGGGTGACGGTGTAAGTATATGAGAATGAGGGATAAGTTAACAACTCAATGAAAATGCTCTACTGACATGTTTATACTCTATTTTTCCAACCTTGGAGTGTAAATGGGAATGGAAATGAAACGATGGTGATGAAATGGCAGTTTAGGCTAATGAGGGAATGAGTAAGTGAGGGTATAGGTACATTAGGCTGAGTGAGAGGCTAAAATAATTAATGAAAATCCCTTGTTGTGCAATCACTCTTTGTTTGGAATGATACTCTTCATATGCAGATGAAAAGAGGTTTAAACAATGATTCCTAGTTTAAACACCTAGGGTAGCCTCCTAGGGTTTTCTTATCATTTAATCAAAAATCATCAAACTTGCTTGAAGATGGGGTTATAGCATGTAATTACTCTTGAAAATTCTTGGAAGGACATTGAGCAGAGGCATGGAAGAAATTAGAGGTTTTTGAGTGATCATAGGGTGTAGGTAGCCCTCCTGGCCAAAGGCACAGTGCTTAGTCTGAGAGTGCAGCATTCAGTCTCAGGCGTGTAGTGCTCAACCCTGAGCACGCAACGCCCTTAGAAAATTGTTGTGGTTGTGTTCTGGGCAAGGGCGCAATGCTCTTCTAGGAATGTAGCGCCACCTCCTAGGTGCACAGCACCTGTGTAAAATGCATGGGAGAAAATGGCTAGGGGCATAGCGCCACTCTCCAGGCAGATAGCGCCAGGCCAAGGGCGCAGCGTCAAACCACTTAGCCCAATTTCACTTAGAAAACTAGAAATTTCTTCTCTCCTTGAGACTTTTAACTCTTTTCAAGGAATCAATGATTCATTTAAGTGTAAAATGGGTTTCTATATGCTTATGATTTGATCTTAATCTTGAAAAGCCCACTTTCTAAGGTTTAAATCCCTTTCCACTTTCTTTCACTAATAGTCTTTATGCCTTCCTACTTGCAGGTGACTGGAAACACTTGAGGTGGCTATCCCTTTTGTTCCTTGAAGAATTGACATGTTTATCTTGATGATTTTGTGATGTTTACACATACGAACATCCTCAAACCTTTTGTGATTTCCTTTACAATACTCAGCTCACCTTTTCACCTTGGCTGGCAGTTTGTCAGAGTCATGAAATCTATCTTTCCTTTTGATCCTGGAGACTTTGATATATTTACTTTGACACAACAACAACCTTAAAAACCTCCTTTACTTCTACCTTGGAGTTGAACTCATGTTTTCATCATATTTTACTACTTATGCTTTATAGGTGACTCAAATGATGATTTTGACCTTTCCCTTTGTTCCTTGAGGCATAAAAAGTTCATTTTGACAGCTTGGTGATTCAACCACATAGAATTTTCTTCAAATTCTTGTGTAATCCCCACCATGAAAACTCAGCTTAAACCTTTCACCCTTTTGCTAACCCTTTTACACAGTTTGTATGCAGGTTGACAAAATGAGGAATTTTGACTTTTCTTTTGGTCATGGAGGCATGAAAGATTGAGTTTGACACCTCTGGGAGGTTTTCTCATAACAGCACCTTTGAAACCTTCTTTTTCCTGCACCATGGAGTTCAAACCATGTTTTTACCTTCTTTGGTACTTCTGATTTTAGGTGACTGAAAACACTACCTTAGCTTTCTCTTACTCCTTCAAACATGATAACTTCATGTTTGACAACCTTAGGATGCTTATGTTGAGCCTCAAAATTGTGCTTTCCTTCACCTCATTTTACCTCATTTTCCCTTGTCCATTGCTATCTTAGACCCAATTGATCAATGAATATAGTTAAAATTACTTCTAGAATGGTTTACATGACTGACTTGCTAAATTTTGTGATTTTTTCCATTGTAAAGCATTTTGACCGGAACTAGCTGCAGAATGCAGACATTCCATAGCTAACCGGCGATTCTGCAGCTGCCTTCACGTTTGAGTATGTTCCAGGTGGCCTCTTGAGAAAAACCGCATATGGGCATGATCCACGTCATGTCTACATGATTCGTTGCTCATCATGGAGGAAGAAACGAATTCTGGGTATGGTTTTGAACGTGGGAACACATTTAGGAAGGAAGACTTCTATTAGGACTGTCTCAGTCCAGATGTCTTTTCTTCTTCACGCAGCCACTTCAAAGAGTCCTAACGTGATTCCGATAAGGAAAGACAGTGTTCCTGAATTGTTGCAATTATTGTTATGTGCATTTGCTTTATAAACACTTGGGAGACCGAGAGCTATGTTAGAGATTTTATGTTAGATTTGATGCTAGATTTTGTTTAGACTCTGTGCTACATTTCTGAAGACGCAGAGTGTTATGTTCGAACTATTTCATCTTTAATGGAGTAGACCGTGTTGTTTTGAAAGCGTGATTTAATTTGGAGTTGAATTCCGTCAGGTGGTAGAGGGCCCCTGCCTCTTGCACGGATTTATTTTGCGTAAATTAGATAAGTCTTCTAGCTGCCTTTACGTTTTGCATTTGAATTAATAGTTTTTCTAATTAGCTACTGTAGTCGTACTCATTCTAACTCTTCCACAAGAAGACACTCTTCCAAAAAACTATAATGATGAATGGGAAAATGACTATAGTATTGTAGGATTAGAAGTTGAATTCATAGTTGTTTTTAATTAGCTACTGTAGTTACATTCATTCTAACTCTTCCACAAGAAGACACTCTTCCAAAAGATTATAATGATGAATGATGAATAGCTATAGTACTGTAGGATTTAGTTGTAGTTTTTGCTGTTCACTATCACAGTTACACTTGTTCTAATCACTCTTCCACAAGGAGAAACTCTTCCAAGAAATTCTTAAGAAGTTCAAGACATGACCGTGATAATGAATGATTTAGTTATGTGTTTGTACTAAGTATCATCTCTGTTCTTGCTCTTAAACGCTTGCCCAAGACATCATAATGACGAGTAGGGTATGGATATGATAACTTAGTTTTTCATTTGCTTTCAGTCTATTTGCTTACAATTGCACTCAATTACACAGTCAGAATTGTTCTACCTCTTCCAAAAGAAGGAACTCTTCCAAAATATCACTAATGATGAACAAACAGATTGTGTAACCTCATATAATAATGCATGTTAGCATAGTTAGAATGCTCCGGAGTTTCATTGCATTTAACTCATGTTCAGTTACTTTGTTTCAAGTTTGATGATGACTTATAATTTAGCATTTTTCTAGATTAGTGGCATCTTAGGTTCATTCTTAGATTAACTCATTGCACTTGCACTTCACATTCAAATTGTCATCCATTGCACAATAGATTACTTCAGTTGATAGGATTAACAAGACAGCCTTCATTATTCACAAACCTCTTCTTGTTCTAAAATCCCTAATTGATCTATAACCATATGAACAGAAGACAACATCATTCTAAGGCCTGAAGTACCTCTGCAATTTCCTCATCATTTTATAAACAGAGATCTTCCTCAAAAGACTACTTTGGAAAGCAATCAATAACTCTTGAGTAAAGGTTTTGTGACATTCAATTAAATTGCAGAATAGAGATAGGAGCTAGTTCTAGAATAGAAGATCTTATGATGATAACAATGTTTTTCCTCTAAATATGTTTCAAATCTCTAATCAAGGACAAAATATTGCACCATTGTAAGTTAGTTGTTTCATTGTTTATTTAGAGGATTTGCATGTTTAGTGATCATTTCTCAAGTTTAGTTTGTGTTTTGAATCATTTGTTTAAAAGTCATTATCAAGCTTTGATTTTATTTAGTCATAGTTTAGATTTAATTTTGCTTCAGTATTCCCAATTGCATTTGCCATTTGTCATTCCATCAATTAGGCTTAACTCTGTTTTTAATCACCAGCTTCTTTCCATTAGCTTTCTAGGCATTTTCCTGCAAACATAAAACCACCAAAAGACCAAAAACATCATAAATCATCACAAAAGACCAAAAACATCATAAAAACTACACACAACACATTAGGAAACAAGCACCTAGGTACATACAGTACACTTCACTTCAGCAGTTTACAAATCCTGGTTGACAATTAAATGAGCTCAGTTTAGGAGACTAGATTGAGACCAAACATTTTGGCGCCGTTGCCGGGGAAGTGAAAACTAGGTAACCTCTGTTTCTTAGCATCCAAAAACAATTTTATGTGTAGGGAGAGAGATTCAAGGGGAAGATTTATAAGTAGCAGAGGAAGAAGTTTGATTTCTAGAACACCACTTGTTTCATCTAGATCCAGAATTAGTACACCTTCAACTCAAACCCATCTTCCATCCTTTACTGTTCCTGGACTTCTAGAAGATCTAAGGTCACCTATTCCATTAGAGAAACCTTCCACTTCATCCACTGAACCTGCCATAGAAGAAGATCTAAAAACTCTTGTTGGGGATACAAACCTTTCTACTTCCACAGGAGAGTCAACCATGGAAAAAGAAGGAGGAGGAGGAGTTTTTAATGGAGAACACACATTATTTGGAGGTAGAGGTAGAGGTAGAGGAGAAGGAGGAAGAGGAGAAGGAGGTAGAGGTGCAGATGGAGGAAGAGGTAGAATAGGAAGCTCTTTTGGGTTCCCTATACTGGATGAAGAAACCAATACAACCATGAAAAACATTTCCCCCTCTGTCCTTCCAAACTTCTATGGACTTAAAACTGAAGATCCTGAAACTCTCTTATTCGAATTTGAAGTGTTGTGTAGGACTTATGACTACTTACAAGATGCTCAAAAACTGAAATTATTTCCTTCAACTTTGAAGGGAGCAGCATTGAAGTGGTTTATGAGTCTAATCAGTAGCTCTATTAGAACATGGGAAGACATGAAACAAGAATTTCTAGAGAGATACTTGGATTATTGTATGCCGGTTAATCATAAGGAAGAAGTGTTCAAGATGTTACAAAAAGAATATGAAAATTTGGAAGATTTGTTGGAAATATTTCATTACAACATCAAAAGGGCAAAAATGGAAAATCTAGATCAAGACACCTTAAAAGCTCTTTTGTTGAAAACAATTAGGGATGAATGGTTGGATATCCTAAACATGATGGGAAAAGGGGATATATCACAACTTACATTACCTGAAATATCTGAGTTATGTATCAACCTTTCCAGAGGGAAATCTAAAACTGTCAAAGGTCCAAGAGATCCCGCTCTTGCAAGGGCAAGTAAATCTGCTTTTGGGACAGTAAGTAGATCAGAAATAGGACACATGCTTGATGATTTTAAATCTGACATCTTAGGGAGTCTTAGTGAAAAAATAGACACCCTCAAGATACAAAACAAGCAAAAGGCTGAATCTGATGCCTTGGCAATTTTTTGTCCGAAATGTAGAAAGAAACATGCCTTAAGAGAGTGTCCTTTAGATGTAAAAGTTATAGAAACCTGTGTCATTTGTTCTGAGAAACATGAGACCAAGAATTGTCCTTCTCTTCCTGGTCTCAAGGCTGTTTTTCAGGAAGAAACTCCTACAGATTCCACAGAGTCTCTTAATTTTGTATCTAGAAGACCTTGGCAGGGACCTCAGACATAAGGATTCCATGATCAAATGTATAATCAACCTCCACCTTGGAATTCTTGGCAGCAACCTTGGCCCCAATTTCAAAATCAATCTCCAGCTTGGGCACAAGGATCACAAAGTTCCTATGGAAGATACTCTCCATATTACCAGTATCCACCATCCTATCCACCATATCCACATTTTTATCCTCAAAATCCTCAACAAAATTTCCCTCAAAATCTTCAACAAAATTTTCAACAAAATCCTCAACAACATCATCAGAACCAACCACATCAAAATCAACCACTTTCATTACCATTCCCTCAAAAATCCAATCAATTGCCGGCTCAGCCCATACCAAACCCCAATAATAAGAACCCTCAGAATACATACATGATAGAAGGTCAACAATTTC
The DNA here is from genome assembly GCA_034641835.2 of Pinus albicaulis. Taxonomy (NCBI): domain Eukaryota; kingdom Viridiplantae; phylum Streptophyta; class Pinopsida; order Pinales; family Pinaceae; genus Pinus; species Pinus albicaulis. The sequence goes on along the minus strand of CM076578.1, from coordinate 1,212,757,731 downwards.
CAACTTATTTAATTACTCCTCTAGACCTTAGTGATGTTCAACTTAGGTCTGGAAGGATACTTGAGAAGAGGAAACCTTCTGTGATCATAGAAGAACAAGATAATTCTGAGGAAGACTCCCTATGGGCTAATAAAAGTCTTGAGGAAGATACATCCTTTCAAGATCAAAACATTGAAAAACTGAAACAAAAAGATCCAATAAATCCAACTCCTGTATTAGAGCAACCATCCACATCTACTTCTATACCTCCCTTTCCGGAAAGATTACAAATTGATAAAGGTGTAGAAAAACAAATCATGGTGCCTAATTATGATTTCTTAGATGAATTGAGAAATGTTTGCATCAAAATTCCATTATTGCAAGCCATCAAGGAAATCCCAATTTTAGCCAAAACAATAAAGGAGTTGAGTATGAAGACAACAAGAAAAAGAATAAGAGAAACTAAGAAAATTCAACTCGGTAGGACAAATAGCAGACATTATGATGGGCAAGATTACTATTCCAAAGTACCTTGACCTGTGCATTGAATCCATTTGTCAAAACTCACATCAACGGAATTGAAATTCAAAACACACTCATTGACTTAGAGCAGCAGTACAACACGCGATAGACAAATCATGGACAACCGAAACTTCCTAATCTTCTCCTTTACAATCAATCGTTACAATTAAAGCATAGATCTCATGATCGACTGAATGTGGGCATGTGAAGACATTTGATTGTCCCTAGATTCTTGGGAATACCCTGTGGATTTCATGATCCTAACTCCTAAGAATAATCTAGGAGGCCATCCCGTTATACTAGGAAGACCTTGGTTGGCTATAGCTGATGCTTTTATTAGTTGTAGGTCCGGTGATATGTATATCTCTGATGGTAGTTCAACTAAGAAATTCACTTTATATCCTCCAGCTAGGACAATTACAGATCTAGATGACACTCAATAGATAGAGGATGAAGAAGATTTACAACCTCTCTTCACAATTTCAGAAATTAGTGAAGATAATCAAATTTCCAATACTCTAGAAAATTTTGAATCCTCTCCAGAGCATAAACATGAATCATTTCAAGAGAGATCCAATATTGAGTTCTTGTCATCTAGACAGATGTCTTTTCATTCTATGGACAAATTTGGCAGCTCTACAAGTGAAATTTTTCCAGGCAAAACCTTGAACATAAACAAAACCTAGAAAATCTCAACAAGAAGAGTTAGTCAAAGTATTACAGAGATATTCTTCGCATATGCACGGGAATACACCGACATGAAAGGATAAGTCCCAAGACTGTACTCATCAAGATCTATATTGAGGCAAATTGCAAATCACCAACTCGACATCCTCAAAGACTAGATGAATCCAAATCCAGAAATTGTTTAAGGAAGAATTGCAAAATTGTTAAATGTTAATTTCATCTATCCTATTTCCCGTATAGTCGTGGTTTTCCTTTGGTAATTGTGCCAAAGAAAATGGAAATGGAGGGTGAAGTAACTAATGAAGAGAACCGAATAAAGCTACTCTTAAAGACCATTTTCTCCTTACCTTTCATAGATCAAGTATTAGATACATTAATGGCAAGAAAAAGTACTTTTCTATCTTTGGGATGGGTTTAGTGTTACAATCAAATCCAAGTAGCACTTGAAGACCAAGATAAAACCACATTTACCTGTCCTTGGGGTACCTATGCTTACCGAGTATTGCCATTTGGATTATGCAATGCACCTGCAACATTCCAAAGGGCAGTATTAGGAATTTTTTCGGATCTAATACATGACTGTGTAGAGGCGTACATGGATGATTTCACAGTTTATGGGAATACATTTGAAGAGGCTTTAGAAAACTTGGAAAATGTCTTAAAAAGATGTCAAGAAGCAAACCTTTCACTTAATCATGAAATTTTTTTTATGATGTTTACCGAAGGTATTGTTTTAGGGCACAACATTTCCGGGGATGTGGATTAGAGTTGATGAGGCAAAAGTTGAAGTCATTTATAACCTATCCATTCCAAGTTGTCAAAGAGATGTTAGAAGTTTTCTAGGATTTAGCGTAGTATTATCAAGATTTAAGTAGAAATCAACAAAATAGCATCTCCACTCTTCAATCTACTTAACTTCACCAAAGATTGTGAATTTAAGGTGGACTTCTCTAGAAATCCAAATAGCTTTTAAACCTAACTGCATCAAGCACCTATCTTGAGAGGACCAAATCGAAGTTACCTTTTTCATATCTCGTCAGATGTCGGATACATCTCAGGAGCAGTATTGGGACAAAGAAGACGGATTCCCTATGCCATCTATTATATCAAGAAAATTGAATTTTGGCAAGAAGTTAAAGCTTCCTCGTAATCGAAAAAGAGTTTTTAGCCGTTGTTCATGCCATAAACAAAGTTAGACACTATATAACAGGCTATGAAACTTTTATTCACACTGATCATTCTGCAGTTAGATACCTAATGAAAAAATCAATCACTAATGGCAAGAAAGCATAATATGGTTATTACTACCGCAAGAATTCAACATTACTATTCTAGATAGGCCTGAAACACAACACTCGTGGCCGATTTCCCGTCTAGAATTCAAAATATCAAAGATGACACTCCGATTAAGATCAATTTCCCGATGAATATCTTTTTGCACCCCATCAAACTCCATGGTTTGTTGATATTGCCAATTATTTAGTTTCTGTGAAAATTTCCTTCAATTATGAATGCAAGGGATCAAAGAAAAATAATTAATGATAAGTGCAAGATATTCATGGGTCGCTAATGAGTCGTACAAGACAGTCCAGACTTGATCATTAGAAGGTGTAAGCTCAGAAGATGAGATGCTCCGAGATTCCTCAAGGCATGTCATGATGAACCTTGTAAGTGACACGGTGTATAAGAGGACAAATTATAAGATCCCTTAATTTAGGATATTGACAATATCTTTTGTTTAAAGATGCAAAGGAGTATGTCAAAAGTGTGTGGACAATGCATAAAGGGTAGGGAAACCTTCTCCTTCATGTGAGATGCCATTGCAGCCTCAGGTACATATTGAACCTTTTGAGAAATGGGCTTTAGATTTTGTAGGACCTATTAGTCCTCCATCAAGACAAAAGAAATATATATTAGTTTGCACCGATTATGTTACCAAATGGGTAGAGGCCAAGCCATTACTTTCTGCTACTGAAGCATCTGTAGTTAATTTTCTTTTTGAGGATATTTTTACTCGTTTTGGTGTCCCAAGGGAAATTGTTACAGATCAAGGAACTCAATTCACATCAAGGCTAGTGGGACAAATGATGGAGTGGTACAAAATCAGGACAATAGAAAATCTACTCCTTATCATCCACAAGAAAATGGTCAAGTGGAATCTACTAATAAGATCATTGAAGGAATCCTAACAAAGACTGTTCATTTACATACAAGAGATTGGGTAGATAGGCTTCCTAAAGCCTTGTGGGCCTATAGAACTACATGGAGAAACAAAACAGGCCATACTCCTTATGAGCTTTTTTATGGAAAGAAAGTTTTGTTTCCCATAGAGTTCCAGATTCAAACTATCAAAATGGCAGTTCAGCTAGGACTTGATTTAATGGAGGCACAAAAGCATAGACTGGAGCAAATTAATGAATTGGATGAGATCAGACAAGATGCAGTTCAGAAAACAAGTCTAGTCCAATAGCAAAGGGCTAGATGCAATGACAAGTACATCAAAGAGAAGAAATTCAAAGAGGGTGACTGGGCTCTCTTGTTTGATTCAAAATTCAAGGATTTTCAAGGTAAATTTCAGACACATTGGCTTGGGCCATATGAAATTGTTGAAATTTTTGATAATGGGTAGTCAAAATCGTAACTATAGATGAGGAAGAGGTCATTTTCTTGTGAATGGGCATAGACCTGGCCATACCACAAGCCACTCTCAAGAGAAGAGTTTGTCAAGAAGTTCCAAGGAAGCTAGTAGTTGCTAATGAAGAAGAGTCTCTCTTCTTCATCAACTTGATTAAATTTTCTCTCCAAGCATTTCTTTAAATAAAAAAATAAAAATAAAAATAAAAATAAAAAATAAAGGTATAAACATGAAAACTAATCATTGATTGGCATGTTTATACAAAAGATAGGTAAAAATCGTAGTCTCTCTCGACACTTAACTTTTCCCATTTTGTTTTTACAAGCAGCTGTTATAAAATCATAAGTTCATATCCATAGTGCTTATGATTCATCTCATTTTATTTCACTCCATTCATTTATCCACACATACTCCATTTCATTCATTCATTCATGTCATACTCCATTCCACACTTCATTCATCTCATTCCATCCTCCATCCATCTCATTTTCATGACAAAATTCAAAATTTGATGTCTTGTTGTAAGTGAATAAAACATGTCATGAATTGCAGTACAGTTCTCATGTTCTTGCACTCCATTTCATAAACTGAATCCATTCCATTTCATCATCCACTTCATACATATCATAATCCATCATCCATCCTCATTCATACCATACAATATTTCACCCATATTCCAAAAACACTCCATTTTTATGATCAAAATGCTCTACAGGAACATTCTGCAGCTCAGTAGACATTCTGTAGCTGATCAGCCTTTCTGCAGCCAGACAGTCTTTCCGCAGCTACAAACCCTAAAAGCATCAATCAACAGACATTAGAATTGCAACAAAGTGACCCAGTGTATCCATAAATCAAAAGCATCAAAGAAGGATAATGAAGACTCCTCCAAAGGTGAACAAGAAGACAAAGATTACAAAAATCAAATGAAAAGGCAGAGGTAACAAGTTTAAATTATAATGGCATTTCATTAAAATTTAGCATAGTTTTAGTTATGGATTGTTCGAAAAGGTTGTTTTAATTGTTTTTATTGATCAAGACCAATAAACCCTCCACAAACTTTGGATTAAAATCTTCCATTTCAAATTTCATATCCGACATCATTTAAGCGGTTAAAATGATCGAGGTATTTGAATTCTTCACGTCTCTTAACCAAATCATTCAATAATGATTCCCTCTGCCGTCGTAAAAATCTCCACCATATCTTCAATCATTAATTCATTCCCTCCACCTCACTCCACTACTTCATTCCGTGACCACTGCCATTACTTCATTCTGTAGCCGGCATTTCATTCCGTAGATAGAGATATTCTTATCACCGAGAGCAGAGCCAAAGGATATCAGTTTGAATAGCATTGAGCATTGTAAACGCAGAGCAGAGCAGAAGGGTAAATTTGAAAGCATAGCAGCGTGAGAATTTTAAGCCACTTGATTCTGTGGGCAGAGATTGAGCATTTTCACTATAAACACAGAAATGAAGCAGTGCGGAGTTTGAAGTCTTTTGTCACTAGAGGACAGAGGTGTTGCAGTGTTGAACTCGAAACCATTTGCTACCAAGAGCCAGAAGTATTGTAGTGAAGAAGTTGAAGCCAGTTGTCACTATTAAACAGAGACATATCAGTCCAAAGTTCAATTGTCAACAGAGGTATATCAACCAAAGTTTTGAAGTTGTTTTCATCGTCAACAGAGGCATACCAGCCAGAGGTTTTGAAGTTGTTGCCACTATAAATCAGAGGTATGTCATTCCAAAATTGAAGCCATTCTCATTTCAGAACTTGAAGCCATTTCAATCCGAAAGTGAAAGTCATTGTTTTTGTGGGTAAAAGAGTGTTAATTTGAAAATTGAAGAAGCAATCATCGGTTTCATTGTAAGGACTGAACCAGTAGGTTCAAAATATTTAGAAGGCTACCCAAAATGCAAAGAAATGTTACAACAAATAGGATGGCTTCAATTTTTGGATAAATTTAATGGTTTCCACAAGGAAGTCACTAAAACATTTGCAAGATCATTTCAAGGAACCGAAGTTGAAGTAGGAGATGTGAAATTTACTATCACTGAAGTTTTCATTGCAGAGGCTACAGGATTACTCAGAACTGGAGAGAAATGGTTTAAAAATAGAGAATTCCACAATGACTCCTGGAAACAAATTTTAAAATCACCTTAAGGGATGCTGCCATTTAAGAAAGGAATTCTGCCAGCCTCATTGAAAACAAATGGAGAAACATACTACTTCTTCTGCAAAAATTTATTACATGTGACGGTAGATATGGAACATTTTATGTCTACCACATTAGACTAATGATGCATTTCCTGGGGGAAGAGTTAAACCTACCATATTTCTTGCTTCAAATTCTGAAGAAGATGGCTTCCTATGTCCAAAGAAGAGTTCAATTTTTAGAGACAACCCTATATCATCATGGTTTGGTCAAAATTCTGGTTGAACATCATCTAGCTAAAAAAAATGATACATGGACGATTTTCAATAAGAAATCATTTGAAGAAGCAAAAGAACCATCACCTAACCACAACTATAAGAATAATAGAAAATGGAGGGCTCTTGGTTGAAATTGACAAAACAATCCAAGAAAGCAGTGAGGAAAGCATTTTAGAAAAGTTGACTCAAATCAAGAGGCAACTTAAGGAAGAAAAGGTAATCAAGAAATCTGCTATGGAGAAAGGAGAGGGATCTTCTCAGCCTAGAAGAAGCCACAGACTAAAGGGGAAACTGAAGAAAACACTAATCAAACAAATAGGGATAATCAATATAGAAGATGAAGAAACATCCATGGAAGAAGAAATTGAAGAGGATTTTTATGAAGGAACCCCTGAAATTGACCCTGCTCAACAGGAAATTTATGACTATGTGGAAACTTTGGAAAGGAGAGCTTCAGAAAGCAGAGAGAGAACCCCCAGTCCTCCACTGTCTGAAATAGATATATTAAGGAGGGATAGGTATGAGTTAGAATTACTGAATAGACACATCAAAAATGAGAATTAAATTCTCAAGGATCAAGTCAAGCTCAAAACTGATATGAACTCAACCTTATCCCTGCATATAGACAAAGTGGAGAAGACCAATGAAAAGTTGAAGACAAGGAACAAAAAGCTGATCAGGGCACTCACCAACCTAAGGTTCAAACTTGTTATCAGGAAACCCAGAAGACCTCTAGCTTCTAGACAAAGGAGAAGGAGAGGATTAGATGTCCTTGCAGAAGCCTCTGATTTCATAGGATAATTTGCATGAGGACATGCAAAGAGACAGCAGTGGGGGTATGTTGAGCCTCAAAATTGTGCTTTCCTTCACCTCATTTTACCTCATTTTCCCTTGTCCATTGCTATCTTAGACCCAATTGATCAATGAATATAGTTAAAATTACTTCTAGAATGGTTTACATATTTGTCTTGCTAAATTTTGTGATTTTTGCCATTGTAAAGCATTTTGGCCAAGACTAGGGCTGCGAGTGCGGAACATTCCCATAACTATTTTGGTGATACCACAGTACCTTCACCGTTTGAGGTATAATTTCAGGCAGCACAAATATATACAGGCACAATCACAGCAATATCTACATGGTCGTGCTCATCATTGGAAGAAACTAAATTAGGATAATGTTTTAACGTGGGAATACATTTAGGAAGGAAGACTTCTATTAGGACTGTCTCAGTCCAGATGTCTTTTCCTCTTCACGCAGCCACTTCAAAGAGTCCTAACGTGATTCCGATAAGGAAAGACAGTGTTCCTGAATTGTTGCAAGTATTGTTATGTGCATTTTCTTTATAAACACTTGGGAAACCGAGAGCTATGTTAGATTTTATGTTAGATTTGATGCTAGATTTTGTTTAGACTCTGTGCTACATTTCTGAAGACGCAGAGTGTTATGTTCAAACTATTTCATCTTTAATGGAGCAGACCGTGTTGTTTTGAAAGCGTGATTTAATTCGGAGTTGAATTCCGTCAGGTGGTAGAGGGCCCCTGCCTCTTGCACGGATTTATTTTGCGTAAATTAGATAAGTCTCCTAGCTGCCTTTACATTTTGCATTTGAATTAATAGTTGTTTTAATTAGCTACTGTAGTCGTACTCATTCTAACTCTTCCACAAGAAGACACTCTTCCAAAAGACTATAATGATGAATGTTGAATGACTATAGTATTGTAGGATTAGGAGTTGAATTTATAGTTGTTTTAACTAGCTACTGTAGTTATATTCATTCTAACTCTTCCACAAGAAGACACTCTTCCAAAATATTATAATGATGAATGATGAATAGCTATGGTACTGTACGATTTAGTTGTAGTTTTTGTTGTTCACTATCACAGTTACACTTGTTCTAATCACTCTTCCACAAGAAGAAACTCTTCCAAGAAATTCTTAAGAAGTTCAAGACATGACCGTGATAATGAATGATTTAGTTGTGTGTTTGTACTAAGTATCATCTCTGTTCTTTCTCTTAAACGCTTTCCCAAGACATCATAATGACGAGTAGGATATGGATATGATATCTTAGTTTTTCATTTGATTTCAGTCCTTTATATTTGCATTTACATCCAATTACACAGTCAGAATTGTTCTAGCTCTTCCAAAAGAAGGAATTCTTCCAAAATATCATTAATTATGGACAAAAAAATTGTGTAACTTCATAGAATAATGCATGATAGCATAGTTAGAATGCTCCGGAGATTAATTGCACTTAACTCATGTTCAGTTACTTTGTTTCAAGTTTGATGATGACTTATAGTTCAGCATTGTTCTAGATTAGTGGCATCTTAAGTTCATCCTTAGATTAACTCATTGCACTTGCACTTCATATTTAAATTGTCATCCATTGCACAATAGATTACTTCAGTTGTTAGGATTAACAAGACAGCCTTCATTATTCACAAACCTCTTCTTGTTCTAAAATCCCTAATTGATCTATAACCATATGAACAGAAGACAACATCATTCTAAGGCCTAAAGTACCTCTGCAATTTCCTCATCATTTTATAAACAGAGCTCTTCCTCAAAAGACTACTTTGGAAAGAAATCAATAACTCTTGAGTAAAGGTTTTGTGACATTCAATTAAATTGCAGAATAGAGATAGGAACTAGTTCTAGAATAAAAGATATTATGATGATAACAATGTTTTTCCTCTAATTATGTTTCAAATCTCTAATCAAGGAAAAAATATTGCATCATTGTAGGTTAGTTGTTTCACTGTTTATTTAGAGGATTTGCATACTTAGTGATCACTCCTAGAGTTTAGTTTGTGTTTTGAATCATTTGCTTAAAAGTCATTATCAAGCTTTGCTTTTATTTAGTCATAGTTTAGATTTAATTTTGCTTCAGTGTTTTCAATTGCATTTTCCATTTGTCATTCCATCAATTAGGTTTAACTCTGTTTTTAATCACCAGCTTCTTTCCACTAGCTTTCTAGGCATTTTTCCTGCAAACATAAAACTACAAAAAGACCAAAAACATCACAAAACACTACACACAACGCATTAAGAAACAAGCACCTAGGTACATACAGTACACTTCACTTCAGCAGTTTACAAATCCTGGTTGACAATTAAATGAGCTCAGTTTAGGAGACTAGATTGAGACCAAACAGCTTACACAATAGCAGTATCTCTAAAAACTTATTTTGTTCCTACCTTGGAGCTCAAATCATCTTATGTTTGGCAGGTGACTAAAAATTTTGAATTTACCTTTCTTATTGATATTCTTTATACCTTGGCTCTTTGAGGCAATGACACATTCACCTTGGCAAAATTTGGGATGATTGCACATAGCAACACCTTCACAACCCTTCCTTTACTGTCATCATGGATTTCAACTCATCATTTCATCTTCTCTGGTCACTTTTCCAAAAACCTAGGCATATGGAGTGCTTTAAGACAATCATCATTGCTGTCTTCTAAGTTCTCTATAGCCCTTTCAAGTTGATTCATTTTTGTCCAGTTCACCTTAATTTTTTCCCTATTTCATCAATATTTTTGACATAATTTCTTCATTTTTGGTTCGGTATACCTCCTCCATGGTCATTTCTGCATTTTATCACTTCTTGACACACTGTTGGACTATCAAGCTCAAAAAACCTAGTTCTTCCTAAGACCAAGTGTTTCCTATCTTCCTTGCTGTAAGATGTCTTCATTTAGGAGAAGATCTCCTAACTTACCAATTTTTTCTTGATAGAATTTTAAACACTCCTGCAGAAGTGTCAAAATCTTTGCATTTACCTCTTGCAGACTTTGAGCTGATAGGGTAATGCTTCTTTCAAAATTTTCAAGAGTTCCTTGAATAACCATGTGCTAGCCTTCTATTACATATGAGCCAGCTTCCAGCAAAGGAAAAGCAATGTTTGGAACACCAATGATGACTTTAAAACCTATGAAACCCTAATGACCTAGTGGAAGGGTCCTTTGACCATGATCTTTGACTGAAAATTGGCTTGGAGACTTCAAGTGAAAAAACAAAGTATTTGTCAAAGTGTTGTATTGAAGATCCAAAATCCAATGTACTTGATTTATCTAAAGAGCCTACAGAGATAGTTTTGAGACCATGAATACTTGAGGAACTTGGGGATCATGGGAATGAGTTAGGCCATAGGTAAACCTAGATGTAAGGTGGAGTTATGGGTAAGGGAAAAACAGAGTAATGAGGTCATAGGTAGGAAAAAAGGATGGATATGAGTGACACAATCCCATAAGGAGTCTTTTAGGAGTGGCAGGGTGACTATGAAATGGCAAGGTTGATAGAATAGTGAAAAAATTGCTATAAAGATAATGAAGGTAGTGATATTTCTAAAACTCACAATGTGAAAAGAATGTTGTTTTTAGAAATCTATAACCAATCTATAGTCATATATAAATAATGAAAAATATTGATGACTACAATGGCTCCACTTCTGGAGGGCAGCTCCTTTCAGGAGGTGTCAAGAACCTCAGAGTTCAAATCTCTGAGTTTTGAAGATCAATACCTCACATTTACTTGGCATATCCCTCTTCCTTAATTTTTTGATGTTCTCTTGAAGCTATGATCTCAAAAATATGAAAAGACATGATTGGTTCATTATCAGTTCTACCTACCCATCATATTTTGCCTGACATTTTCTCTTCATTTGAGTGCATTTGGATTGGAAAACCCTTGACATTATTTTCTTTTGAAATCATTAAACTATCTACTTCTACCCTTATGTCATCCAAGGGTTCATATTAGGTTGATGAACTCTTTTATTCTCTACCTAGTCTACTTATCCGTCAAGATTAAGCTGTTTGACAAATTTTATTCTCTAACCTACTAACATGAAATTTAAAACATGATCAAACCAAGTTTGAGAAATCTGATTTGTCATGGGCTGTGGCATTTTGGACAAGCTACACACAGACTTTATTTTTGTACAAGTGAAAACTAGAAACTTGAGGGCTGTGATTCAAAATTAGTTATGCATCCCTCTCATTTCCCTTTGGTTTAGATTTAAGCTTTGGGAACCAACATCTTTTCCTAATCTAATCTACTGACAAGCCAATTTTACATGGTTTGGAAAATCTTGTTTCACAAACCTATCAGCATAAATTTAAAACATGTTCAATCATGATTAGGCTAGATGACTGAACAAGACTTTCTTTTCTCAAAGATAGCGACATTTAGACTTGCACAATTTCATAAGTACTCTTTTTTGGTATGGGGTTGTACCTATTCTTTTTTCCTGCCCTCTTTTTCTTCTTTTCTCTATTTTTTGTGTCTTTTAGTTCAGCATTCTAAGACCAAAAACTAGAAATATGCTCATAGGGTTGAGCTTATTTGCATACCTGTTGATCAGCGGTTATCATTGATGTCAACACAAGTAGCACTAGGGTCTAACCAAATATTGCATGGGAATTTTGACCTACCAAATTAATATATTCTAGGTCAATAATGATTTTTATGGTTTCTACTTGTCAAGATGTTTCCATTGATATATGGCATGCCATGTAATTCCTCACGGTTTGAGAGATATTCATGCTTGAAGTTTGTACCCCCAGTTAGTGGGCTAAAAGCCCATGGGGTTGGGACATGGGTCATTGAAAATTCATAATTAATATTTCTTAATCTCCTAAAATCCATCCCACATTCACTTGTTGAAGCCCCTCTCAACTTAAAAATTTATATAAATTGTGATCTTCATTTCCTCCCTGGGAAAGGGATTCAGCCATCTGAAACAAGTCATCGTGGCATTTTCGCTCTAATTTTTTTTCTACGAAGGGTCAGAAGCTGAAATGTTTATGAGGGGAAGCTAAAATCCTAAGGAATCTTCTGTAAAAATTGTAGATCAAGGTGCGCAATATTTTTCGAGATATGATCTGTGGAAGTCAGGGTTTTTGTAGGCTCCTGAAATTCATCTCAAAGAAGTGACCTTGGTAAAATTGTCATAACTTTCTCTCTGAGTATCGGATTAAAATTTTGTAAAAATTGGAAAATAGTGCACATCCCGTATTTTTTCCTCTACCAATTTTAGAGCCAAATGAAGAAACAATGACACGTGGCATGCCATACAAGTGCACTCTCCTGAAACAGTCCATAATTAGGGAATTGTGAGAGATTGGGTATAAATCTCTCTTGAAGAATCCAAATTGGGTCAAAACTATGGCATTGGAAAGATGACTCAGAGGACTACTACATGAACAAAAATCAGATATTGAGGATCTGAAATAACAGAGATACACCAGATTCAATATCGAGCTCCTAGAAGGCAAAGAAAAAGCTAGATCATGTGTTGTCAAGGGTTGCAAAGGGAAAGGTGCAGCAAAGCAAAGCAAGGTGCAGAATAGGGTAGCATGAAAAGAGCATCAACCAAGGTACATAACAGCAGCAAGAAGTTCATCATATGAAGTCTTCAAGTGGGCAGCACTGCATACAATCATTGTAAAGGTATCTTTGTACTAAGTCATTGTAAATACATTATTGTAAAATTTGTACTAGTGTCTATCTACCAAGGGTTGAAGAGGCAGTGTTGGGAGGTCTAGGATCATCATTAGGTGCCAGTGTCAAATTTGGGGTTATGATCTAGTATATCTTCTTCTTCTACATCATTCTATATCATTGTAAAGTGGACCATTTTCCCTGGTACGGGAGTCCATTCTTATTTTATTCTTATATAGGGTGGTAGGGTGGTGCTAGGGTGATTTGTAGCTCATTTGGTGTTGGGTCATCCATTCAGCTGACTACTAAAGAATCTTGGGTGTTGGAGCATCCATCCAGTGGGAGCTGGAGAAGAATGCTTTTCTAGATTCTAGGAAGTTGGAGCTTTATTTTCAATTGGAGTTGAATATTAAAGAATTATTAGAAAAGCATTAGGTGGTTTTTGTCTTGAAGTGGGTTTCCACCTTAAAAAATGTGTGCATTTGTGTTCCTCTTGTTTGTTGCTATCATTTTACAAACACTGATAATAATTGAAGATTAACTAATGCTCTAATTGAAAGGAATACTGATTCACCCCCCCCCCCCCCCTCTCAGTATTTCCAACAATTGGTATCGGAGCTTGGTTCCTTCAATAGAAGTTTAACAGCTGGAAGGAGGTCATGGAGCATACCAAGAATGGTGTACCTCTATTCAATGAAAATAATTATGCACTATGGAAAGGAAGAATGGAGGTCTATCTCTTGGTGCAAGGTTACGAAGTATGGGACACTGTTCAAAATGGATTTACATCAACTGCGGATGAACAAGGTAAGAAGAATTTGGTAAATGATGCAAAAGAAAAGAATATTATTATTAGTGGACTTATTGAATCTGCTTATCATAAGGTGTTGGGTTGTAAAACTACCAAAAATGTATGGGACAAGCTTGAGAATATATATGCAGGTGACTCAAATGTCAAAGAAGTAAAGCTTCAAATCTATAGAGAAAAATTTGAGCAACTCAGAATGAAAGAAGATTGCAACATTGCTGCATACTTCCAATACATCGATGAAATAACCAATACTCTGGAAGGATTGGGAGAGCCAGTTGACGAGAAGACTATTATACGGAAGATTCTTAGAACATTACCAAGGAGATTTAACCCAAAGGTATCGGTCTTAGAATACAGTGCAAATCTGGACAAACTTAGTAAAGAGGAATTACATGGAGTTATCATAGCATATGAAATGAGACTTGATGAAGAAGAGGGTACTTCGCATCTAGAAACTGCGTTCATTGCATCTAAGAAAACCAATAAGGATAAACAACCTTCAATTGAAAAGACATGCACCTGCAAGTGTGAAGAAAAAGGAGATGATGAAGAAGGTATTTCAGATGAAGAATATGCTTACTTCATGAGAAAACTAAAAATTGGTAAGGGACAATTCAAAGGTAAAATTCCATTGATATGTTTCATCTATAATGAGGCTGGGCATTTTGTAGCAAAATGTCCAAACAGAAGTAATGGAAACTCAAAAGGAAAGAAAGTCTTTAAGAAATTCAACAAGCAAAGATCCAAAAGGAACTTTCTCTCTAAATAAGCTAGTTCATCATCCGATGAAGACAATGACAGTGAAGAAGAAGCCAATGAAAGAGTATTGTTTATGGCCAAGCACAATAAACAAGAGGTATCAAACAATGAAGAAGAATGATGGACCATAGAAGAATTTTATGAGGAAGCAATCAAGCTTATAAAAGATCTCAGGGCGGAGAAGATCCGTTCCAATACTCTTGAAGAACAAGTTCAAGGTCTCAAAATTGAAGTTGAAGAACACAAATGCATTGAAGAGTCATTTCAAAAGAAGTTGGAAGAAAGCAACCTAGAAAGAGAATAATTAGAAGCTGAAGTAGTCTCGATGCATGAGGAAGTGAAGAAAGGAAAAACTATCCAAAACTATGCCAACAGCTCAAGGGCATTGGAAGAACTCGTCAACAATAACTGATCTTGTTGGAAATATGATGCAGAGTGTTGTCCTTGATGGCAACCCACTGAATGAAGATGAAGACATGCGACTGTTGACATGTGTTGTCCTTGATGGCAATCCACCTGATGAAGTTATGCTTGACTTGATGGACTTGGTAAATGATGTAAATATGATGTGATATGATGTTTGTTAGCAATATGGCGCTGAGTGTTGTCCTTAAATGGCAATCCTCTTGATGAAGATGATGACAACTTACTTGATGAAGTTGTGCTTGAGAGAATATGTTCTTGATGAAGAAAATATGATGTATCTACAGTGTGTACAGAAGGCAATGAAGAAAGGAATTTAGAATGTGCTCAAAGTATGATGAAAAGAGTATGTCTCTATGTATACGCGGATCTGTCTAAGGGAAGTCGCGTATGCACGCGGAAAAGAACGTTCCAAGTAGCGTATGGGTAAAAGCGCTCAAAAGTGCAAAACCAGGGGTAACCACCATGAGTTGTTATTTTGGCTCATGGTATTGGAAAAGGGGCCCGTGGTATTGAAGGCTCGTGGTATTGGTTTGGCTCATGGTATTAAAAAAGAGGGGCCCATGGTATTGAAAAGGATAAGCCTATATAAAGAGATGAAATTCATTATGAAAATGATGAGCGTGGGAGCAAGATGTGGGAGCAAGATGTACGAGCTTGAATGAATACTTCTGAAGTATATACGTATGGAAAGGGTAAAGGTTTGATGATAGATACGAATCTATTGAATGATAGATACGAATCTTTGATGCACCAGAAGAAATGATGAAGCGGGATATCTAGATCTGGAAATGTATCTATATTTGCTAGATACGTTTATGGAAGGCTTAGATACGTGATGAGGCGAGCATCAACATCTAGGCGAACATACGTACGATAAAAAGGTAAATCTGAAATGAATATACGTCTGTAGAAGAATCTTTGCTCTATAATGATTGAAGATCTATATGCTACTTCGTCGTGGAGGAAGCACGTATATACGCGTATTTGAAGAGAAAGTGCGTATGCGTTTCGAAATACATACGAGAGGTATACGGTTTGTGTGGACGGACGCGTATATACGCGACATCGATTAGTGAAAGCGCGTATGCAAACTGGGGTTCTTTGAAGCAAGGGGTATGATATAGGCGATGCATTCTGTTGTGTTTACGCTATCGTCTGTGTTGATAAGTATACGGTGGTGATGTATGTGTGTGCTTAAAAGTATGGAAAGGGTCCGGTATGAAAATATGATGAAACGTGGCACATAACTGTTATTCTATGGAAGTTGTTGGATCCGAGTGTGATTATTGATGAAAAGTGGTCCAAGGTGGTGCGAGGGTTGTAGCCTTCGGTCGGGGGGTCGTAGCTCCCTTCCGGGAGAGGCTGGTAAACGAGTCAGGGGGTCGTAGCTCCCTTCCAGGAGAGGCTGGTAAACGAGCGCAGGTGGGTGCCTGCGTGCTGGTCAAGTCTGCGCCAGCCCATATGTTGTAAGATGTTTTCTCTATAATAAAATATTGAAGGCTGAGCAACTGCAGCGGTGGTTTTCTCCCGACTTGGGTTTCCACCTAAAAATCCTGGTGTTCATGTGTGATGCTTTATTCTGTTCTTACTGCACATGTTTATTGTTTATAGAACATCTAATGAATGAATGATGGAATGATATAAGTGAAGAACTAATGGCATAATTAGATCTCTGTGTATACGCGAGTTTTATGAAGGATATCCGCGTGTATACGCTACTTGGATTCATCAAAGTAGCGTATGGGTTTTAAGGAATGAAAAAGTAAAAAGTTTAGAATATGCAGTAAATACTGATTCACCCCCCCCTCTCAGTATTTTTCCCAACAATTGGTATCAGAGCAGGTCCTTGTGCAGAAGCTTGATCGCTTAAAGGAGATCCATCGCAATGGGAAGTCAAGAAGGAGTAATGTCTATAAAGCCACCTCTATTCAATGGAAGCAATCTGATATTCTGGAAGGTACGTACAAAAGCATATCTGCAAAGTCTTGGTGCGGATGTATGGGCAATCGTGGAAGAAGGTTATCAATACCCGGCAAGTATTCCTACTGATGCAGCAGAAAGGAAGAAGTATGAAACCAATGCCAAAGCAGTAAATGTCTTGCTAGGAAGCATGTCTGAATCAGAATTTGCTAAAGTGATGCGGCTACATTCAGCAAAAGAAATATGGGACAAAATCATTCTGAGCTATGAAGGAGACACAAAGGTAAAAAGTGCAAAACTCCAAACTCTTAGAATTGAATATGCAAATTTGAAGATGCATAGTGATGAGAGTGTTGCCAGTTTCTTTCTTCGTCTGGATGATATTGTAAATCGAATGAGAAATTTGGGTGAAACCATAGCTGATACTACTCTGGTGGAAAAGGTCTTAAGATCATTGACTTCAAAATTTGACTCTAAAGTTTCAGCTATTGAAGAAAGGCAAGATCTGCAAACTCTTACTATTGTTCAATTACATGGTACTCTGACTGCTTTTGAAATGAGACAAGGAGGTCCTTCTCAAATAAGAGAAGTTGCTTTTAAGGCATCTACAAAAGGAAAGGAAAAGGAAGTTGTCAAAGAATCCAGCTATATATCTGATGAAGAAGAAGCGAATTTCATGAGAAAGCTCCAACTAGGTACTGGAAGATTCAAAGGTAAGCTTCCCTTCAAATGTTTTGAGTGTGGAAAAGTAGGTCACTATGCTGCTAAATGTCCTTATAGAGAAAAGCATAGTAAAGAGAAACAATTTGAAAAGAGAAAGAGTTATTATGCAAAAGAAGATGATGATGAAGTGTCCAGTGAAGATGAAGAAGATTCTGACCATGATCTGAAAGTGCTCATGGCAAAGAAGCAAAAGAAGAAGCCTACTCGAAACAAGGAGATACCTCAGAAATCATGTATAGCAAAAATTGAAGAAGATGAACTAGATATGAATCGTTGTTCTTGTCTCTTACTTAATTGCATGTGCAAAGATTATGATAGTGAAAGTGACAGTATGGATCCAGAAGTTTCTGACAAAGCTCTACAAATACTCATGGCAAAGAAGGAAAAGAAGAAGGCCACTTGTAATACTCGTCTTTGTGCAAACAATAGTGAAGATAGTAAAGTTGTGGAAGCTATCAAGATCAAAGTTGAAGAACAACAAAAGGAAATTGATACGAAAGATTCTATTTACAAAGAGATGACCTCTCAAATGAAAGATCAAATAGAAATGTTGAATGGACAGGTGGACAAGTATCAAAGGTTTCATACTTATGCATCCAATCAAATTAAATAACTAGAAGCAGATCTTGAAAAATCAAGCAAGAAGAATGAAGGACTTGAAGCTGCAATCATCTCTCTGCAAGCAGATCTAGAAGCATCAAGTAAGAAAAATGAGGAACCTCTACAATCATTTGAAAAGGAAGGACTTGAAGCAGAAATCATTTCCCTCAAAGAAGACCTGGATAAATCAAATAGGAAGAATGAAGGCCTTGAAGCAGAAATCATCTCTCTAAAAAGGGTTCTGGAAAAATCAAACAAGAAGAATGAAGAGCTGGAACAAACATGTGAAGAAAACGAAAATTGGTTGAAAGAAGAGATTCTAAATCTGAAGGATCAAGTAGAAGATGGAAGAAGGAAAGAGGAAAGCATGACAAAGCAATGTCAAGACTTGGAGGTTGAGGTAAATATTCTCAAAGGTAAATTAGAAGAAAAGGTTAAACTTTTAAGGTTTCATGATAGTACTAATATCTTGGACAATATTCTGAGTAATCAAAGGTCTCTTGCTATCAAACATGGTCTTGGTTTCCATGAAACTATTAAAGGTGAATCTAGCTCACAAGGAAGTGCTAAAAATTCAGAGGTAGTCAATGCAAAACCTGAAGTGTTGAAAGAGACAAAAAATCAACCAACAATCATGAATTCTCAAAGGAATTCATTCAAGAACGTTGAATGTTTTAAATTTCATAATTATGGGCATGTTGCAGCAAATTGCAGGAGCAGATCATTTCAGCCTAAAAAAAACAGATTCTATTCAGAAAGGTACTTTGGTAGCTTCAAGGGATATTGTTTTTCATGCAACAAGTATGGTCACAAAGCTGGTGATTGTAATAGAAGGAAGAATAGAAAAGCTCATTATGATTCTTATGTTTATTTCTCTAGCCACATGAGATGTTATGCTTGTAATAAGTATGGACATGTAGAAAAAGAATGCAGGATGAACAGATCTGGGAAAGTGGACAATTTTCAGCACACAGTTGGAAAGCTCAAGCAAATTTGGAAAAATAAGGAGGACCGATCAGAAACGTAGGGAATTCAGACCCTACTGCAGTCATCCGCTTCTGGAAGCTTACTTCTCTGATTGACTGCAGGAATAATGTGGGATACATTATGAGATTTAGTAATGTATCGTCACAAGGGGAGCAATGTATGATGTCTCTCATGGCTGATTTGATTATTCTGGTTATATGTATTTCTAACAGAACATCTGATGTGAAGAAGACAGGTACAGGAAGGACAAGTTCAGGGGGAGATAAAGGAATGTGAAAAATTTCTATGTTTCACTTTCCATACGCGGGTTCTATTCACAAAATTCGCGTAATACATGCGAGTTTCAGCAGACACAACCGCGTATGCATTGATGATAAGAAAATTTATCTGATAGCTGAAGATCTGGAGCAGAGGTCCAGGGGGAGCATCAGTCTGACTGCTGATGATTGCACTGTTAGCATTATTCTGGTTATACACATGATAATGAAATGATACATGGGTTCTTATGTTGAAGATTATGGATGAAGCCTGGTTGCTTTTTGATGAAGAGCATTCGTTGTTGAAATGAAAGACTTATAATTCAGAGATGAGGATAAATCGTACAGAGGTTGTTGTTGATGACGTGCTGATGAAGGTGTTCAGGTTACACAAGCTAAGAAGGAGCACTGGTCCAGGGCGAGTAGCAGGTTGAATTCTAATGATTGCATTGTTGGAAATATGATTTCTTATTCTTTGGTTTTTGTGATACTCATATGATGATGACTTGGTACATGGTTTATTATGATGAGTTTTTGAGCCCTGGTTGCTGATAATTATCTTTTGTACTCACACATGGATGAGTTGGATGTCATTTGATTCAGAAATAAATCATGCAGAGTTTGTTACTATGGTTGAGAGATCTTTCATGTTAAATCTTGAAGATCATGGTGATGTTGGACCACTTGGATGATTGCTTGACACCTATGTGAAGATGTTGTTCTGATATGAGAATCCCTCTTGGAAAGATTGTATTGATGCTGCAAAGAATCTGAAGGCTTGGTTACTATTGTGCTGATGCTACAACCGTTGGATGATGCTTGAAGACACCACTACACTGTTCTATCTATCTGTAGTCTAGGGAAGCATTCAAAATATCTGAGAAAGAAGCTGATCAATGTCTTTGCCTCACAGAGAATCAGATCTGGTTGAAATTTATAAGATGGCATTGGATACGCGGGTTTCATGAAACACAGTCGCGTATATACGCGAGTTCCTGCACAGAAAACCGCGTATGTTTGGTTGCTGGCAATTTTTTCTTGGTTTAGCTCTCTTCAGCACAGCTGCGGTGCTGTTTGGTATCTCTGATACTGTTTGGTATCTCTGGTGGTGATAATTCTGTTTCTAATGTTTTGATGAAGATGCTTTGATGATTTGTTGGTGAAAGTGTTCAGGATGCACAAACTAAGGGGGAGCCTTAGTCATATGGAAAGGATGCTTGGGTGCACAGATTCAGGGGGAGCATTGGCCTTGCTGAGTATAATGCATTGTTGGCATTATGTTGACTCTGAAATATGTTCTCTTTCTTGAGGACTTTCTGGTGTTGGTCTTAAAGTTATATTTGTAGTTTGATGAAAAGGTCTTGTTGAGACCCATGTTGTAAAATTGTAATATTCAGTCGTGTAAGGACTTGTCAAATTTGTAAACCCACTTGGTTGGGTAGCTGAGTCAATTTTTGTAAACCCACTTGGCTGGGTAGCTGAGTTGATATGTGTAAACCCACTTGGTTGGGTAGTTGAGTCTCATATGTAAATCCACTTGGTTGGATATTTGATGCAAGTATGAGTCATTGGTGATAGGAACTTCATAGAGTCATGTACTTCATTGAAAATATGTTTGAAGATTCAGCATGAACTCAGGGGGAGCTTGGCCACTTCAGTACATATCAGATCTGCAGAACACTTCTTCCACATGAGGAGAAAAGGGGAAGAGTATGTTGGTTTTGATCCGCCCTTTGCCCTTGATGTCAAAGGGGGAGAGTGACATGGTGTTTGAATGAAGAGACAGAATGGTGTCAAATATTTGGGAGAGTGACATGGTGTCTTAATGTATCTATCTGTTGTGGTAACCAAACACCATCATGGTTGCCATCAAGTCCAAAGGGGGAGATTGTTGGAAATATGATGCAGAGTGTTGTCCTTGATGGCAACCCACTGAATGAAGATGAAGACATGCGACTGTTGACATGTGTTGTCCTTGATGGCAATCTACCTGATGAAGTTATGCTTGACTTGATGGACTTGGTAAATGATGTAAATCTGATGTGATATGATGTTTGTTGACAATATGATGCTGAGTGTTTTCCTTGAAAGGCAACCCACTTCATGAAGATAATGACAACTTACTTTATGAAGTTGTGCTTGAGAGAATATGTTCTTGATGAAGAAAATATGATGTATCTATAGTGTGCACAGAAGGCAATGAAGAAAGGAATTCAGAATGTGCTCAAAGTATGATGAAAAGAGTATGTCTCTATGTATACGCGGATCTGTCTAAGGGAAGTCGCGTATGCACGCGGAAAAGAACGTTCCAAGTCGCGTATGGGTAAAAGCGCTCAAAAAGAGCAAAACAGGGGTAACCACCATGGTATTATTTTGGCTCATGGTATTGGAAAAGGGGCCCATGGTATTGAAGGCTCGTGGTATTGGTTTGGCTCATGGTATTAAAAAAGAGGGGCCCGTGGTATTGAAAAAGGATAAGCCTATATAAAGAGAAGAAATTCATTGTGCAAATGATGTGTGTGCGTGCAAGAGGTCTGAGCTTGAATGAATACTTCTCTCTGAAGTAGATCTGAATGGAAAGGGTAAAGGTTTGATGATAGATGCGAGATCTTTGATGCACATGAAGAAATGATGAAGCGGGATATCTAGATCGAAAATGATTTGTATTTGCTAGATACGTTTATGGAGTGATTAGATGCGAGTAGAGCGAACATCTAGGCGAACATCATGCGAGAAGTAAAAAGCTAAATACGGGCGAGATATACGGTACGTAGAAGTATCTCTGCTCTGTAATGATTGAAGATCTATACGCTACTTCGCCGCGGAGGAAGCGCGTATATACGCGGCTTCAGCAAAGAGAAAGCGCGTATGCGCAATAAAATATACACTGAGGTATACGCTGGTTTGTGTGGATGGAAGCGCGTATATACGCGACATCAGTGAAGTAAAAGCGCGTATGCAAACTAGGGTTTGTTGAAGCAAGGGGTATGAAATATCTGATCTGTTCTGCTGTGTTTCTGCTATCTGATCTGTGTTGATAAGTATCTGTTGGTGATGTATGTTTGTGCTTAAAAGTATGGAAAGGGTCCAGTCTGAAAATATGATGAAATGTGGCCTGCAAGTGTTATTCTATTGAAGTTGTTGGATCCAGTGTGAAAATTGATGAAACGTGGTCCAAGGTGGTGCTGAGGGTTGTAGCCTTCAGTCAGGGGGTTGTAGCTCCCTTCCAGGTGAGGCTGGTAAACGAGATCGGGGGTCGTAGCTCCCTTCCAGGAGAGGCTGGTAAACGAGTCAGGGGGTTGGAGCTCCCTTCCAGGAGAGGCTGGTAAACGAGCGCAGGTGGGTGCCTGCGTGCTGGTCAAGTCTGCGCCGGCACATATGTTGTAAGATGTTTTCTCTATAATAAAATATTGAAGGCTGAGCAACTGCAGCGGTGGTTTTCTCCCGACTTGGGTTTCCACCTAAAAAAATCCTGGTGTTCATGTGTGATGCTTTGTGTGATGGTTTATTCTGTTCTTACTGCACATGTTTACTGTTTATAGAACATCTAATGAATGAATGATGGAATGATATAAGTGAAGAACTAATGGCATGATTAGATCTCTGTGTATACGCGAGTTTTATGAAGGATATCCGCGTGTATACGCTACTTGGCTTCATCAAAGTAGCGTATGGGTTTTAAGGAATGAAAAAGTAAAAAGTTTTTAATATGCAGTAAATACTGATTCACCCCCCCCCCTCTCAGTATTTTTCCCAACAGATCTTACAAAGACAAAATTGGCATCGGTTACAAAGAAGAAGAAGCAGGACCTTCTACAACAAAATAAAATGAACCTATGAGATCTGACATGCATGTAGACTTCATTGGAAAAGATTCGCAAGAACAGCCTTGGAAGACAATTCCTCGACGAAAATTTCCATCCAGGTACCAACATATTTTTTATGGCTACTGTTATTCATGTGGAAAATTTGGTCATAAAGCTGTAGAATTTCGTACGTACCCTAGGAAAGAATACAATTCCAGGAGATCTATCAAATATGAACCACCCAGGGCTCAGCGAAACATCAATAGATTTTAACATTTAAGAAATAATATTGAATGTTACAAATGTCGAAACTTTGGACACATAGCCAAATACTACAAATTTGAAAATCCTCCAAAAGAATCTTCGAAGCCACAGAATGAATGAACATGGAAGAAGAAGAAGAATGATAATTGTGCTCTCACTTTCAAGGCTCAAAAGAACAAATATGTGTGGTATGTTGATAGCGATTGCTCAACGCATACGACCGGAGATAGAAATAAATTTGTATCTCTGAAAGAGAAGAAGAATTGAACCGTGTCCTTTGGAAATGATGGATCATTAAATGTTATAGGATTAGGTACTGTCACTCTCAGAAGCAAAGATTCTCTACCCAAGAATGTTCTATTGGTTGAAAACATGAATCACAATCTTCTCATTGTTGGACACATGTGTGATCAAGGACAAACAATACTATTCAACTCCAAAAAATGTGAAATCAGGAAAGGAGTGTATGGTGAAATTGTGGCTACAGCAGGTCGAGCTCCAAATGACATACATGTTTTGGATGAAGCAACTAAAGCATGTCTAATAGTGAAAGAGGATGATACAATAATTGGTAGCAATGATGATCGACTAAGTAAGAAGTTTGCTACAAAGTTGAAAAGTGATTTCAAGATGTCTTTACTTGGTGAGCTGACATACTTCTTAGGGCTTCAAATATCTCAGCAAGAGAAAGGAATATTTATATGTCAAGTCAAGTACATCAAGGAAATGCTCAACAAATTTAAAATGGAAGATTGCAAACCCATCCTTACTCCAATGGTAATAGGTTGCAAATTGAGCATAGACAACTCATCTAAGGATGTGGATCAAAGGTTGTACAGATCTATGATTAGTAGTCTTCTATATGTAATAGCCTCCTGACCAGATGTTATGCAAGCAGTTGGACAAGTAGAAAGATTCCAAATAGCACCAAAAGAATCACATATTAAATATTCACCAGAATTGGAATATCTTCGCCAAAATCTTTGGATTCTCCCAAGTTCTCATCAGATTTTCCTTTTTCAGAATATAAAGGGGGAGTGGAAGTAGATTACAGGTCTGCAGGACGGTTGTGTGTCAGGGGGAGTGGAAGTGTGTGCAAGTCCGCAAGATGGTTTTGTCTTAGGG
The DNA here is from genome assembly GCA_034641835.2 of Pinus albicaulis. NCBI lineage: Eukaryota > Viridiplantae > Streptophyta > Pinopsida > Pinales > Pinaceae > Pinus > Pinus albicaulis. The sequence goes on along the minus strand of CM076578.1, from coordinate 1,212,733,346 downwards.
GGAGTTACCCTTTGTCATTTATGTCAAAGGGGGAGAGAATGTTGTAAGAAGAGGTGTCATGATCGCAGGGGGAGTACTTGTGTTGCCATCGATGCCAAAGGGGGAGATTGTTGATCAACGGTTGTCATTGATGTCAACCCAAGTATCACCATGGGCTAACCCAGTATTTCATGGGAATTTTTACCTACCAAATTAATATATTCTGGGTCAAAAATTCTTTTTATGGTTTCTAATTGTCGAGATGTTTCCGTTGATATATGGCACACCATGTAATTCCTCACGGTTTGAGAGATATTCATGTTTGAAGTTTGTACCCCTAGTTAGTGGGCTAAAACCCCATGAGGTTGGGGAATGGTTCATTGAAAAGTCATAATTAATATTTTTTAAGCTCCTAAAATACCTCCCACGTTCACTTGTTGAAGCCCCTCTCAACTTAAGCATTTATATAAATTGTAATCTTCATTTCCTCCTTAGGCAAGGGATTTGGCCATCTGAAACAGGTCATCATGGAATCTTCACTCTAACGTTTTTTATACGAAGGGTCAGAAGCTGAAATTTTTATGAGATGAAGCCAAAATCTTGAGGAAGCTGCTGTAAAAATTTTAGATCAAGGTGCACAAAATTTTTGGAGATATGATATGTGGAAGTCAGGGTTTTTTCAGGCTCCTAAAATTCATCTCAAATAAGTGACCTTGGAAAAATCATCATAACTCTCTCTCTGAGTATCGGATTGAAATTCTGTCAAAAGTGGAAAACAATGCATAGCCTGTAGTTTTCTATATATCAATTTTAGAGCCAAATGAAGAAAAAGTGACACATGGTACGCCGTACAAGTTCACTCTACTGAAATATTCCATAATTAGGGAATTGTGAGAGATTGGGTATAACTCTCTCTTGAGGAATCCAAATTGGGTCAGATCTATGGCATTGGAAAGATGACTCAGAGGACTACTAAAAGACTAAAAATTAGATATTGCAGATCTGAAATAACAGAGATGCACGAGATTAAATATCGAGCTCCTAGAAGGCAAATAAAAAGCTAGATCATGTGTTGTCAATGGTTGCAAAGGCCCAGACTTTCTAGATCAGAAAAGAAAATAAAAGTGCAATAGAGGGTAGCATGAAAAGAGAATAAACCAAGGTGCATAAAAACAGTAAGAAGTTCATCATATGAAGTCTTCAAGTGGGCAGCATTGCATACAATCATTGTAAAGGTATCTTTGTATTAAGTCATTGTAAATACATTATTGTAAAAATTGTACTAGTGTCTATTTGCCAAGGGTTGAAGAGGCAGTGTTGGGAGGTCTAGGATCATCATTAGGTGGTTGTGTCAAAGTTTGGGTTATCATCTAGTATCTCTTATTCTTCTACATCATTCTATGTCATTGTAAAGTGGACCATTTTCCCTGGTACAGGAGTCCATTCTTATTTTATTCTTCTATAGGGTGGTAGGGTGGTGCTAGGGTGAGTTTTAGCTCATTGGGTGTTGGGGCATCTGTTCATTTGACTACTAAAGAATCTCAGGCATTGGAGCTCCATCCAATGGGAGCTGAAGAATAATTCTTTTCTAGATTCTAGGAAGTTGGAGCTTTATTTTCAATTGGAGTTGAATATTAAAGAATTATTAGAAAAGCATTAGGTGGTTTTTGTCCCGAAGTGGGTTTCCACCTTAAAAACTATGCGCATTTGTGTTCCTCTTGTTTTTTGCTATCATTGTAAAAACACTGATAATAATTGAAGATTAACTAATTCTCTAATTGAAAGGAAAACTTATTCACCCCCCCCCCCTCTCCTCTCATTATTTCCAACAATACCTATATATCCTAATCTAACTTAAATATGATATATGTTCATTTGGTGAACTCTCTTTTCCAATATAACAAGTCAAGTAGATGATTCCATGAGTGATATTTGTTCATCTCTTTGAGTGTGCTGAGAAAATGAAATGGCCTCTCCCACCTTACTTGTTTTTTAACAGCGGTGCCTAATTTTTTTTTTAAACCTTGTATCAAACTGCTCCTGACATATTTTACTCCCTCTTCAAATATCTCTAAGAAACCAGCAAATGATCTTGAAATAATACCTAAATCTGAGGATTTGAATAACCAATTGTATCTAGGACCATTCCTTGTTCTACCTTGTTAAGCTTGGGATTTTTTTGGGAAATAGTATCTCCCCCTTTTTCATGATCATCTATACTAGCAACCTCATCATATATTGAAATTTTGTCTTCTAGAAATCCTGATATGCTCTGATTGAGTGGGCTGAATTTTATCTGAAGACCATCATTAAGAGAATATTATAGAAATAGGTATTCCTGAGAAGTTAGTGCAACAACTCTCCTGTGATTATCAATTTCCAAGCCTTTATTTGTAATTTTAAATTTAATGGAACTTGGTGGCTGCAAATCTGGAGCTAAGGAGAATTCTATGTCGAAAATGACTTCCCAAACCATTTCAGGAAAAGGTTTCTCATTAACCACTTTCTCAAGAAGTTCATTATCTTCCCCAACCTCAACATCAAAACTGAAAGACTGAAGATTTCTAATCATATGAAAGTTATCTCTGATGGACTGAAATGAAGTAGAATAAAGAGGCTGAGATGCTTCACTTACTTCCAAATTTTTTGCAGTTTCTTCTTCACTCTCATAGCTGATTTGTAATGGCTGATCAGTATACTAGAGCTGCTGAAAATGACTGTATTTGTCCCACAAAATAATCTCTAATTTATCTATAATATTAGCTTATGTTTGGAGAACATAAACATCATCATACTGATCAAACTTTATAAAATCATTAATATAAGTAATGTCTCCAATCATACATATTCGATTATCAGATTGTTTCTCCTCGAATTGATCCACAAATCCATTTTTTGATCTATGGTAGCTAGGGTTAGCAGGAAAATAAATAGAAATTCTCTGTTCACATGAAGGTTTAGATTTTGGCTGCATGTTTAGAATCTAATTTATTTCCTCTTCAGTTAAAAGAGGAGGCATTTTTTTCTTTCTTTGGACAGAGACCCAGTTTCCCTCTTTCTTTTGTGAATGAGCATGAGGCTGAATGTCTTCTTGAGCCTCGCATAGAAGAGATGGTGGATCATCACTTTTCCCTTCAAAGAGATCCTATGGATCTTCCTTTATTTCCTGATTGATTTCATCCTCAACCAACTCCTCTAGGTTGTCATGACAGTTATCTTGAGTATGAAATGCATGGATTTCCTCTAATAGATCTTCAGGATGCCAATTTCCTAAATATTCATCAATGTTTACAAGGTATTGTATGAGATATTCAGATTGATCACAAAAATTTTCAGCTAATGATAGAGATGGACAATATTCTTTATAATGTTCATAAAATACCTCGTGGAAATCCTTCAAAGAAAACAAGGTGCGAGGGTCCAGACATTCATACCATTCACTTGCCTTACCCTCTAATGTTTCCATAAACATTTTCATGAGGCAGTCCTCGTGCCATTCAACTTTTAACCTCCATACATGTATATGAAATTTGATGATATGTAACAAGGGGTCATCAAAATTTTTATCTTGAAACATAGGCAGGTTTTTGTCCCAATTTATCTGAGGAATTTGTGTGGGAATCCAGGGATATGATCTCTGTTCATTGGAGCATACCTGCGTTGTATCCTTGGAATCATATTTGTCAATCAGTCAGAGAAAAGGGATCACTACATCTCTTTAACCAGTCTGGAGTATTTTACCAGTGGAGTCTTCAGGTCTATTGAGGGTTGCAGAGTCGCTAGGTGGAAGATTTCAACATTGTTGTCCACCATCAGCAAGAGAGGTTGAAAGCTTGTAAGAGATTTTGGGAAGCAGATCAATCTGAAAGATGATTGAATTCATACAATAGGTGGTTGGGTTTTTACACTATAGGAATTATTGATACATTCCCAGGGAAGTCTGTGAGAAATAGTGGGGTCAACAAGGCTAATGGAGACTAGTGGAATCACTAGGTGGATGATGCTAAGGGTTTTGAAGATTTACTTGTTGTCCACCCTCAACAACGAAATACCAATCTAAGGATGTTTTTGGGATTTCTGAGTTTTTTATTTTTAAAAGAAAGATCTAAGCTGTCACTTGCTTAGACTCCCACTGTGGTCGCCATTAGTATTAGGTGGCGAGTTAGAGGATACTATTGACAGGAGTTGTCTGAGGTTTTAAGGAGTGCTTAGGATGTTATTAACTTAGAGTCCCCAGTGGAGTTTCCATTATGTTAGGTCCCCGTAATTTGTCAGATTGGCAAGACCAAATGTACAAGGGTAATGTCAAACCAGTGTTTTGAGTCCTGGTACCTAGTCGTCCTGGAATTAGAGAGGGCTCTCTCTATATTTGTATGAAATATGTGAACTTGATTGACTTTAGGGTTTTGATTTTAGGCTAGTTATAAGGATTCGGGTTTTTTCGTTTGTTTTTGATTGGTTGGGTTGCTTGTCAAGAAGAACAGATAGAGTATGAGAGATTTAGACCGTTGGGATATGGATTCTACAAAAGGTTTGGAAAAGTACAACAATAGGTCAAGGGTGTTTCAAAGGGAAAGTTTAAAAAGGCCAAACGGATCTTCAAAGCTTATGTGAATGAAGTGAACATTAAATTGTGAACAAATTAGGTGCAAAGGGAAGTTAATAATCCTTTAACATGTACCTATAAGTATAAAATTATTTAAGAAATCTATGCATAAAGGAATAATAAAAGACAGGGCATACCATAATCTTCTTTGACCAAACCCTAGCAAGTAAACATTAAGACAACAATCTAGCAAACCCTAGAGAGCAATAAATTTGTAAAGTGTTTTAGTTATTTCACCTTCAGGCAAAGAAAACATTTAAGATAAAATATAATAATGACAAAATAGTAGGGAACTCCTACATTCCTTAATAAAACTAAAAAAAAATTCAAAGAAACAATTTAAGATGTACCAAAGGGCAAGGCAAACCATAAACCTCTTCATTCAAACCCTAATTAGCAATACTTCACGGTAAAGACCTCAAAAACAATGTTTTAATTCATACCAAAGATAGGGCTAACCATAAAATTCTTTGACATGGGATCCATTAAATCATTCTTGAGATAAACAAGCTGAGTAAACTAGAGAGCAACTAAGAATTCTCTAACCTGAGCTAGCAGAAGAAAACATGAGAGCAAGAGAAGCAGACATACTTAAGGTGCTTTTGACAACATATCTTAAGCTACAATTTCTATTCTAATGCAAGATAAAAATGAAACAATATGTAAAACATAAGATAACAAGAACAAAATTAGAGAGACATCACCATTAGCCATGTTCATGAATCCTGCAAAGTCCTTGTCTCATCAATATTCAGTTCAAAACCTTCACAATGCTCCAAAGCCAAAAACTCCTCACAACTCAAAATCTATGAATTTTTCCTCCATAATCAACCAACATGTACACTGAGGCCTCAATGCAGTATTTAAATAGCAAGGAAGACCAAAACCCTAACTAAGGTTTGAAAATATCATTAGCTACTCATAAATATCAATTTTTTAACAAAGAGACCATGCAAGGCCTAAGGCACAAAATATCTAACTTAATAAATGATAAAATAAATGCTAACATAACTCCTCAACCAAATCTAGAGTGATTTGCCTAAAAAACCCTCAAAATATTTTTTTCATTAACTCCAAGTGTATTTTGTTGACTTTCTAGCAAGGGCGCAACGCGAATGCCAAGGGCACAGCGCGAACACTGGGAAAATAGGTCATCTTGCAGCTGAGTTTTGGAGGCCTTACCGGTGTCCAAATGAGCTCCATGATAGCTCATTGGAAAGCTTGTCCAAAATAGTTTCCAAAAATTCCTTTATTTTTCTGATTTTACTTCATTTAGCAGCTCAAAAACTCAATCTCCAAATATTGCTCAAGGTGCAGTGCCAGCTCTGAATATAGGGCAGAAAGGTGATTGTTTGAGGTTTTTTTGGCACTTTTGGGGTACTAGTTCTGCTCCAAATGAGCTGAAATTTTGTGAGGGTGATGTACGTGGCCCAAGGATTCTGAAAATTTAAACCATTACTCAAAAGAGTGCCATGAAAAGAGTGCCGTGCCAGTGGATCTGCGTGCTTGGCCCTCTAAAATAGTCAAAAACTCAAAATTGCAAAAATGTGCCAAAGTTAGATTTTAACTTCTTGATCATGGTTGGGAGGTCTTCATGGCCATATCAGAAATAAAATTTATCTTTTCCCCTTTATTTTTCTTATTTAGGGCTTCAATTCTTGATTTGGCCATTGTGGTGTCTCTTTGGGCTCTGATTGGTCTAATGTGACTGATGGCCTTCTTTGCCTCCACTATTTATCTTGCCTTGCTGGTGATCATGCCTTCTTGGAATTTGGGCCTCTCCTCCACTACCACTATCTTATTTCATTGTAAACCCTACCTTGAGAAAATCCTAGGACTGCAAATGGAAATGAGATGAAGGGATGGTGGAATGCCAACCTTTACAAGTGAATGAGATGAATGAGTGAAGGTGTAATTATATGAGAATGAGGGATAAGTTAAAAACTCAATGAAAACTCTCTGCCAACATGTTTATACTCTATTTTTCCAACCTTGGAGTGTAAATGGTAATGGAAATGAAAAGAGGGTGATGAAATGGCAGTTTAGGCTAATGAGGGAATGAGTAAATGAGGGTATAAGTACATTAGGCTGAGTGAGAGGCTAAAATACTTAATGAAAATCCCTTGCTATGCAATCACTCTTTATTTGGACTGATACTCTTCATATGTAGATGGAAAGAGGTTTAAACAATGATTCCTAGTTTAAACACTTAGGGTAGCCTCCTAGGGTTTTCTTATCATTTAATCAAAAATCATCAAACTTTCTTGAAGATGGGGTTATAGCATGTAATTACCCTTGAAAATTCTTGGAAGACCATTGAGAAAAGGCATGGAAGAAATTATAGGTGTTTTGAGTGATCATAGGGTGTAGGTAGAGCTCCTGTCTAAGGGTGCAATGCTCAGTCTGAGAGCGCAACGCTTAACCCTAAGCGTGTAGTGCCCTTAGGAAATTTGTGTGGGTGTGTTCTGGGCAAGGGCGCAGCACTCTGCCAGGCCCACAACGCCACCTCCCAGGCATGCAATGCCTATCTAAAATGCATGGGTAAAAATGGCCAGGGGCGCAACGCCACTTTCTAGGCGTGCAACACCAAGCCAAGGGTACAACACCAAACCACTTTACCAAATTTCACTTAGAAAACTCGACATTTCTTCTCTCCTTGAGAATTTTAACTCTTTGCAAGGCATCAATTATTCATTTAAGTGTAAAATTAGTTTCTATAGGCTTATGATTTGATCTTAATCTTGACAAGCCCAATTTCTAAGATTTAAATCCCTTTCCACTTTCTTTCACTAATACTCTTTATGCCTTTCTACTTGGAGGTGACTGGAAACACTTGAGGTGGTTCTTCCTTTTTCTCCTTGAAGACCTGCCATGTTTATCTAGATGATTTTGTGATGTTTACACATACCATAATCCTCAAACCTTTTGTGATATCCTTTACAATACTCAGCTCACCTTTTCACCTTCGCTGGCAGTTTGTCGGAGTCATGCAATCTGTCTTTCCTTTTGATCCTAGAGACTTTGATATGTTTATTTTGACATAGCAGCAACCTTAAAAACCTCCTTTACTTTTACCTTGGAGATAAACTCATTTTTTTCATCATATTTGACTACTTCTGCTTTTTAGGTGACTCAAATGATGATTTTGACCTTTCCCTTTGTTCCTTGAGGCATTAAATGTTCATTTTGACACCTTGGTGATTCAACTACATAGAAATTTCTTCAAATTCTTGTGTAATCCCCACCATGAAAACTCATCTTAACCCTTTCACCTTTTTGTTGACCCTTTTACACTGCTTGTATGTAGGTTAAGAAAATGAGGAATTTTGAATTTTCTTTTGGTCATGGAGGCATGCAGATTGAGTTTGACACCTCTGGGAGGATTTCTCATAGCAGCACCTTTGAAATCTTCTTTTGCCTACACCATGGAGTTCAGCCCATGGTTTTACCTTCTTTGGAACTTATGATTTTAGGTGACTAAAAACACTGCCTTGGATTTCTCTTACTCCTTGAAACATGATAACTTCACTTTTGACAACCTTAGGATGCTTACATAGTAGCAGTATCTCTAAAAACTTCTTTTATTCCTACATTGGAGCTCAAATAATCTTATGTTTGGCAAGTGACTGAAAACATTGAATTTACCTTTCTTACTAATATTCTTTATACCTTTTCTCTTTGAGGCAATGACACATTCACCTTGGCAAACTTTGGGATGATTGCACACAGCAACACCTTCACAATCCTTTCTTTGTTGTTGTCATGGAGTTCAACTCATCATTTCATATTCTCTGGTCACTTTTCCAAAACCCTAGGCATTTGGAGTTCTTTAAGAAAATCATCAGTGTTGTCTTCTAAGTTCTCTATAACCTTTTCAAGTTCATTCATTTATGTCTATTTCACATTACCTTTTTCCCTATTTCATCAATATTTTTGATAGAATTTCTTCATTTTTGGTTTCGTGTACATCCTCCATGGTCATTTCTGCATTTGATCCCTGCTTGGCACACTGATGGACTATCAAGCTCAAAAACCCTAGTTCTTCTTAAGACCAAGTGTTTCCTGTCTTCCTTGCTTCAAGATGTCTTCATTTAGGAGCATACCTCCTAACTTACCAATTTTCTGTAGATATAATTTTAAACACTCCCGTAGAAGTGTCAAAATCTTTGCATTTACCTCTTGTGGACTTTGAGATGATAGGGTAATGCTTCTTTGGAAAATTTTAGGTCTTCCTTTAATAACCATGTGTTGACCTTCTATTACATATTAGCCAGCTTCCGGAAAATGAAAAGCAGTGTTTGGAACACCAATGATGACTTTAACACCTTTGAAACCCTGATTACCTAGTGGGAGGGTCCTTTGACCATGATCTTTGACTGAAAATTTGCATGGATACTTCAAGTGAAAAAATAGAGTATTTGTCAAAGTTTTATATTGAAGATCCAAAATCCAATGTACTTGATTTATCTAAAGAGCCTACAAAGATATTTTTGAGACCATCAATGCTTGAGGAACTTGGGGATCATGGGAATGAGTTAGGACATAGGTAACCCTAGATGTAAAGTGGAGTTATGGGCGAGGGAAAAAGAGAGTAATGAGGATATAGGTAGGAAAAAACGGCGGAGATGGGTGGCACAAGTGCATAAGGAGTCTTTTAGGAGTGGCAAGGTGACTATGAAATGGAAAGGTTGATAGAATAGTGAAACTTTTCCTATAAGGATAATGAAGGCAGTGAAATTTCTAAAACTCACAATGTTCAAAGAATGTTGTTTTTAGAAATCTAGAACCAATCTATAGTCATATATAAATAATGAAAAATACTGATGACTAACAAGCCCTTTTGGCTATGTAGGAATCAAACATCACATCATCATAGTGAAAAATAAGAAGTATAGACATATGGGAAAACATGAAAAATGTCAAACCATATTCTCCTTATAACAACCAATGCAGAAAAGCCTCCTGCTGCCATGCTAGATCATCATGAACACAAGTAAGAGAGCCATACTCTCCCAAAAGAAGCCACCACAACAATGATTCTTGTTTCCATGCCAAATCATCAATAAGAATATGAGAGCCATACTCTCTCAAAAGAAGCCAATGAAGAAATGCGTATTGCTGCCATACCACATCATCATTGTACCAAATGTAGTGGCCATATTCTCTCAAGAGAGGCCACCTTAACAAGGCATATTGCTTTCCAATTACATCATCATTATGCCATGTACAATTAATATAATCACCCAACAGAAGCCAACACTATAAGGCCTCCTGTTCCATCCTTCAACAAGGTCATGCAATGTATGGGAAGAATTTAGCCCATACTCTCCCAATAGTAATCATAGAAACAAGAATTCTTGCTACCTCCTTGCATTATCATGATGCAAGTAATGGAGCAACAATATAGTAATGGACATGTGAGATGTCTCATCAACATAATACAAACAAGCTCCTTTATGAAACATCATGTGAGAGTTGTAATTTCTCCCAAAAAAAAGTACATACATGAACATGAGATACATACCAAACAGAAATACATGTAAAGACATGAGACATATCCCAAAAAAGAGTAAATAGAAGGACATAATATATATCATGTGATGTCCATACTCTATCATCAACAACCAAAGTAACCATGCCTTTTTCTTATGAATTCTATCATTGTGACATAAGGCATGAGACAAGAAAATATGAACCTTTGGGTAGTAACCATACTCACCCAAGAGAAACTATCACAACCATGCTTCTTATTGGCCTGTATCATAGATTTGCAAGTGTTTTGGCAAACCCTTGCTCCATACTAGCAACCATTCATCCCAATGTGGATGATGGATCTCATTCTACAGATACTTGGCATCCTCCCATTGTAGGACACCAACCTCCTCACAATGTTGAAGAACTTTTCACTCCATGAAATGTTGAAGTGCACCTCCAATGAGATCTCTTAATGAGACCTTCTTCTCATCCATGTCCTTGAAAAACCAATGAGGTTCTAGATCTGCTGCAGGTAGAAGTCTCTCTTTGAGCTGTGAGATGCTCATTGAGAAAGTGTCATCAAGAAAGGATAAATGATTCCTCATATCAATATGCCCACCATTCATCATCTTAAACTCCATTACTTCATGAGGGAAGCTACCTTCATAATGCTCTAAGAATAATGGGGCCTCTTCATTATCACTGCTACTAAGTGACAGCGTTGTAGATTTGTAGGGTAATACATATACTGTCTCAAAGCAAGGTACAATACTGATCTCATAACTAGTCATTGTACATAGGATCATGCCCATCCATTCTTTTGAAACTCCACACTTCAACTCAAAGGATTGAATGTAGTCCATCCATGACAAACTGGGATAGATTTTCATCTCCTCCGTGATTAGATCAAGGGTCCTGTGAACTGTGATAGTTTGTTGCTTCAAATCATCATTTTGATCTAACCCTTGGTTATGCATTGGCCCTGATGGCATGTCCCCATAAGTTCCAATAAGTTCTATTGAAACAATAGGTGATGTATACATCCCTCAGATCAATTGATGTGTGGGAACCTCTTGACAGAACACAAGAGTTCCTCTGACCAGGACAATGGTGTCTCCATCTGCTGGTAATAAAGATGGTTGATCTTCTACCCATGTTCCAATGCTAGAACCTTCCTCCTCTTCCTCATGCATCTCCTGAATCATGCATGGGACTCTATGTGTCAAGAGCTCAAGACTATCTTGCAAGGTTTCAAATGTCTCTTTTCTAGATGCAAGTACTTCTGCAGCTGGTGGTGAAAGTAGTGACATCTTGTCCACAGTGACAATATTGACATTTTCCTTTGTTTCCTTAGGAAATTTTCCTTTGTGACACATCTCTATCTTCTTCACATCAAACTTCTTCCTCAACTTGTGAAATAAATCTGAATATTTAGTCACCTTTGTATGCTCCATGTGACTAAACCACCAATCATGGGCTTCACCTAAAATATGAAGTGCCACAATTTGGACAGCCTCTTTTTCAGCCACGGGAAGTAGCATGAAAAATGTATCTAACTGTTTCCTCCAAGCCTTAATATTGCTTGAGGAATATCCATCAAATGTAGGAAAATAAAATCTATTTTGCCTCTTTCTTCTATTGTTGCTATAGGATCTTCTTTCTTATTTGATTTCAAATAATTCTTGAAGGGTTAGACTCTCTTTAAAAGCTCTAGACTATTCCTTGTACTCTTCAAGATACAAACTAAGAGTCTCATGAGTCTCAATTTCTCTTCTTTCTTCATTTCTATACCTCTTACCTTCTTCAAAGAAAGTGGGCATAGTAGATCTATGAAGAGATCTATGATTTTCTAGTTTTCTTTTCTGCTAATAGGAAGTGCTTGAACCTTCCTCATCAAATCTTCTTCTTGGTTCCTTCCTTTTCATTTCTCTCTTAATTTGCTTTACCTCCTTGGAGGGATATTTCATCGATCTAGAGAGAGGAGTGACAAGACTATAATCCTCCTCCATGATAGATCTCATCTATTAGTCATCAGTAATTTTTGAATTTTTATAGATGAATAAATTCTTATCCTAGATTTCTAGAAACAAAATTCATGAATATTGTGAGTTCTAGAAATCTCACTACCTTCATTATCCTTAGGATAAATGTTTCACTATTTCACTACTCTATAAATTCATGGCCAACCTATCACTCCCAGAGGACCCATCATGGTCTCATGCCATTCATTTTTGTCCCATTTTCACACCCATGACCTCAATACTCTGTTCTGCCTACCTATAACCCTCCCACTTCCACCTCGTATTGACAAGTGGCCTAACATTTTCCCCTATTCACCAAATTCCTCAAGCATTGGTGTTGTCAAGCTACCTCTCTAGGCTCTTTAGATAAATCAAAATCAGTAGTTTTGGGTATGCAATGCATAAAGTTTTTCATAAGATCTGTTTTACACCTAAAGACCTAAAGTTAAGTTTCCAGCCAAAGACTAGCCCAAAGAGCCTCCCACTAGGTCATTTAGGGTTTCCTATGTTATAAGATTGTTTTGGTGTTTTGAATCACTACTTTACATGTGCCAAGAATATGAAATCAAATGGAAAGAAGGGTCAACACTTGATTGTCCAAAATAGATCAAAAATCCCTCAAGAAAGGCCTACTTGGTCAAAACACCATTCTGCCAGAGGATAACTGTGCATCTTAAACATTTCTGCAGGAATGATTGAGATGGCTATCATGCAAAAAATGAGGTAAGGGAAGAGGACAAATCCTCACTAAAGGACCTTCACAACAAAGAAAGGGAAGCATTCCTATGCTCAAAGAGAATCAGGGTTTTGAGGACTAATTGGCTAAGAAATGTTGCCAAGCAAGAAGCCAATGCAAAATACCATAAGGACACAGGCACATCAACAAAACCAAGGAAAAATTGAAGATTTTTAGAAGTTATAAATGAAGAAAGGAAAAAGGTGAGGTGAACTGAACAGAAATGAATGAACTTGAAAGGGCCATAGAGAAATTAGAAGACAACACTAATTATTCCTCTCTAACAACCCTAAAACCTAAGTTTTGGGAAGATAGGAAAAGTAGGTGAAATGAAGATGATGGGCCTCCATCATGACAGCATAAAGTTTCCTAAAGCTATGAAAGGTTATTCCTAGAGTTGACCAAGGCAATGGGGCTTCACTACATTAAAGGAAGAAAATTCAAAGAGCATCAGGGTGAGGGAGGTCAGGTTTCCAAATGCAGACAATTTCCTTCAAAGGGTCAAAGGAATGAAAGAATAGTTTTGGGTTACAAGGTAAAAAACTAACATGAGCATGAGTTCACTGTTGAGTAACTGAAGTTGTCAAAATCCAAACAATGACAAAGGAGACCAAAGCAACTGTGTCATGGCATCTGCAACAAACTAGAAATGGTCAAGAAGAGACATAGCAAGCCTCATTTATAATATTTGTCAAAATTGGATATATCACTGTCAAAGGTCAGTAAGAGGGTGCCATCACCAAAGGGCAAATAATTTCCTTGAAAAGTTTTCAAAACACCTGCAAAAAGGTCAAAAGGATATCAGTCAAATGACAAAGTGACAAAACTTAGCAAAAGTTGGTTTTTTACTTTTGATTTTGATTTATTTTTCAAAAGTATAAAGGCATCCTAGCTATTATTTTAGCTCATTTTGTGTTTGAGGAAAGAAAGAAACCCTTCAGGACAAAATTCTGATAATTTGGACAGTTTCTGGGCCAGGTCCTTGGCGCTGCGCGAATAGCCTAGCGCTGCACTCACAGACCATGGCACTGCGCAAATAGGGTTCTTCATCGTGCATTTTCACGCTGCGTTATGAGTATACTAGGTGGCATTGCATGAATAGGGTGGCGCTACGTGCAAGAAAAAATGACACGCCCAAGACCCGACTTATTGGTTTTGCGGCACGACACTGCCCGCAGAGGCCGACCTGACAGCCCATTTCCCCTGTCGGCGCTGCACACAGAGCGCACGAAACCCAGTTTAAACACCGATGCTATGCTCAGACGAAGGCCCGACCCACCCAGCGTTGCATTCATAGGGCGAACCGACAGTGTGGGCAGGGCACTGCGCTAATCCAGAAACTCTCCCAAACTACAAAAAAAAATCCGAGTCAACAGAGACACTTCCAAATCACCTCCAAAGACCTGCAATAAATCTATACCTGGTAGGTGCCATATTTCTCCTCCTCTCAATTGTTTTTAGTCCTTTGGTGGTTAAATGAATTACTGAACCCTAAATAGTTGCAAACCCTAGTTCATCATGACAAGCTGTCCTCTGTTTTAAACCTCCAAACCATTTTTCAGTGAAGGGGAGTGAATTAGGGTAGTTTCATTTCATGTAGAAACCTTCATAAACCTTAAAGGCACTCAGTAATATACCTCACCTCTACATCACTCATTTGCAAAGAGTTTCCTACCATCATTTTCATTTTACTCCTTTTGCCCAAGTTTATCCACAAACAGCCCTAATTACCATGTCAGGGGAAGAAGACAGTAGCAGCAGTGATAGAGGCCAAGGGCCTATGAGGCTGAACCAAAAAGGAGGAAAAGTGAAAAAATTTGAACCCCAGAGCATAGTAGATATCACCTCATCTCCCATGATCCTATCATGTTTGCAAAATGTAGGGTGCTTCCAATTTTGTGAGAGAGTCAAACAAGTGCAAAGCCACCCAGAGCTTACAAGGCTTTTCATTCTTAACTTTCACAACAAAAGATCATCAAGCCTTGCAGGAGTGGATTTTGAACTATCAAAAGATACCATCTCTAATGCTATAGGTATCCCTTCTGTTGGAGAAAAAAGGTTTAAGAAAGCTAAATTGGGCAAGAACTATTAGGATTCATTTGTCAAGACTAGGTAAAGAGAACGTTGCAAGGCAATTTTCCCTTTATCACACCTCAAATAGAGATTTTCACCCTTGATGAAAGTAATTATGAAGTACTTTACCTGTCAAGGGAGGTACTCTAGACTCTATTCCTACCATGTTAGACTCCTCATGCATTTCACAAGGGTCAAAATGCTCAACTTGCCTTCCTACTTGTATAGAAGTATGGATAAAATGTCTTTTGTGGTCCAGAGAAGAAGTCCTTCCCAAAAAATGCAAATTTTGTTTCACCATTCCTTTATCAAGTGTAATATTCCTAAATTAGCATACAGCTAATAAGAATATTATTTTTTCTCTTAAGATCTAGTTAGATGAATAAATGGGCAAGGAGGCTCATAAGATTGCTCAAATAGAAATAAAATCCCTCATAATGTAAAAAGGGATCATGTAATAACCAGATCAAGCATCCACATGTGTGAAAAAGGTCTTAAATGTGTGGACAAAGTCAAGTTTGACCAATTCAAAAACATTTTTATATAAGGAGTGGATCCTAAATAAAGACAACTCAATGTGAATGAAGAACAATCTAGCTAGTCAAAATGAAGACACCTTGAGTGTGAAAGGAGACAAGGCATGAAGATATAGTAAATATTGACTAAATAAAACAACGTTGTAAATATATGAGCTAGACCAATGGAGACAACATAATTTTGGTGGAGGAGCCTTTGCATGGAAGCAACCTCATAATGGTGTGGGACCCTTGATGAGGAAGCTCATCAACTAAATAATGGAGGAGATGGAAACCATATGGAGGATGATTGAATATTATATTGTATGTGGTATATTTATACTTATTTTCATACTTTGGTTGTTTAGCTAAGCTTTTTGCATTGTTTAGTGCAAGGGTTTTCTCATGCAGGGATTCCCTACTCTTTCTTGGAGATCTTGTTTAATAAATCTAAGAGGAGCTTTCTGAGCTGCATTTTCCACTATCTAGTATTAGGACAAGTAGTTACCTTAAAAAAAAACATATTTCCTTATATAAACTGCGTTATTTCATAAGGTGTTGTAGTGGGAGGGGTAAAACCCCACTTTTATGAGCTAGTTTCCCAGGAGGAGGTCCAGCCTTTTTCATGGAAAGCTAGGAGGAGAGTCTACAACCATTTCTTTGCATGTTAAGCCATTTTTATGTAGAGCTTCAGCTATACAGCATGATTCATCCATATATCTGTAGCAGTTATTTCTTGTATATTATTTATGTAAAGAAACCCTTGCCGGGTCATCTTGGATCTATGTAAAAAGAGACTAGATCTCTGTTTTTATGCCTCATTGAGTAATATAATTGAATATCTGATTTGTCTCTCCATTTTCTGAGTATAACCCTCAAATAATTGTGTTTTCTCTTTATGTAGTAATTTATGTGTGTTGCAGTCTTGGGGTTTCATCATTTTTAAGTTGTTTTGAGCATGGGAGACCTATTTAACTAGAAAAAAGTCATTTGTTTCTGATTTCCTCTTAGATCTAAGTTCAAAGATGTCATATATAATGGATTCATGGGCTATATATTTTTTTTTGATACTCACATTTATGAAAAATACGTTTTCTGTGCAAGTATTGTTGTATTTCCAATTTCAGGATATTATAAGATATTCCCATTATTTATGATTTTCACTATTTTGGGATATTACATCTAGATGGTGGTTTTGCATGATTTGGAATAGAAGGGCATACCTTGGGAGGTATTCATAGCACATGAAATCTTCACAATCCCATAACTCCCTCATCAACCTAGCTTTCCCTCATCATCTACACAAGTGCCCTCACCTTAAGAAAACCTCCCCTCCTCTCCTTATCTTGATGCATGAAATGAAGAAGGAAGTGGCAATGATGAATTAAGTGAAAATGAGGGATATAATGATAATGAGTCAAATAAAAATGAAGAAGGTGAGAGTGACAATAAATCAGTCCAAAGTGAAGAAGAAGCAGATGACGAGGAAGAGGAAAATGATGAGGAAGAATAAGGAAATGATGATGAAGAAAGGGGCAGTGAGCATGATAGTGATGAAGGTGAAAAAATTGAGCATGAAAGTGAACAAAACAGTGACAATATGGAAGATGACGATAAATAATATTAGGAGGTTGACAGTAAGAATGAAATGAGCATTGATGGAGGGGATGTCATCAATAAAACATAGGACACAGAGGAAGAGAATGAAGAGGAAAATTATGAGGCTGCAACTCAAAATGATGATGAGGCAGAGATAGATAATGAAGATATGGAAGAATATGAAAATAATAAAGAGGATGACAGTGAGGAGAATGCAGAAATTGAAGACAACAGTGACACCAATGAAATATACCACAGTAGGGAGGAGGTAAAAAACAATGACAAAGAGGTAGGTGATCAAGAAGACATTGAGGGACAGGATATCAAAGAATAAAATAGTCATGACACTCATCCAAGCTATCATGACAATCATGACAACAATCAGCCCCTCAGTAATAATGACAATGATGACAGTGCAGAGGATAAATAGTAAAATAGTCCTGATGTTGAAAAAAATAAAAGTGAAGAAAGTGCAGAGGGTGATAGTCCTTATGAGGATCACAGCCATGACAAAGACACCAGCAAGACCACAATCACACCTCTTTCACTCACATACCAAAGAGGGCCAAGGCTAGTTTTTGTTGCCTCCAAAAGGCAAGGGACCATGCCATCCACCTCAGCTTAAAAGCTTGACAAGGGCAAACAAAAGATGAAAAAATGTGAGAAAGGTAAGAGAGGTAGGAAAACTAAACAAAAGCCCCAATTCATTGACCTTGACAATGATAATGAAGATGAGGAGATGGCCACTAGAATACTACTCCAAAGTAAAGATGCACAAATTAGGGCGCTGAAGAGAGATTTTTCCATGGCACAACGTATCATTTAGAATTATAAGAATGAACACAAGTATTTTAAGAAGATAAAATGGGGCCTTGATCTCCAAAAAAAGATGACCAAGCACTATGCAATGAAAAACAAGCTTGCTTGTCCCAAACTCAAAGAGGCCCTCATTGAAATTAAAACACTAAAAGGAGGAAAAGACCAAGCTAGAATTGGAATTTTGGCATCAAATTCTCTATAGGTCTCTCAAACCCCTTGAAGGAGACATCCACCAATTTTTAAGGAATTTGGACAAGTTTTTGTTTTTTGAGAATTTGCAGGCCTTTAAGAACAACGGCATTGGCGCTACACTTTTCCCTCATGCATCCTCAGAGGTAAAAATCTACATTTTTTGATTTCTCATGACTAGAACCCTATGCTCACCAAATTTCAGATAAATTGGAGCATTGTTTACCCCTCAAAAGGTCAAAAAACACCTTATTTTTCACCATTCTACCTCCTTTTCAAGCCTGGCACTGTGCTCAGAGAAGTCTTGGGAATTTGTCTTTTTGAACAGGTTACAGGTGCTCAACTAGAAAACCAAAGGTATATTTGGAAAGACGACTTTTCACTATTTCCAATGGTCCATTATGGAGTAAAATCCTACATCGAGAAGGTCCCCAAAACTTGGCTACAACAGGACCTACTTTCTACCTAAGGTGGTGCTGCGCTTATGGACAACACTGTGTGCTTTTGGCCAAAAGTCAACAAAACACACTCATTGATTTCAAAATCATATTTTAGTGTTTTTTTAGGAAAACCTCTTTAGAATTAGGTGCTAGAAGTTATTTTGGCATTTATTTCATGGGATATTTTGTGCCTTCGACCTTGCATGGTCTCTTGGGCATTAATGACATTTATGAGTGATTTTGAGATTTTCCAACCCTATCTAGGGTTTTTTCCCTCCCTTGCTAGGATAAATAGAGCATGATTGTTTCATTGTAAATGTTGGCATTTGATGAGTTTTGAGAGATACATGTTTTTCTTGAGTTTGAAGGAGAAATTAGTCTTGTGGAGTTTTTGAATGGCTTGCTTTGATCAGTGATGAAGGAGGATATCTTGCAGGATCCCTGAGCTTGGTTATTGGTGAAGTGCTTCTCTTTCATGTTATTTTTTTCTCATTTTTTCATTATGTTTCCATCCTTATACATTGCAGTAGAACAAAAAAGTATAGGCTAAGAAATGTTGTTGGAGGCACCTTAGTCCTTCTTGCTGTCTAGTGCCTTTATCTTTTCCTCTGGTGGGTTTGTTTAAGAAATTCTTAGTTGCTTCTTAGACCTTCATATGCTTGTTTATTCCATGAATGGTTCAATATAAAAATTTTCAAATATGTTTTATGTTTAGCCCTGCTTATTTGATGCTATTTAAACTCTGTTTTGGAATCTCTTTTTGAAGTACTACTTGTTAGGTTTTAGCCAAAGAGGCCATCATGCCCTTTGTCCAAGCTTGAGAAGTTGTCTTAAAGTTCTTTGTAGCTTAATCATAGATTATTAGGAGTTCCCTCTTCCATGATTAAAGCTATATGTTATCTTGTATGTTTTCTAAACCTTGAAGGTGAAATCACTAGAAGTTAGATAGTTTTCTTACGTTCTATGGCTCACTGAATTGTTCATATTGAATGCTTTGCTTACTTAAGTATAATAAAAAAGCTATTGTTTTTCCATGTATTATGATTATGTCATTATATTGATCAGTATTTGAGACCATCTTGTTTAAAAGGTATTTGTTTAATAATTCTTCACTGCCCTTATACACCTACTATGCTCAGAAACTTATTGTTCATTTCACTTCACACATACCTTAAAGATCCATTTGACCATGCTAGATTTTCCCTGTTATGCATATTGTTTCATTGTTGAGATATCCATGACTTTCATAGACTCCATAGCCCAATGATTTGAATACCTCTCACTCCACCTCTTCTACTTGACCATCTTACTCAACCAAAACTAACAACAAACCCTACAGTTAACAACTAGCCTAAAATCAAACCCTAACAGAAAAAAGGTTCACATCCTTTGCATACAATAGAGAGAGCCCTCTCTGATTCCAAGAAGGCTAGGTCCTAGGACTCCAATTACTGTTCTGATGTTACCATGTGCATTTGGTCTACCAATTTTCCAAATCACGGGAACCTAACATAATGGCGATCACGGTGGGACCTTCTGAGTTAGTGACAATATAAGTATCCCTTAGGACTCCGGAAACCCTTGTTAAAGATTATACATTGATCTATAGCCACCTCATCACTATCACTAACATAATGGTGATCATGATGGGACCTTTGAGTCAATGAAAATCTAGTATCCCTAAAGGAACTCATAAAACCCCAAAAACATTCCTATATTGGTTTTTGTCAGTATTGGTGGTGGACCATATAGACATATCCACAAAATAACTAAAAACATCCACCTGGCAACTCCACTAACCTCTAGTAGGCCTATTACTTCACTAGTTCTCATTGGACTTCCCTAGGATTGTGTCAAATCAGCCCGGAGAGGTTTAGAAGCCTAGTCCCATACTATGTGAGTTTAAAAAGCACTAAGAGAGGTCATCCTTCTGAAAACAGTCCTAAAATTTCAGCCTCTATACATTTTGCGTTTGAAATCTAGCTGCACAAAGGATCAGCACCAGATCTCATCCAGACCCAAACCCTCCCACCATAGTTGATGACCCAGATAATATTTTGTAGCAAAATTATAAAACTGTAAACTTAACTATTGTTAGGATCATTCATATAGCAAGCCTTGCCCCGGAACATCTTACAACCTTGAAAGAACCCCAGTTTGACTTGCACCATACAAAGAACCTTTTCAGAACCAAGTCGCAAAGTGATATTGACCAAACTGAACTTGAGCCCATAGATTTGCAGCAAAGTTCTAGTAGAGAAGCCTCTCCTTCCACTCCACCTAACTTTCAGCTTCTCCATCACTTTAACTCTTTCCATACCAAATCTACTCAGAATCAGTTTGCTGGTCCAATTACTTCCACCACACCCATCCATACCACCACTTTCAAAACCACTCCACTTCATCCTACACCTCCTTTCACAAACCCTCTTCTTGTAAATCCTCCATTAGCCTTCATCATGGTAGCTTGGTATGCCCCCCTAGCTCTACCACAACCTTTGTTACCTTTGCCAAATGACTATCGATAAAAACTCCCTCACTTTACCGGAGCTGAATCCATCACTACCCAACATCATGTAGATAGGATAAATGATGCTTTTGATTACATGGAATAGAAGAAGAAACCATTAAAATGAGGATCTTTGCACAAATATTAGGAAGAGAAGCCAAAAAATGGTTCAAATGATTAACTCCTAACACCATACATGATCTCCCTTCCCTTCACCAAACATTTATAAACAAGTGGGAAATCAAGAAAAGCCCCCTCCAAATCCTTTCTGAATATAAAAATCTTAAGAGGAATTTAGGGGAAAGTGTACAAGATTATTGCACCAGGTTTAACAATGTTTGGAATTACCTCCCACCTCACATGAAACCCCCACAAGGCTTCGATCCAGACATGACCTACCAATTGAGGGAGAGAGACCCCACAACTTTAGAAGAAATGCAAAGGGAAAATATTAGTGCAGAAGCCAGCCTCATCGAAAAGAGAGCTAGGATGAGGTCAGAAAAAAGAGTATTACAAAGAGGAAGCCATAGCCTCAACCTCCTCATCCGATGCAAAAATGGATAGCCTAATAAGAACAATGGAGAGAATGATAGAGAGGATAAGGCTAAATGGAAGAGTACCTCCTAGGGAGAACCAAGAAAATCCCCAAAACAGAAATAGAGCTCAAAACTTCAGAAGAGACACTACTCAAATCAAACAAAGGGAAACTGACCAACAAATCAGACCTCCCTTTCAATAAAAGTGTGTAGATGAAGAAGAAGGAGAAATTATGGAGCTGGAAGAAAACCATGTAAACTTAATAGGTTCCTATAATGAGGGTGTTTTTTTTCTCACTGAAGAAGAACAAGGTTTCTTCACCTCAGACCAAACTGAAACAAATTATGAAGATTATGAAGATTACCAATTGGGATTTGAAAATGCCATAATGGGAGTCCATAGGCAATATGACCGTAGGAGTAAAAGAAACCAAGATACTTCCAATAAAAACCAAATATACACTGCTATTAGGAAATCTCCTAAAGGCACTCCTAAGAAGACAAAAAAAAAATTCAACACTATGGCTAAGAAAAATGATCCAAAAAAAGAAAAAATCAGCCAACAAAATAGTGACCCAAACTACCCTAGTACATCAACTAGTGGCCCTGAAAATTTTCTATTGTCTAAAGCCCCAAATCAGAATCATCAAATTAAAGGTGTAGAAAATTTCATGGCTAAAAAAACTGATGTAAATATGCCCAAAACAAAAATACCTTTCATCTTTGAGGGAGAGATTGCCAAAATCAAGATAACCATACCTCTCACTGAACTGGTTACTCAAGAAGTGTATAGGTCCCAAGTTTTGAAGGTATTAAACATAGGAATGATATTGAAACTATGAATTTAATTGATGACAAGCATGAGTTGTTGTTTGGTCCTGAAGTAGAAGGAAAGTACCAAGAAGGAGCCATTCCCCCTTTCTATGTTAGCTTAAACATACATGACAAAATCTTACATAATGCCATGCTAGACTCCGGCGCCTCTCACAACCTCATGCCTAAAGTTGTGATGGAGAGATTAGGCATAGAAATCAATAAACCTTACAAATATTTGTACTCATTCAATTCGAGTAGAGTCAAGTGTTTGGGCCTAATCAAGGATATTTGTGTCAATCTGGAAAAAATACCTGCTAAAATCCTAGTCATGGACATAGTTGTTGCTGACATTCCCCCAAAATATGGCATGCTTTTGTCCAGATCTTGGGGAGCCAAACTTCAAAGAAACCTTCAACTAGACATGTCCTATGCTACCATCCCTGTTTTTAACCAGACAAGGAGACTATACCGAGAGTCACATATGAAGTATATGGTTAGCAACATAGATAGGCTGAACAAGACCCCTATCTATTCCATTCATTCGGACTTAGAATAATTCATATTGTATAATTAAAATGACATTGGTGAACAAGTGAATGAAAATTACAAATATCCAGGCCCACCAGAATAGACAAATCTAGCCTCAAACGAAGAACATATACTCCAAAACTCTAGCTGCCCTAAACAACAACATGATGGAATAGCTGAACATAACTTTCTGCAAACTGAAAATGAAATTGCAAAACAAAAAAATAGTTTAGAATCTGAACTAGGTTGCTCAAATGAAGGACAAACCTCAAAAATAGAACCATTTCCCTTTGCCAATCCAAAAATGCTAGAATAATTTCACATAATAGAAATTTTTAGGAACCAGGATCAAAAGGGTCTTAAGGTTTTTTCATACATAGACAACTCATCATTAAAAAGTTTTGTCACTTCAGAAGAGTTTTTAAATCCCAAAAATATTGCTAGGGACCCTAAAGGAGTGTCTACCAAGACTGATGTAGAGAGTATAATGTAGGCAGCCTAGAAATACCCAAAATGATCAAGTTATCTAGAACTCTACCACTACACACAAAACTGAAATACATAAGACTATGCAAGAAGTTTGAGTATTCTTCTACATATAGTGATGATAGTTCAAACACTTTTCACACAAACATTGTTCAAAGTATGATCCATTTTAAGGAAAATAAAAAAATCATTGAAACAGATTATGTCACTAAGAAGGAAAACAAAGGGATGTAGGCTATATATGGACTTTAGAGATCTAGATCAAACCTCCCTAAAGAAAAAATACCCTTCTTTCAAAACCTATCATAATCTACAATGGGTAGGAGTTTCTAACAAAATGTTATTGTTTAAAAGTGTTTCAGATTACAATCATATGACAATACTTCCCACAGGTGAACATTAAGCCACCTCCAAAGTACCTTGGGGTACCTACTTGTCTGATGAGATGCCTTCTGAGTCATGGAGTGCTGAAGCTACTTTCCAAAGATCCATGGCTCATGATTTGAGCTATTCTACCATGATATAAATTGATAACATCATTGTCTATTTTAAAATTCATAAAGACTACCTTGTTCATCTTAGAGAGTTCTTTAACAGAGACCAAGTTTAGAAGAAAAAATCAATGAGAAGGTATAAAAGAAAACATGACAAGTTTCAGAGTTTGTGGGAAAATCTTCACATCATGCATTCCAATAGGGGTAGAAGTGTTTTTTGTTTACCAAAGTTGAATGGAGGAGAGTTTGGAGATCTTGTTGATGACAGGATGCTCAAGTACCATTTCTTTAAGAATCACTAGTCTAAAACTTTCATACATTGTACATAACATTGCATAAGAAAAAAAAAAATACAAGAAAAAGAAAGAAGGGAAAAGAGGGCAGATTTTAAAAAGAGGTAAAACCCCATACCCAAAAAAAGGTAGTACTGAAAGTGTGCAAGCCTAAATGCCACTACTTGTTCAAAAGGAAGATCTTCTTCAGTCATCTAGCCTAATCATGGTTGAACATGCTTTTAATTTTTTGTTGATAATTTAGTGAAAGAGAGCTTGTCAAATCATTCAAACTTGACTTATCAAAAAGGATATATTAGGAATGAAAGATACTGGTTCCACATGCTCAAAATTCAACCAAAGAGGAATATGGGGATGAATACCAAATAATAAATCACAACCCTTATTTTTCTAGTTTTGTTTGTACACAAATAATGTTTGTGTGCATCTTGTCCTAATACCACAACCCATGGTAAGTCAAATTGCCTAATCCTGATTTAAAACATGCTCTCAATTTCATGTCAATATCTTAGAGAATAAATTCTGCCAAACGGCTTAATCTTGGCAATCAAATAGTCTAGGTAGAGAATAAAAAGAGTTCCCTAGCATAATATGAACTCTTGGAAGTGATAAGAGTAGAAGTAGATAGTTTGTTTTTCTTTCAAAAGAGGAAAATGTCAAGGGTTTTCTAGTTCAAGTGTACCCAAGGAAGAAAAAAAATGTTAGGAAATTAGGTTGGGTAGGTAGAGATGAAGTTGGATTAATCATGTTTTTCAGATTATTGAGGTCACGACCTAAAAGAAACATCAACAAATGAAAACAAATAAAAATCTGCCCAATGGATGAGGAACTGGTCTTCATAAAACCAGATATCTGAAGTTCTGGATGCCTCCTGAAAAGGAGTTACCCTCCACAAGTGGAGCCACTGTTAGTCATCAATACCTTTTTCCTTTTTATAGATGACTAAATTCTTATCCTAGATTTCTAGAAACAAAATTCATGAATATTGTGAGTTCTAGAAATCTCACTGCCTTCATTATCCTTAGGATAAATATTTCACTACTCTATCAAGTCATGGCCAACCTATCACTCCCAGAAGACCCATCATGGGCTCATGCCACTCATTTTTGTCCCATTTTCACACCCATGACCTCAATACTCTGTTCTGCCTACCTATAACCCTCCCACTTCCACCTTGGATTACCAAGTGGCCTAACCTTTTCCCCTATTCACCAAATGCATTAAGTATTGGTGGTCTCAAGCTACCTCTATAGGCTCTTTAGATAGATCAAAATCAGTAGTTTTGGGTCTACAATGCATAAATTTTTTCATAAGCTCTGTTTTACACCTAAAGACACCAAGTAAAGTTTTCATCCAAAGGTCAGCCCAAAGAGCCTCCCGCTAGGTCATTTAGGGTTTCATAGGTTATAATATTGTTTTGGTGTTCTGAACCACTTCTTTATATGTGCCAAGAAGATGAAATAAAATGGAAAGAGGGGTTAGCACTTGATTGTCCAAAATAGATAAAAATTCCCTCAAGAAAGGCCTCCTTGGTCAAAACAACATTCTGCCAGAGGATAATTGTGCATCTTAGACAATTCTACAGGAATGATTGAGATGGCTATCATGCATAAAATGAGGTAAGGTAAGAGTAAAACTCCTCACTAAAGGACCACCACAGCAAAGAAATGGAAGCATGCCTATGCTCAAAGAGAATTAGGGTTTTGAGGACTAATTGGCTAAACAATGTTGCCAAGTAAGAAGCCAATGCAAAAGACCACAAGGACACAGACACATCAACACAACCAAGGACAAATTGAAGATTTTTAGAAATTATAAATGAAGAATGGAAAAAGGTGACGTGAACTTAACAGAAATGAATGAACTTGAAAGGGCCATAGAGAAATTAGAAGACAACAGTAATTATTCTTCTCTAATAGCCCTAAAACCTAAGTTTTGGGAAGATAGGAAAATTGTGTGAAATGAAGATGATGGGCCTCCATCATGATAGCAGAAAGTTTCCTAAAATATATTGAAGGTGATTCCTAGATTTGACCAAGGCAATGGTGCTTCACTACATCAAAGGAAGAAAATACAAAGAGTATTAGGGTGAGGGAGGTCAAGTTTTCAAATGCAGAAAATTTCCTTCAAAGGGTCAAAGGAATAAAAGTATAGTTTTGGGTTACAAGGTAAAAAATGGACATGAGCATGAGTTTACTGTTGAGTAACTGAAGTTTTCAAAATCCAAACAATGACAAACGAGACCAAAGCAACTGTGTCATGGCATCTGCAACAAACCAGAAGTGGTCAAGAAGCGACATAGCAGGCCTAATTTATAATCTTTGTCAAAATTGGATATATCATTGTCAAAGGTTAGTAAGAGGGTGTTGCTATAGGGTAAAATTCTTGGGTTGTTGGTTATCTAATATCCCTCTCAGGGCTTTCCGGTGCCTAAGGCAGATAGTAAGATTAGTTGTATAGTTCACAAAGATGGCACATACATATTCATATTAACTTAAAATAACTTGGTGGAATGAGATGGAAGATTACCTCTTTAATGATCTTGAAGTCTTTTGGAGAGCGTTGAACAGCGAAGCAGGGATCCTTCTTCACCAGCTCCACATATCGACCCTGCAATCAGTCAAAGCACCCGTGTAATCTCCACCATAACATACATTTCCTATCAATTAAGTCAATATATAATAAACATTTAAGCTATGCACATCTAAGCCATTCATCTCATGCTATATAAGTGATTAAATAACAATGACAATATCAATGCATAGAATGGAAAAAACAGATACAGTTCTATTGATTTATAAAAAGGAGGATTACAACCATCGGTTGAACCAAGCCCTCCTCGGCCTTCCAATCTCTCTATCTCTCAAAGTGGTGATGCTTGATCAACAAGTTCTCAATGAACCTCTTTGACCTTTGACCTTCACACTACAACAATGATCTCTACTTCACAAGTATTAAAAAACTTTTACAATCCTTTGACCTTGAACCAAGAGCCTTCAGCTCCATTTTATAGGAGATGGAGAGAGCAATCATTGCCATTCTCTTTCTGCCAGTTCTGAATAGAAAAAACCAAGATTTTTCCTCAACTTCCATGCTTTTGCCTTCTTTGAGAGTTCAATTGTTTTTGGCAAGGCCGAATAAGAGACTAGTGCTTTGCAGTTTCCTTTTTGTACTGACTCTCTTGTGAGAAAAAGCTGGAAATTCAAATCATTCTCCACGGTTTTTTCCCATTCCAAACTCAAAACATGGGTAACACTGCCCTCTAGTGTAAATAGAGAATTTTCCTAGCCACTAACGCGGCCTATTCATTGATCAGATGTGTTATAATGCTCTTGTGTTTTTATAGTGGGGCGTTACCTTGGCAGAAGTAGGTTTAATTTAGGTCTTTGTATTCCTTCCATATTTATCTTCTCCTCTGAGCTGATGAGGAGGTATTTTGACCAGTAATAGATGCCCTGTAAAGTGTGAGGTCAGAGATGAAGATGATGGCTGAAATACTTTATAATGTGTGTAGTAGAGATAAAGAGATTGAAAGATTGAGGAAAACCTGAAACAACAACATATGTCAAAAAATATAGTATCTGTCTTGAGTCGGGCATTCCCATGCTCAGTAGCTTAAACAACATGATTTCTCTATAACAGAGATATGAAGAATCTGTCCACCGATGAGCACAATGTGGAAGTGTCTGTCATAATATGATCAGGCTGAAGAAGCTGTCTCCATAAACAATATCGCAACTTAGGGAAGGGAACATAGCTTTAATGATCTAACCTTTTCCCCAAGGTCTTGACCGCCGCTTCACCTAAACTACATATTTCTCAACATGTGAATGAAGGAGTTGTTGTTGAACATGTGAGAAATCATCTGATTACCAGTCGATAATGAGAACTATTAACAGATGCGAAGGTGGCCACCGATAATGATGATGGTCTTTAAGATGCACAGTACAATCTAGCGAGTGTGAATAAAAAGAGTTGAAGTCGAACACTCATAGAATCATTCGATTAGGAGCTAATGATGAAGACTCCTAATCAAACACAAGACTACCCACCACTGATGTCTGCAAGTATCTAGGTACCAATGGGTTTCTGGATCAACTTACTAGATAAGATGCTAAAGTCGATAGGAAGAGATATGTTGAAAGGTAGGCACTGAGGCGTCCTACATTAGTCAACACGAAACCGAAACCAAATGATTTTGTTTGTGATGGAGATAATGAAGAGAAAATGGGGATGTTTGACGACAAATAATTTTTTGCATAATGAGTGGTTTGGTTGATAAGAGGAGCAGTAGATAGCGAGATCTGCTTGAACAATAGAAGGCACTGTAACAGGGTACTAGGCAGCTGAGGCTTAATGAACACCAAAGAGTGTGTTAGGATTTTACCGGTGTAGGGACACTGGTAGATGAAGGCTAATACTCATAGATGGTAGGGTTCGGCTAACTGCGAAAGAATTTTCTGGGAAGTGCCATGTTAAATATTTTTGCTGCCAAATCGACCTTTCTGCAATGTAACAGAGGTAGTATCCATTTTTTCCAAAATTTTCCCCGTCTGATTAAGTTTAACGAGTCTAGACGAGTAAACTCGGTGAATTTTTCTTATTTTAAGGAGTCTGAAAAATATCATAAAATACAACTCCGTGCCACGTCTGATTAGGTTTAACGAGTCTAGACGAGTAAACTTGGTGAATTTTTCATGTTTAGAGAGTCTGAAAAATGTCGTAAAAGACAACTCCATTGGGGTACCTTTGTCATGTCTTGATAACCGGGCATGACAAAGGGAGAATAGTAAGCCCGAAACAGTTCATTTTCCGTGAGTTAGTCCATCGAAGCCGAAAAAGTGAGAAATCTATGTTCGATGGACTTCTACCTCATTCTGTTATGAGTACGAGGAGACAGAGTAAACTTAGTACTCTTTGTGAAATTTTAACGAGTCCAACAAAAAAAAACTCGGTGCTCTCCATGAAATTTTAACGAGTCACGCGGAGAAAACTCGGTTACTTTTTTGGTTTAAAGAGCTTTGAAAAAGAGGAAAAGAATGGCTCCTTACTCTCTGTCGTGGTAGTTTAGCGAGCCTGACAAAGTCAACTTGGGGTTTTTTCAATTTTATGAGCTAGAAAAAGGTCCCTAAGAAGAAAGCTCAATGCTTCTTCATATCAGTTTTAACGAGTCTGATGAAGAGAACTCCAAGTTTTTCGGATTAACGAGCAAGAAAAATACCATAAAAATAATGCTCGAAATCGACTTCGTATAAGTTTAACGAGTCCGAATAAGGGAACTCGAGGTTTTTCGGATTAACGAGCGAGAAAAATACTGTAAAAATAATGCTTGATAAAAAGGGTCAAAACATGTGTATGTCTGCATATGAATCTTGATCACTCATCAGAACATCAGTAACAAATCTCAATAGTTGCGACACATATGCAGCAAGAATTCATGACTTTTTTCCAACTAGCTAAGAGAGTCATGCCCCAGAAGTGGCTATAAGAAGGTCAGAAGACTTTCATTTTCATTGTTTTGAGTGCTGTGAAGGAGCTCTGGGGTGAAAAAGGGTGAAAACTTCAGCTCACGGTTGCGGTCAATCCGGGCAATAGTTTTCCTTCCCGCGAGATCCAGGTAAGAGCTAGAACCTCTTGCTATCATTTAATTGTATTTTTGTGAAGTTTTACTGGTTCAAAATGGAAATTTGGCAGGCGCTAAAAAATATTAGTGGCTAACACGGGCTAGTAGTGATGGAGCCACGTTAAGCACACTTCCCATGAGGGGAGGACGCGTTAGTGCGCTCTGTTTTGCACTATATCCAGTGTTAGGTGCAACGCATTTTTTAGGAACTCATTTATAAGCATTTTGAAGTGGCCCAGACAATTTCTAATCAGTTGAAAATGTTGTATTTGTAGGTATTCAACTGTTAATCATGAGTATCTGGCGAGAGAGAGAACATGAATGGGAAGAAATGGAAATGATTACTAATGCTACAAGATTGATGGCTCTCCGCAGATGCGGTTTGCTAAAATATGCATGTTTAGAACTGATGAGGGGTCAAGAGGACCTCTTGAGGTGGTTGATTCAGTAATGGGACGAACGACACCATGTCTTTCATATTGGGGGCAATGAGCTCTCAATTGAGAAAGATGATGTATACTTTTTGACCGGCCTGTCATGTCGTGGACTGAGGCCCAATTCGACGGGGTCTAGAGCAGATCCGTGTTCCTCTGCTGATCTCATTCTTACTCATTTCATACGCAACACAGAGGTTGTGAGCAACCGGGTACCTATTGCACGGGTATCTTTGAGACCACTGAGGTCTATATTATGGACGATTATTCGCTTGGCAGGTGCCAAGAGTTAGCATGTGGCCACTAAGGCCCAGATGCTACTAGCCTTGGATTGTATGTAGCCTCAGGTGTTTGATTGGTGTGATGGAGTCGTCCATCGGGTCTGAGCAGAGCTCACAGCATGCAAGACCCATACCCAGAGAGAGTTTGGGTACGGTAAATTGATTGTTTCTTTCTTACTGGAGCGGGTACCATTGATGAGGCCCTGGATCATTATAGCACCATTGGGCCCACGCGAGCTGTGGCAGGCTCGATGGGCAGCTTTACTTCCGCAAACTGGAGAGGGTCTCGTCCGCCACTGTTTTGATGATGGATTTTTTGATTGGCTGAACTCCCAAATTATTATGATCGAGGATTATCCCTATGCAGGGATGAACTTCATAGGCGATCAAGAGTTAGCATTGCCCCCTGGCACCCAGTGGGGACTCGATTGTAAGAAGTAAATGATCAGTGTACTCTAGGAAGTAATCTATTTTTTTCTTTTGAATGTTTATGAATTTTTTTTAGTTGAATTAGGGTGAAAATTATGTTTTGACATGAAGCTTTGTCTGCTTGACATAGATGTGGCACTTGTCCGCCCAGTTGGGGCCCCTCGTTATGCATGGCGAGGATTGCAGCTACTCGGGGCTAGTGCACCAGCTGAGGATGCGGAAGCCACCAAGGATGATGATGCCAAGATTTCACATGAACTCTCCAGAAACTTGGAGGGTTTGAGTATGGGTATACCACCCCTTCCTATGCGGGAGGTTCTAGTTTGTTTGCAGCAGCATACCATAGGTGTGCCAGAGAGATACCTGGTGCCTCTGAGGAGGATAGCCAGAGAAATTGTATATTATCATGATCATCAGGCCTAGCTGGCGGAATGGATGTATAAGTGTCAGAGCATGGCTTCGTATAGCCAAAATTTTTGTAAAACACCGAAGTTTTGGAAGATTTTTTGATGTAACTATTGTACTGGACACGACATATATATATATATATATATATACATACTTTTTGGTGATTTTGTGTTTTTGTATTTTTTATGTAATTTCAATATGATAAAAATATATATACTCATGAGTAAATATTTTATAGCAAATGTGACAAATGCCAATCTAACACATATTTTGCCAAAGAATCGGCTAATGCATTAAATTCTCTAAGAATGTGCTCAAATGTGATTGTTTGAAATTGGCATTCTAAAAGTCGCACCCTTAAAAAATAACGTAACAATACTGGATGACGGACATGGTAATGATTGTTTAATTGCATAATGACGAGTTGGGAATCTAACCTGAACACTAAATTGGAGATGTCACGAGACGCCGCCTCCGTGAGGAGTTGGATCACTAACATGTACTCGGAAACATTATTGGTGGCGCTACCTAGGAAGATTCACTCAGAACCAAGAAGGTCTGACTCAGGAGTGTAGAGAACCCAAGCAGCTGAAGCAATGCGTCTAGTGTGAAGACTAGCACCATCCACATATCCGATGTATGATAAGGAGGATGACGGCATCTGTGTGAAATAAAAATATTGTACATCAGAAAAAACACCTCAAAAACCAAAAAAATATCCAGAGACATCAAAACAATAGAAAAGACTTATATACATAAAATTACAAAGCATACGCCTATTGCGAAACTAGGCAAAATACTTCTTTAGATAGAGGCCATTGCGGGGCTCTGCGAGTGGAATTCCATTATAGTCCTGAAGTTCGTAAGCCCCTTTTGAGAGGAATTTAGTGATTATGTAAGGACCAAGCCATAATGGTTGGAGTGTTCCTGCCCCCAAGAGGTCATGTTTCTGATCATAGAGTAGAACAAGATCGCCCTCTTGGAAAGAACGAGGCTTGACAGATTTGTTGTATTGAGCTTTGACTCGGCGCTGGTGAGCTTCAAGTGCTAGTGTAGCATCTCGACGAGTTTCTTCCAAATGATCGAGCAAGATCAAACGCTCTTCTGTGGCAATGGTTCCAGGCAGGAGTTCAACGGTGAGTTTGAGTGATGGAATTTTGCACTCAATTGGAAGTACTGCCTCCAGGCCGAATACAAGTTGAAACGACGTGAAGCCTATGGTAGTTTTGACTGATGTTTGGTATGCCCATAACACGGAATACAACTTCCGATGCCATGTGGTTTTATGATTTCTGACGAGTCGACGAATCATAGTTTCGAGGATGCCATTTATGGCTTTGACTTGACCATTAGCTTGAGGATAATAAGACGAAGATTGATCTTGACAAAAACCTAGCATGGATGTTAATTTGGTCATCATATGATTCTGAAAGTGGGATCCATGATTTGTGACAACAATAGGGGTACGCCGAACTGATAGATTACCTGATTGAACAAGAAGAGAGCGGTGATTTCTCCATCGACCTTAAAAGTGGGAATGGCTTCTGCCCATTTCGTAAAATAGTCGACCGCAACCACGATGTAGTTGTGTCCATTTTCCGAGGTGGGATTGTAGGTGGTGAAGTCAATTCCCCATTTAGTGAAAGGACCAATGGAGATAACCGAATGAAGGGGGGCAGGATGAGCACACATTTTCTTTGTGAAAATTTGACATGGATGGCACTTTCTGGACCGCTGCAATGGAGTCTTTAAACAAAGTGGGTCAATAGTAACCTGCACGCAGGATTTTTTGGGCAGTAGCTATGCCCGAAAGATGACCACCGCATGCCCTTGCGTGGCAGTCATTAAAAACGTATTCCAATTCATTGAAAGTGAGACAATACCGAAGAATAGTATCAATACCACAACGATATAATGTATCGTTTAGCACAAGGTAGTGCTTTGCCTGGTGGCGGATACGACGACGGTCGTCAGACGTGAGAGTTGGGCAGAAGCGTTGGGTTTATAGGTAGACCAAAATGTCTCCATACCATGGATCTAAAAAATTGACCAAGTATACAGATTCATTAGGAAATGGATCATGAGCTACTTCTCTAGGGTAGATTATGGGAGGGTACGAGAATAATTCGGCGAAGACGAGGGATTTCTTTGCTTTGGGAGCTGTGAAGACCAAATCAAATTGTTGGAGAATTATGATCCATTTGGAATATTTTCCTCCAATAATTTTTCGAGACAGGATGTGTCCCATGGGGTTCTCCAAAGCAATTACCATAGTCTGTCGCAGCAATATATAGTGTCGGAGTCGGGTGATGGCAAAAACTACCACCAGAGAAAGTTTCTCCACATGTGAATAACGGAGTTCAGGTCCGATTAGACCTTTTGAAAAATAGTATATCACTTGTTCACTGTCATCACTATGAACTTGAACCAGAACCATTCCAAGTGAGGATGGTGAGGCTGCCAGGTAGAGGAGAAAGTCACGTGAGTAGTCAAGGGCACTAAGAAGTGGGGCTGAAACAAGTGCATGTTTTAAAGCATCAAATGACCATTGAGCTTGGTCATCCCACAAGTATAGTGTTCCTTTTTTCAATAATCGCATAAATCCTTTCATCATCTTGGCATAGTTAACGATGAATCGACGTAAAAAGTTTTCCTTCCCTTGCAAACGTTGGAGTTGAAGGATGGATTGTGGTGCCGACAATTCAATAATCGCCTTAACCTTATCAGGATCAACCCTAATTCCGTGCTTGGAGACAATGAAACATAATAGATTCCCAGACTCGACCATAATACGCACTTATGAGGATTCAGATGTATATTGTAGACTCTACACCTAGCAAAAATTTCTTTCAGATGAGCAAGGTGATCAGGTCGTTTCTTGGAATGGGTCGGAAGGTCATCCAAGTAAGCCTGTACGATATGTCCAATGTCATGAAAAGCATAGTCCATAGCTTGTTGAAAAGTTGTTCCAGCATTCTTTAGACCGAATGGGAATTTACGATAGGAAAATGTGCCCCAAGGACAGATGAAGGCAGTTTTATGTTGGTCTTCTTTTTTAATTGCAATCTGGTTATAGCCTGAGAATCCATCCATGAAGGAAAAATATTCGCATCTGGCACAATCATCGAGAATCTGATCTATGAATGGCGTAGGATAATTGTCTTTGGGACAAGCGGCATTCAGATCACGATAGTCAACACAAACTTGAATGGTTCCTTGTTTTTTATCGATGGGAACCGGATTGGAAACCCATTCCGTTAAAGGAATGGGATAGATGAAACCAGCGTTTAAAAGTTTTTCTACATCAATTTTGATGGCGGCTTCTTTGCGCGGGTGGACCAGTCTGAGTCACTACCGAATTGGTTTGGCATTGTCATAAATCTTGATTTCGTACTCGAATATAGATGGATCTATGTCGGGCATTTCATCATAAGAACAAGCAAACACATCGCGAAATTCGTTGAAAAGGGATGTGAAGCATGCAATTTCCTCAGAATTGCAATCGGCTCCAATCTGAATATTTTCCATGATACCCGTTTTGACCGAGATATAAATGAGCATTGTCTTAGAAATATTACCCATGTTCCCTTTTGAATCGATAGTTTGAACAATCGTGTAAATGGAGGGAACCATCTTAGGTGGGTCAAAGGATGGGATTTCAGTTTTTTTATCACGTCCGAGTCGGTCATCAAAGCGCGATGGTGAAACTCTCCCCAAGGTCATTCTTCTAGAGACATGATCTCTCAAATAGCTTCGTCTATAGGTAAGACTTCATTGAGGAGATCCTTAGAGAGAACTGTGATGGGTGGGAGGTTTTTACCTTTGGTCAAAACCATAGTAGTGGAGGGTTCAGATGTAATTTGGATGGCTTGGTAGGCCAACTCAGCTGGTGAGAGTGGCATCTGATCTCTGTAGGAATCAATGTCTGAATGTGCCAGGAGGATCCATGGGTTGATAGAGCCATCGAAAGTGGTGGATATCATTGCAACCATATTTGGGATCTCTAGCGGCGGGAGAGGAAAACAACCTAGTAGGGAAGATGCCTTTAGAAGACCGGTACCAGTACTGACATAAGAGTCAGGAAAGCCTCCTATTAGGGGTACAATGCTACTTGGTAACGTGGAATAATCAGGGGTGTAGAAAGATAACTGATCCACTGTGACTATTTTCCCATCCAATGGAAATAGGATGAGTCGGAAGACTGAAGAAACAATGGAGGTCATCACATAAGACCAACTGCGACTGAGCAATAGATTATAGTCGAGATGGTGATCTACGACTTCAACGTCTACGGTTACTGTTTTCCCACTCAGAGTGATGGGAAATCTGGTAAGGTATCCTTTTGGGAGGAAAATGTGGCCATCGAAATATTTGAGGGAATTCGACGATGGTGTTAAGGTAGGAGAACCTAAAGCGAGCCAACAAGCTTGTGACATAACGCAGGTCGAAGCACCTTCATCTATGACAGTGTGATGGATTGGTCTCCCTTTCGACATGACCTGCACTTGGAATGCAAGTTGGTGCGAGAGGCGAGTTTGAGATTTTTCCATATCAAAGATAGCTAGCGTGGAATCCTGGGGGTGTATCCCACCAATGGCCGAAAGCAAGGCTTTCCTTTGTGTTAGACAATTTTGCAATACTTCGAGAGCAAACATAGCTGACGGTGCCTATGCCAAATCTTCTACATTGTTGTAGTTTTGGTCTACACGTGCAGAGGTGTTATGATTCATGTGTCAAAGTGTCCCTTTTGGGGGACGAATTACAGGGTCAGCAGTAGGCCGTTCGATATGTAAATCATTGGTCGCCGATGGATTTGAACTAGTACCAGGTTCTTGAGCATCTATGGTAGGATTTCCATAAAGCTTGGCTCATGTTTGAATTTCAACACTCTCAATGCCATAAATGGCAGATGGTCCTTCACTAGAAGGATGTGAACCACCATTTCCCTGTTGCTGGGGTTGTGGCGGGTTGTCAACCATGTGTTGATGTTGCTGCTGTTGATTAGGGAAAGGATTATGAAGAACGGCAGGTGTTCACCTAGAATTCTTGTTTGTGATAAAATCGGTGCATTCCTGCAGCCGAGGACATTTGTATGTCAAGTGGTCCTCTGCACAGATCTTGCAAGGAAATTTCATGTGTTTATCCTTCCTTTTGTCATTTTTGGCAACGTTTTTCTGATTAGGATTATTCTGATTGTCTGAATGCTCTTCCAAAGAAGATGTATTTTTCTTGTTCTTCTTATTCTTTCCACTAGGTTTTTGTGAAGTTTGTATATAATTTACCTCAGCGGTAGGAAGAGTAGTCGTTTTGTTAGGGGTGGTGGCAGCCAACAATGGTTGGGAGGTTTTCCCCTGAGATTGTTTTATGGCTACACTAGAGATTGTGCCAACGAGACCGTCGGGGTGAGCTCCGGTTTTCTGAGTAGCTGGAGGATTTGGGTTACCAGGGGCATTGGGGAGTAAATCATATAGCGTGCCAGATTGTGAATAGATTAAATCCAAATGTTGGGCATGATGAATGCATTGATCTTCTATAACTGTACTGGAAAGGCCAATGTCTTTAGAGATGTGGGGTAAGAGAGACTTACAAAACCAATTAGCTAAGAGATGATCCGGGATTGATGCTTTGACTAGCCTCCTCCTACGTCTCCATTCATGAATGTGATCGGAGATGTGGGTGGTGGTGTCTTGGCGCAGCGAGGTTAACAATTCCGTTCCGGTTTCAAATCTGATTGGTAATTGGAAATTCTTTAGAAACTTCGTCGCTAAAGCACTAAAAGTGTTTATGGTGGCGCATGGAAATTCAATATACCACTTGGAGGAATTTCCTATAAGGGTGTGGGGAAATAGTTGAAGAAGGACACTATCATCCACCATGGAATTAGATATAGAACATAAATGAAAGGTGGTGATGTGTGCGGATGGGTCCTCCCCTTGATTCCCATTGAACTTTGGGATGTTAGAAGGAATCTTGTGTGGTACTGGAGGCGAGAGAGGGTTGTGATTAATGGGGTCATTAGTCAGTTTATAGGTGTGGAGAATGTCTAGAGCTGCCAAAAATGGCAATTGCGGGTTTTCTCTCGAATCTAACCAAGGAAGTATTGGTTGACTATGTGGACCATAGGGTCCGCCCATTAATGTGTTACCAGTAGGATAAGTAGGACTTTGATAAAAATTTCCTATAGGTGGAGGGGTAGGGATATATGGTTGCTGTCCATAAGGCATATTGTATTGCGGGGTGAACAGTTGGTTGCCCCTAGTGTAAAAGTGCCCTCCCATTCCAGATGGAGGTTGGGGTGGGTTAGTCCATATGGATGCAATAGAGCTTCCCGTAGGCATGCTACTACTTGCGTATTTTGGCAATGACATAGACCCTACACCTATATTTAAACCACTTAAGGGAAGAGTGTTAACAATAGGTTTTGCGGTTTGTCCTAAAGATTGCAGGGGTAGTGAAATGTTCCCTATTATCTGCATGTTGATGACACTGCCCCCTGGTATGGTGGCCAAGGGGTTTGAACTTAGCAAAGGGTTCCAACCAAAAGGGTTGCTAAAAGGAACCGAAGTAGTCACACTCATGGGAGGAGCAACCGTAGGCCCCAACGTGGTCACGGTAGGAGTAGATCCCGAAGGACTTAGCGAGTTACTTACAGTTGTGAAGACCATAGGGTTGGTATTAGGTATATGTTGACCACTGGGATTACCAAGTAATGGCATAGAACTGACAACTGGTGGGGAGGATGGTGGCGAACCTCAGATGGTTTCCATTGGCATCGACCCTGTGGATGCCGGTTGAGAAATGGATGTTTGTGTGGCCGAAGACATGTCAGTGTGTGGTGTAATATGAACTATCAAAGGCCCCAACAGATCAGTGAGTGGAGGATTGTAATGAGGTATGACCCCTTCTGTGAAAGCGTCCTCTGGAAATTCCGTATGATATGAGGCTATGTGAAAATCAGGGTTTTTCAATGGAGACTGCTCTTCCGCAGAAGGTACGAGTTCACCAAGGTTCAGTTCTTGTTCAAGAGTCAGAGGAGGTAGACCTTGCTATCATCGAGATAGACAGCGTGGGTCATATGACGCCATGGTGATTTGTTTAGTTTTAAAAAAAATTAATAAATTGTGATGTATTATAAAGTCTCAATGATAGTAACCACACACCTAAGAAAGAAAAAAAAGAAAAAAGGACTCTCTAAAATAAATCAACAAGCAGCCAGAATAGGGTGCCCTGTCTGAGTACTACCATTTTCTGGTGATGAAATCCTGTATCACAATAGTATATAGAGAGGGTTGGTCGAAAGGATAGTTACGGTCACTCTAGAGCTTCGCCCGAACCTCAGACTATAGGTGTAAGCACTCTCTTGAGGATGAGTACCCTCCTAAAGACCGAAGACAGAGTGGGTCCGTCTATTTCAGGTACTAGGAGAGCTCGTCCCAGTCACCTTGTGTAAGTCCCTAAAAAGTATGGCCACTAAAGATACCTCAAATCACAGACATCATCAGGGGGTCCACGGTCAAGGACAGTATGCTATATGGGTAGAATACCTAGATCCCAGATCTAGTTTCGACATCCCCGAAGGGAACCCCAATATATAGCACACCCACCAGATGCAGTTGAAGGCGAGCTACCTTCTTGTGCACCCAAGTGTTGTCTCGCACTGAGCTCTGGTAAAGGAACGGTCCCGATAATATGAGTGTAGTAGGATTTCGCTTGCTAATGACTCTAGTATCAAGTTTTGAGATCTTGGGTGATTTTCTCACTTTTCCTAACCCAAGATCCTAGCCTGAA
The DNA here is from genome assembly GCA_034641835.2 of Pinus albicaulis. NCBI lineage: Eukaryota > Viridiplantae > Streptophyta > Pinopsida > Pinales > Pinaceae > Pinus > Pinus albicaulis. The sequence goes on along the minus strand of CM076578.1, from coordinate 1,212,694,269 downwards.
CTACTGTTGGTGTGTGCTCAAAAAGAGTAATGTGATTGATTTTATTATTTCTTGATTCTTAGTGTACTTGATTATTAGTCTTGTGGAGGGGGAGTGGACGTATGAAATGTAATGAGACTCTGACTCAAGAAACCATGCAAAAATATGCTCTAAATATTCAATTCGATGAAGGGTATTTCTACAAGGAGAGGTTTATTTTCGACATCCATGCACTAACATTCAAATAGCACAGTTCAACTTTAAACATTCAGACTTCTATCTACCTCATCTTAACAATCTATGAACTGAAATTTTCAGAATTAATTCAACTAGATGCAAAAAAACTAAAAAAAAAAATTCTTCTCTAAAAGGTAAATGCTTTTGACACTAACTTTTCAAACAAGAGAAAACAAACAGAAATGCTAGCTTAGTAAACAAGCACAGGGATTCAGTCAAGGAGAGATACTAATGGCCAAAAAACTCTGCAACCAAAACACAATCACAGGGGTGAACAACAAATTTTGGCTGAGTAATGCACTTTCTCTGATTAAAGACAACGTTAATCCAGATACTAACGCATTTTATTTAATTAGATATCGCATTATAACGCACTGGAACACCAACAAAGGTAGCATTAGCTAGGGTAAAGTTTTTCAGATGGTCAAACAAAAACAAGATTGAACTCTGTGAGCTTTTTAAATGTCTACTGGGCATAAATACTGGTCAGAAGGGTCTGTGAACAGAGGAAAGAAGAAAGGTGGAACGATATAGTCCGGAAACTATGGGGGAACTCCCAAGCAGAGTCGCTGATTCTGCTATAGGGTAAAATGCTTGGATTGTTGGTTATCGAATATCCCTCTCAGGGCTTTCCAATGCCTGAGGCAGATAGTAAGATTAGCTGTATAGTTCACAAATATGGCACATACATATTCATATTAACTTAAAAAAACTTGATGGAATGAGATAGAAGATTACCTCTTTAATGATCTTGAAGTATTTTGGAGAGCGCTGAATAGCGAAGCAGGGATACTTCTTCACCAGCTCCACATCTCGACCCTGCAATCAGTCAAACCACCTGTGTAATCTCCACCATAACATACATTTCCTATCAATTAAGTCAATATATAATAAACATTTAATCTATTCACATCTAAGCCATTCATCTCATGCTATATAAGTGATTAGATAACAATGATAATATCAATGCATAGAATGGAAAAAATAGATATAGTTCTATTGATTTATAAAAATGAGGATTACAACCGTCGGTTGTACCATGCCCTCCTTAGCCTTCCAATCTCTCTATCTCTCAAAGTGGTGATGTCTTGATCAACAAGTTCTCAATGAACCTATTTGACCTTTGACCTTCACACTACAACAATGATCTCTACTTCACAAGTATTCAAAAACTTTGACAATCCTTCAACCTTGAACCAAGAGCCTTCAGCTCCATTTTATAGGAGATGGAGAGAGAAATAATTGCCCTTCTCTTTCCGCCAGTTCTAAATAGAAAAAACCAAGATGTTTCCTCAACTTCCATGCTTTTGCCTTCTTTGAGAGTTCAGTTTTTTTTGGCAAGGCCCAATAAGAGACTAGTGCTTTGCAATTTCCTTTTTGTACTGACTCTCTTGTGAGGAAAAGCTGGAAATTCAAATCATTTTCCGCGGGTTTTTCCCGTTCCAAACTCAAAACACGGGTAACACTGCCCTCTAGTGTAAACATAGCATTTCCCTAGCCACTAACGTGGCTCATTGATTAGATGCGTTATAACGCTCTTGTGTTGTTATAGTGGGGCGTTGCCTTGGCAGAAGTAGGTTTAATTTAGGTCTTTGTATTCCTTCCATACTTATCTTCTCCTCTGAGCTGATGAAGAGTTATTTTGACCTGTAACAGGTGCCATCACCAAATGGAGAATAATTTCCTTGAATTTTTTTCAAAACACCTGCAAAAAGGTGAAAAGGATATCAGTCAAATGACAAAGTGACAAAACTTAGCAAAACTGGGTTTCTTATTTTTTATTTTGATTTATTTTTCAAAAGTATAAAGGCATCCTAGCTGGAATTTTACCTCGTTTTACATTTGAGGAAAGAAAGAAACCCTTTAGGACAATTTTTTGAGACTTTGGACAGTTTCTGGACCAAGTCCTTGGCGCTGCACTCACAGACCCTGGCGCTGCGTAAATAGGGTTCTTCACCGTGCATTTCCGTACTATGCTACATGTATGCCAGGTGGTGTTGTGTGAATAGGGTGGTCCTACACAGGCGAAAATGACATGCTCATGACCCGACTCACCAATTTTGTGGCACGACACTGCGTGCAGAGGCCTACCTGACAACCCGTTTCCCCTACCAGCACTGCGGAAAGAGACACGACACCCAGTTTAAACACCGACGCTACACTCAGATGGAGGCCCAACCCAGCCGGTGCTACACTCAGAGGGTGACCTGATAGTGCGGGTAGGGTGTTGCGCTAATGCAGAAACTCTCCCAAACTGCAAAATTTTTTCCAAGGAGTCAAGGGAGAAACCTCCAAATCACCTCCAAAGACCTGCAAGCAAGCTAAAATTGGTAGGTGCCATGTTTCTCCTCCTCTCAAGTGTTTTTAGTACTTTGGTGGTTAAATGAATGACTGAACCCTAAATAGTTGTAAATCCTAGGTCATCATGACAAATTTTCCTCTGTTTTAAACCTCCAAACCATTTTCAGTGAAGGGGAGTGAAATAGGGTAGTTTCATTTCATGTAAAAACATTCATCAACCTCAAAGGCACTCAGTCATATACCTCACCTCTACATAACTCATTTTCAAAGAGTTTCCTACCATCATTTTCATTTTACTCCTTTCGCCCAAGTTTGTCCACAAACAACCCTAATTACCATGTCAGGGTCATAAGACAGTAGCAACAGTAACAGAGGCCAAGGGCCTATGAGGCCAAACCAAAAAGGAGGAAAAGTGAAAATATTTTAACCTAGAGAACAATAGATATCAACTCATCTCCCATGATCCTCATGTTTCTAGAATGTAGGGTGCTTCCAATTTTGTGAGAGAGTCAAACAAGTGCAAAGTCACCCAGAGATTATAAGGATTTTCATTCTTAACCTGCACAAAAAACAATAAAGCCTTGCAGGAGTGGATTTTGAACTATCAAAAGATGCCATCTCTAATGCTACAGGTATCCCTACTGTTGGAGAAAAGTGGTTTAAGAAAGCTAAATGGGGGAAGAAATATTATGAGTCATTTGTCAAGACTAGGTAGAGAGAAGGCTGTAAGGAAATTTTCCCTTTCTCACACCTCAAACAGAGATTTTCACCTTGGATGAAAGTCATTATGAAGTACTTTACTTGTAAAGAGAGGTACTCCAGAATATATTCCTAACATGTTAGACTCCTCGTGCATTTCACAAGGGTCAAAATGCTCAACTTGCCTTAATACTTGTATAGAAGTATGGATAAAATGTATTTTGTGGTCTGGATAAGGAGTCCTTCCCAACAAATGAGAAGTTTGTTTCAACATTCCTTGATCAAGATGGTGGTTTTACATCAGTTGGAACAGAAGGGAATACCTTTGGAGGTATTCGTATGACATGAAGTCTTCACAAGCCGACAAATCCCTCATCAACCTAGCTTGCCCTCATCATCTACACAAGTTCCCTCACCTCAAGAAAACCCCCCCTCCTCTCCTGCTCTTTATGCATCAAATGAAGAAGGAAGTGGCAATAATGAATTAAGTGAAAATGAGGGAGAATATGATAATGATTCAAATAAAAATGAAGAAGGTGAGAGTGAAAATAAATCAGTCCAAAGTGAATAAGAATCAGATGATGAGGAAGAGGAAAATGATGAGGAAGAAGAAGGAAATGATGATGAAGAAAGGGGCAGTGGGCATGACAGTGATGAAGGTGAAAATAGTGAGCATGACAATGAGAATAGTGACAATATGGAAGAGGATGATGAAGAAGATGAGGAGGTTGACAGTAAGAATGAAATGAGCATTGATGGAGGGGATTTCAGCAATAAAACAGAGGACACAGAGGCAGAGAATGAAGAGGAAAATGATGAGGATGCAACAGAAAATGATGATGAGGGAGAGACAGATAATGAAGATATGAAAGAAGATGACAATGAAAAAGAGGATGACATTGAGGAGAATGCAAATATTGAAGACATCAGTGATACCAATGAAACATACCACAGTGAGGAGGAGATAAAAAACAATGACAAAGAGGTAGGTGATCAAGAAGACAATGAGGGACGAGATAGAAAAGAATAAAATAGTCATGACAATCACGACAACAATCAGCCCCTCAGTAATAATGACAATGATGAAAGTGCAGAGGATAAAGAGGAAAACAGTCCTAATGATGAACAAAATAAAATTCAAGAAAGTGCAGAGGGTGATAGTCCTAATGAGGATCACAGCCATGACAAAGACACCAGCAAGACCACAATCACACCTCTTTCACTCACATCTCAAATAGGGCCAAGGCTAGTGTTTGTGGCCTCCAAAATGCAAGGGACCATGCCATCCACCTCAACTCAAAAGCTTGACAAGGTCAAACAAAATATGAAAAAATATGAGAAAGGTAAGAGATGCAGGCAAACTAAACACAAGCCCCAATTCATTGACTTTGACAATGATAATGAAGATGAGGAGATGGCCACTAGAATACTACTCCAAAGCAAGGATGCAAAAATTAGGGAGATGGAGAGATTTTTTGGCATGCGATAGCGTATCATTTAGTATTATAAGAATGAACACAATTATTTTAAGAAGATAAAAACAGGCCTTGATCTCCAGAAAAATATGACCAAGCACTATGCAATGAAAAACAAACTTGCTTGTGTCAAACTCAAAGAGGCCCTCATTGAAATTAAAACACTAAAAGGAGGAAAATACCAAGCTAGACTGGGAATTTTTCCATCAGCTTCTCTACAGGTCTCTCAAACCCCTTTAAGGAGACATCCACCAATTTTTAAGGTATTTGGACAAGGTTTTGTTTTTTGAGAATTTGGAGGCCTATAAGCGTAGCGCCACTGGTGCTATACTTTTCCATGATGCATCCTCAGAGGGAAGACTCTAAATTTTTATATTTTTCATGACTATAACCCTATTCTCACCAAATGGCAGAGCAATGGGAGCATTTTTTACCACTCAAAAGGTCAAAAAACACCTCATTTTTCACCATTTTTCCTCCTTTTCAGGCCTAGCACTGCGCTCAGAGCAGTCTTGGGGATTTTTATTCTTGAATAGGTTATAGGTGCTCACTTATAAAACCAAAGGTATATCTGGAAAGGGGACCCAGCAAGCTTTCCAACGGGCCATCACAGAGCAAAATCCAACATTGGGAAGGTCCCAAAAGCGTGGTTGCAACAAGACCTATTTTTTGCCTAAGGTGGCGCTGCACTTATGGACAACACTGTGTGTTTTTGCCAAAAGTCAACAAAGCACACTCATTTATTGAAAAATCATATTTTAGTGTTTTTTGAGGCAAATCACTCTAGAATTAGGTGCTAGAAGTTATTTTGGAATTTATTTCATGGGATATTTTGTGCCTTGGGCCTTGCATGGTCTCTTGGGCATTAATGACATTTATGAGTGATTTTGACATTTTCCAACCCTATCTAGGGTTTTTTCCCTCCCTTGATAAGATAAATAGAGCATGAGGGTTTCATTATAAATGTTGGCATTTGATGATTTTTGAGAGAAATACATGGTTTCCTTGAGTTTTAAGGAGAAATTGGTCTTGTGCAGTTTCTGAATGGCTTGCTTTGATCGATGATGAAGGAGGATAGCTTGCAGGATCCCTGAGCTTGGTTATTGGTGAAGTGCTTCTCTTTCATGTCATTGTTTTCTCATGTTTTCATTATGTTTCCATCCTTCTATGTTTCTGAAGAACAGAAGAGTATAGGCTAAGAAATGTTGTTGGAGGCACCTTAGTCCTTCATGTTGTCTATTGCCTTTATGTTTTCCTCTACTAGGTTTGTTTAATAAATTATTAGCTGCTTCTTAGACCTTCCTATGCTTTTTTATTCCATGAATGGTTCAATATAGTAGTTTTCAAATATGTTTTATGGTTAGCCCTACTTATTTGATGCTATTTAAACTCTGTTTTGGAATCTCTCTTTGAAATACTACTTGTTAGGTTTTAGCCAAAGAGGCCATGTTCTAATGATGCCCCTTGTCCATGCTTGAGAAGTTGTCTTAAATTTCTTTATAGCTTGATCATAGATGCTTAGGAGTTACCTCTTCCTTGATTAAAGCTATATGTTATCTTGTATGTTTTCTAATCCATGAAGGTTAAATCACTAGAAGTTAGATAGTTTTCTTGCTTTCTATGGCTCACTGAATTGTTCATCTTGAATTCTTTGTTTACTTAAGTATAATAAAAAAGATATTGTTTTTCCATGTATTATTATTATGTCCTTATGTTGATCAATGTTTGAGAAAATCTTGTTTAAAAGGTATTTTTTTAAGGATTCTTCACAACCCTTATACACCTACTATGTTCACAAATTTATTGTTCATTTCACTTCACACATACCTTAAAGATCCAATTGACCATGCTAGATTTTCCCTGTTATGCATCTTGTTTCACTGTTGAGATATCCATTACTTTTGTAGACTCCATAGCCCAATGATTTGAAAACTTCTCACTCCACCTATTCTACTTGACCATCTTACCCAACCAAAACAAACAAAAAATCCTACACTTAACAACTAGACTAAAATCAAACCCTAACAACAAAAAAGTTCACATCCTTTGCATACAATAGAGAGATCCCTCTCTGAGTCCAGGAAGGCTAGGTCCTAGGACTCCAAAGACTGGTCTGATGTTACCCTGTGCATTTGGTCTACCATTCTGCCAAATCAAGGGAACCTAACATCATCTATCTGCTTCTTCTTTTGATGCAAAAGATGAAGTGTCCACAAGCTGAGCCAAAGATCATGCTCCAATACCACTATAATATCCTAAAAGGGAGAATGAAGTAATACTTAAACACAATATAAGAACTGAAACTAAGTAAACAATAAATCTAGATACATCAGAATATATAGAGAAGTTGAGCCATTTTATTATATGGAGATGAATTAGTTACACAATGTACAGAAAATGAGTAGATATATCCCAAGGGATGGTCTAGAATCACCCTACAATGGTGCTGCAACTAGCATTGCGTAACTGGTGGGCTTACAAGAAAAAATATTGTGTTGTCCCTTCTTTTGCTGATATGCATGAACTGCTGCAAAAGGAAATGCAGATCTAGGGAGCTTAGGAGCTCTAATGATGCCAAGATTCAAGATCTAGCCAATGTGATGGTAATCCAAGATAACCCAGAAAGCATTTTCCAGGTCTACAAATTTGGAAAATCACCCTCCTAGGGTTTGATCCTTTGACTACTATGTTTACATATTTGAAGCTAGATCTGATCAAAGGATGGCTGAAATATTTTCTACAAACAGATCTGAGCTTTGAGGGTTGATACCTCCTTCAGATCTACAAGCTAGGAGCTTGAGATCTTGTCTCCTCTTCTTCCTCTTCTTCCTCCTTCAAGTTGGAGCTTGAGATCTTGTAACACCATGAAATAATTTAGCAATTAATTCATATGATCATGATAAGAAGTAATATAAGTAACAGAAAGGAACATACAAATTCTTCAACTCTTCTTAAATTTCCTTACAAAGGAAAGAAAATAGTTATTGTTACAAAGTTTTTTTGGCTATAACCAACAGGAAGCTAATACTCCCTATTTTATTAGCTACAAAATAAAGGAGCTCCAACCCCTAAATGTTTACAGAGATAAATAGAAGGATCTACAACCCATTATCTTCCTCATTGATTTATCTTTCAAACAATTTTCATCTTCAAATCAAGAAGGCCAATTCCTTACATAAACAATTAAATATTTCTCTCTTTAATCACTCACCATAAACACCTTCAACGATTTTTTTTTACTAGTAAATAGACCATCTACACCAGTTTCAATTATATTTAAACTCTTTGAAGAAAGTTACTTAATATTCTTTAATTGACTCTAGTTATAAATAATTTTTCCTGTTAAATTTAGGCTTCTTTTCTTTTTAGTTACCTTTAGGTTTTTCTTGATGCATAAACTTTATTTTTGTATCTCTTCTCTCTTATGTATGTGATACAAGTGGATATTGGTGTCCAACCACCTATTCCACTTATACCCCCACCATTGTTTCTTTCAATTTTTTAGTTTCTTTAATTGTAGCACAATTTACTATTTTTGGCAGTTTTTCAGGTCCTAAACTTCCGAAGCCATTTTAAGGCCCTAAACAACATTTTTTTTGGTAAAACTACGACCAACATGGCTCCTTGGTTGATGTTGGTCACTATAAATTTGTATTCCTTGGATAGATCTTTCTAACGAGGTATTGTGTGTGTTAGAAGGATATTTTATGACAAAGTTACATCCTCGGGAAGTTTCTGTACCAATTTACCCAAAGAGGGCCCATAGTTTTGGCGATTTATCTCCTAGGGTTAGGGTTTTGGATGTTTATGGTTTTCCCATGTTGTTCAATTAAAAAAAATTCCTTGAGGCTCATTTTAACAGAGTTCAAAGGCATGTAGCCTCCACATCGCTTCTGAGAGATAAGCTACCATCATTCGAGATAGTTTATTTCCATTCTGTGTGTAAGCTTATTTTAGTTATTTGATATTAATGAAATAAAGTATATTTTATGATGCGTCTCTGGGTTTATGTTTCTTTCTTTATGTTATTGTGTTCCCACATAAACCTGGATCAGTGGTATTAGATCACTCTTCTATTTATTTATTTTTCTTTGCATGTCCCCAACGAGATCGAGGTATAAGCAGTTAGGGCTCGATCTGGTTGAACCTTTGCAAGATCAGCCTCGCAACCCCTAAAACCCTCCCATGGTGGAGGAAAATAAATATGATGGAGAATGAGATCCTATTAAAATATTGCTCGAGGAGGCCCTCAAGGAACAAAGGGACACGATTATGGATAACTTTTCCCAGATCCCTCAATGGCTACCCACTAGCCATGCATCTTCATCTGGCAACCACTCTAGATGCACCAGTCCTTTTAAGGTACAAGTTAACTTAGACATTCCCATATTTGAGGGCCAAATGGATGAAGACATCATATATGAATCTATTAGAAATATATTGTTTGGTTCATGGCTTTTCTAATCGGGAAAATATAGATGTTGCACTCCTCAAAGCTACCCACCATGTGAAGGACTGGTGGGAAAACTAATGCGAGAAAAAGGCCAACGAGGAATCATCCCTATTTTTAGCTGCACTAACTTGGAATTATTTGTGAGACGCCATCAAGGAAAAATATTACCCCATGGAGAGCTATGACGACAAGTACATACAGTGGAATATGTTGCGGCAAAAAAGGGATAAAGATGTGTGTGAGTTGACGAATTTCTTCCATACCATGTACACAAATTTGGGTATCAAATATTTGGAGAAACATTTGGTGCTTAAGTACCACAATTTTTTGCATGGATACATCCAGGATAAAATGGAGTTCCTTGACGTCTCCTCACTTGGTGCAACATATCGGTATGTTTCCAAGAATGAGCAGAAATCAAAACAAAAGAAGCAATAATTTGGATTTGCAAATTAGAATAAAGGGAAAGGCACCTCGAAACCATAGAAAAAAGGGCAAGGCTAAGGCATGGCATCCCAGGATAGCTCGTCGAAGCTACAAGAAAAGAAAATAAATCTAAAGGAGGACATGGGAAAGTGGTATGCGTTCCATAAGATCTCCACTCAGAACAGAAGTGATTGTCGGGCCAACCAGTTAATGGTGGTTGAGCTAAAGGCTTCCGTATCAGATGCATGTTCTAACTCTGAGTCAGAACTTGACAAGGGGAATGAAAAAGGGAAGAAAATTATTAATGTGTTTCCCAATGCCACCATTGCAACCACCAATATCCAAAAGGAAGAGCTTAAAGATGTAGAGGAGGGGAGGCACCTCTTCCATTCCCAGATGTGGGTGAACGGTTACCCACTTCAGTTCATTTTCAATAGCAAGAGAAAAAATAACCTTATTTAAACAGACGTCATGAAGTGGTTGGGCCACCGATCATAGCACACTGAAAACCATACACCATCAGGTGGCTTCTCCAAGGAGGGGATATCCACGTCAACCAATATAGTTTCCTTCCCTACAACATCAAACCCTTCACGGAGGAGGTATTATTGGATGTTTCTCCTCTTGAATTTTGTGATGTATTACTAGGCCAACCATACTTGTGGAAGAAATATGTTGTGTATGAGTCTCGGCCTCATGTTGTTATTGTTACTTTGTGTAATAATTTTTATAGGATATCAAAGGTAGCATTGCATACTACCATCTCTTTGATCACTGCGAAGCAATGCAATAAGCTCATTTCCAAAATCAGAAATTTTTTTCCTTATGATCCACCCTTAGGGAAAGAAGAAGACTCTGGCCATGACCTCTAGATATGGCTCCTCTTCACGGCAACAACATATGGACTAGGTCATGGAGGAGGACAGGGACATATTCACCTCACCTACAGGGGTGACTTGGCACTCTTAGGTCAAGTAATCCATCGGTATGACCCCACGCACACCACTACCCAATGGACCAGTATATCAGTGCTATGTTCAAGAGAACGACGAAATATAGAGGCATACTTAGAAGCTATTGCAAAAATGTCACATCCGACATAATTCATCACCCTGTGGGAGCCTGATCCTGATGGTGCAGAAGAAGGATGGGAATTGGAGACTGTATATTGACTATCGGGCACTGACTAATATTATTTTCCAGAAGATATATCCAATCCCACAGATTGATGACCTTCTGGACCAATTCAAGGGGGAAAATATTTCAGTAATATTGACTTGAAGTTTGGGTATCACCAGTTACCAATAGAACCCATTGATGTGTGGAAGACTTCCCTCAAAGACAAGGAGGGCCTTCTTAAATGGATGGTCATGCCTTATTATTTGAAAAATTCTCTCGCAACCTTCATGAGTCTTATGGACGACATATTGTGATCGTTCACTAACTCATTCATGGTGGTGTATTTTGATTAAATCCTAAACTTTGGTGAGCCCTGGTATTGCACCAAGAATGCTGCAACTCCCAAAGGCTACCCTAATTTACTTTATCGACCCTGGGTTCACACCAACTTGGAGATGACAGTGCTATATAAACAACAGATGAATTCTACTCATGTCATCCTCTTCTGAGTTTTACGAAAGGGTGCTACTTCTAGCATTTCTAAATGAAGTCTATCACAGTTATGAATTTAGGCCTAAGGATATAAATGATTCAAATCCATGGCGTTATCATCAAGTACATAAATACACTACAAAAATCAAGTATATATAAATACTCTACAATGAAAGAAATATACACATTAAGCTATGATAAGAAATGAAGGCAAACTAGGCATATTGCATGAAGTAAATTGTTGAATTGAAATTGCATAAAGGAAAATAACCTAATCACACTTTGCTAGGAAAAATAGCTAAAAAGACTCTAATGGCTCTATGCTCTAGCTATCATTCTTTTAATCATGCAACTAATCATGACCTAACTATGCTTGTAAATGTGTCGTTTTGCATCTAGGAGAAGAAAGTGCTAAGGTGGCTTATGGAAGCCTTGAACACATGGGTGCAAGGCTGGAGGTGTATGGGTGGTTTTTGTAGGTATAGAGGACATGGATGGTGGTTTTTGGCTTAAAGAGGGGCCCATTGGTTTTGCTTCAAGTGATGCTATAGGTTTCATGTAGTGTTACAAGAAAGTCCTAAATTTCTATAGGAAACACTCTAAGGGAAATCTGAGGCCAAAAATAGTTTTGAAAGTGGTATGGAAGGTGGATTTGGATCAGTGGAAGGTGGCCCACCCCTTTTCCAAGCTCAGAAACTCTTGGGAGGCTTGTCCTGTACCCCTAGGGTTTTCTCACGATGTAGGGATGAAAAATTCAAAAACAGGGTTGATGGTGATTTTGATGAACAAAGGGTTGATGAAGGGTGAGAGATGAAACCGAAGGTGTTGGTGAAGCTCTCCTTGGTTGTGCTACCTAAACGTGCAAGAAAAATACATGTTCATGCAATAAAAATGGAAAATTTCATGATAAAGACAATGGAAAAGAGGACTTGAATATGGAAACAAAATCTACTTTAACCTACAAACAAAGATCTAACACATATTTATAAACATATCCATGGAACTATAGCGACCTAACTTATCCATTCCAAGAAATCAGAAACTAAAAAGAAATTTTTGTCTGTGGGGAAGGTTTACCCTACTCAAGCACCAATGAAACAGATGATATGTAGGTTTTAACCCTGAACAGAAATTATCTACACACGAATCTTATAACAGAAAATAAATAATAGCGAGAGCATAAAACATAAAACAGATAAACCCCTGGATCCCAAATCAGGACGACCAACTTGATTTTTCATTATATTCCTTTTAGTGTTACAACACATATATATACATGCCGAAGCATACATAAACCCCAATCCATTAACCCTGGATTAGAACATAACCGTGGTTCCTTATTGAATCACAGAAAATGGGCAGAAACAGCGGGAACCCACAAAACCATGTGCAAACCATTGCTACAAAATATGGGTATGAGACTACCAGGCGGAAATTAGGAGAACCAAAGTCTCTTACATACCATTCCCACTTGTTGTTTTCCTTACGAGGGCTTGAAGACAGTCATTGGCCAATTCTTCACTGCTTACCATTGTTCTTTTGCAGAGAACTTGATGCTCCATGATTTTTAATAGATACATACATAATTCTTAAGTAATCCTTTGACCTTTTAGCCTCAACCATCTCTCTAACAAAGTGATATTGAACATCAATGTGCTTTGTCTTTGAATGATAAGTAGGGTTCTTAGCCAAGAAAATTTCACTTTGGCTATCACAATCTATCCTTATAGCTTGTTGTACCAACCCATACTTGAACACAATCTCTGCAACCAAATTGCTTCCTTGCTTGCATGGGTGGTCGCTATGTATTCTACCTCTGTAGTTGAAAGAGCCACTACAGACTGTCTTTTACTCATCCAACTGACTGCGCCTCCAAATAGGCTAAATACATACCCACTTGTAGATCTTCTTTGGTCCAGATCTCCAGCCCAGTCTGCATCAACAAAACCATGAATGTCCAACATTCTTTCCAATCCTGGTCTTCCCTGGTAGCACAAGCCATAATCACTAGTGCCACGTAAATATCTGAAAACCCGCTTCACTGTTGTCCAATGCTCCTTCCCCGGGTTTGACATAAACCTGCTCAATACTCCCACTGCATGTGCAATGTCTGGTCTAGTACAGACCATTGCATACATCAGGCTACCCACTGCACTTGCATATGGAACATGGGACATATACTCCTCTTCTTCTTGTGTCTTGGGACACTGTTCAGCAGACAGCTTTACACCTACAGGAATAGGAACCTTCACCGGTTTACTATCCTGCATATTGAACCTCTGCAATATAGTCTTGACATACTTCCTCTGGTTTAACCAGAGCTTCCTCTTTGCCCGATCTCTCTTGATTTCCATGCCCAAAATATAATTTGTAGCACCCAGATCCTTCATGTCGAATTTGGAGAACAGTTGGGTCTTCAAATCTTGGATAATTTCTTTGTCATTTCCAATCAACAACATATCATCCACATACAAGACCAAATAAATAACATGGTCACCAATTAATTTAAAATAAACACAGTGATCCTCCTTGCTTCTAGTGAAGCCAAGTCCCCGTATATAAGTATCAAATTTCTGATACCACATCCTTGGTGACTGTTTTAACCCATACAGAGACTTCTTCAACCTGCATACCAGTTCTTTCTTACCCTTCACCATAAAGCCTTCAAGTTGCTTCATGCAGATCTCCTCTTCTAGATCCCCATGAATAAATGTTGTCTTCACATCCATCTATTCTATCTCAAAATCAAATGTAGCAGCAACAGATAAAAGTAATCTAATAGAAGTAACTTTGGCAACAGGAGAAAAAATATCACCAAAATCAATTCCCAGCACCTGGGAATAACCTTTCGCTACCAATCGAGCTTTGTATTTCTCCACCTTGCCTTCTACATTCATCTTCTTCTTAAACACCCATTTTCTCCCAATGGGCTTCCTTCCAGCCGGCAACTCCACCAGATCCCATGCATCATTTTTGTGCAAGGATGCCATTTCATCAACCATGGCCTCCTTCCAGAGTTTTCCATCCTTTGAATCTACTGCCTCCATGACAGTTCTGGGTTCATCATCAGTTATAGTTAAGGCAAAACCTGAACAGAAAGTAGATGGACTATACCTTTCTGGTTGCCTTCTTTCCCGAACCGATCTTCTCAAAGCTGGAGTTTGTGGCTCTTCATCTTCTGAGTCTTCTTCTGTTGTAGAGTCTGATTCATCCTCCTTTAGCTCAAACTCTATCTTCTCAAGTTCCTTTGGTAGGACTTCATGTTTAACAACATCTTTCACTTCTCTAAACACCACATCTCGGTTGTACACAACCTTCCTTGTTTCTGGATTCCAAAGCTTGTAACCCTTTAAACCATCCTTATACCCAATAAAGATGCACTTTTCAGATTTATTATCCAACTTGGTCCTTTTCTCCTTTGGAACATGTACATATGCATCACATCCAAATACCCTTAGATGTGAAAGAGACGGTTTCTTACCAGTCCATACCTCATGTGGGGTCTTATCCTCCAACACTGATGAAGGTGATCTGTTAACCAGATAGCATGCAGTCTCCACTGCCTCTGCCCAGAATTCTTGTCCTAAACCGGTACCACTGAGCATGTTTCTTGCCTTTTCCATCAGTGTTCTGTTCATTCTTTCTGCAACTCCATTTTGCTGAGGTGTGTATGGAGTAGTATTCTGCTGTGCTATACCACACTTCTTACAGAACTCTTCAAATTCCTTCTTGCAGAACTCCCCACCATTATCTGTCCTCAGCCCCTTTATCTTCTTCTCTGTCTGATTTTCCACCAGAGCCTTAAATTCTTTAAATTTGTCAAAGACTTCAGATTTCTTCCTCAAGAAATATATCCATGTGTTCCTTGAGAAGTCATCTATGAATGAAACATAGTACACAGATTTTCCTAGTGATGGAACTGACACAGGTCCAAACACATCACTATGCACAAGTTCTAATATCTTGTTTGCCCTCTTAGCACCAGAAGGAAAACTCACCCGATTCTGCCTCCCATATACACAATGTTCACAGAAATCGAAATCCAGAGAACAATTAGACATACCTTCTACCATACCATCTCTATGCAGTATCCGAAGGCCCTTCTCTCCAATATGTCCAAGCCTTTGATGCCATAGCATGGTTTTTTCTCCAGAGACAGCTAGGCTTTCCGTCCCACTTTCAGGAACCACAGAACTATTACACCCATCAATAACAGTACTACCTTGTAGCTTGTACAGAGTTCCAGTCCGAACTCCCCGCATTAATACCAATGCTCCCCGAACCATCTTGCAAGCATCTTTCTCGAACACTGTTTTTACACCTGCATCATCCATCTTGCTTACAGAAATCAGATTTCTGGCCAATGCAGGAATATGCAGAACACCAGGAAGTGTTCTAATCCTTCCACCTTGCAGCTTCAGCTTGACCTTTCCACGTCTGATGATTTTGGCCCTCCTATCATCCCCTAGGAAGACATCACCACCATCATATTTCTCATACTCGCAGAACCACTTCCTATGGGGAGTGAAGTGAAAGGATGCACTTGATTCAATCAACCATGACTCATGATCTACATGTGTATTTGAAGAAGAAGACAAATACACATCCCCACCTTCATCCGAGGTGGTTTTTGCCTCTGCAGAAGGAGATTCATCAGATCCCTTTCCTTTCTCAGGAGCTTTAGATCTGCATTCCTTTTTGTAGTGTCCTTCCTTTCCGCATTTCCAGCACACCTTTACAAACTTTCCAGAAGATTTAGATCTCCCTCTAGATTTATATTTCCCACTCGAAAACTTATTCTTGTTTCTGTTCTGGGACCTTCCTCATACAGATAAGGCATCTCCATTCTGACCCTCCATATTTCTCCGTCTCATTTCCTCCGACAGCAAGGCTGAGACAATGTCATCAAAATTCAAGGTAGTTGTATTGCTACCTATTGCAATAACCAGACCGTCCCACGAGTCTGGTAGAGAGCACAACAAACTGATGCACTTATCTTCATCTGAGATTTTAATATCAACAGACGACAGCTGACTTACCACAGTATTGAAGGCGTTCAGATGCTTTGTCACCGAGTCTCCATCCTTCATCCTCAGGTTATACAGCTTTTTCCGCAAGAACAACTTATTCACCAGAGACTTAGATTGGTACAAAGTCCCAAGTTTTTCCCACAAATTCTTCGCCGTAGCTTCCCCAGATACATTCAACAATACTGAATCTGAGACACACAACCATATTGTGCTCTTAGCCTTCCGATCCAGCTTCTTCCAGTCTTCATCTGACATTCCCGTTGGCTTAGTACCCGGATCTACCGCGATCCACTGATCTTTATCCACCAGCAGATCCTCCATCTTGAGTTTCCACAACTCAAAACTCTGACCATTAAATTTCTCGATCTCTATCTTTCCGCCGCTCGCCATCTTCTTTCACCGCAAGAATCAATCCCGCAGATCTCCCACTGAACAGGGTCTACCACAGGCCCGAGCAAAAAACCCTCAACAACAAAGGCGTCCCCTTGAAGCTGAAACAACTCTGATACCAAATGTAGGTTTTAACCCTGAACAGAAATTATCTACACACGAATCTTATAACAGAAAATAAATAATAGCGAGAGCATAAAACATAAAACAGATAAACACAGAGATTTTCCCCTGGATCCCAAATTGGGACGACCAGCTTGATTTTTCATTATATTCCTTTTAGTGTTACAACACATATATATACATGCCGAAGCATACATAAACCCCAATCCATTAACCCTGGATTAGAACATAACCGTAGTTCCCTTGACCGGATCTACTCAAATACCAGGGGCCAAAAACCATCGAACCCCAAAACCATGTGCAAAACCATGCACAAAACCATTGACGCAGACTACCCAGCGGAAATTAAGGAACCAAAATTTTCGCCGAGGCGCTGCCCCGGACCCCGACAGGGGGGGCTATCACCCCCCTCTTACCCCCCCGCGCGTGCTTAGTCGTGGAAAGAATATAACACATACCCAACATGATAAGGGGAGGCTTGAGTCACAAATTTCTGAATTTATAACCTATTCTACCAACATGTAAGCAAGCTAAATCTACAGTAAAAGACAAATGGAATCAAACTACAAACAGTGAATGAAAATACAAGAAAACTAGCTAAATACTTATAAGAAAAACTTGCTAAAATGACATGAATGTAAAAAAAGATTACATAAGAGAGACTAAGGCACATGGATTAGGCCCTAACCCACAAGCCTACCTCTCTGAAACTAGATTAGTGAAGCACAATATTAATACTCATGTTATTTAAAAAGATAGTCTTATTACATCAAAATGTAATTCTTAAAAATTGATTACAAGAGAAAATATCCTAATGGCTTTCTCCAAAGTTCGAATCCTAATGAGCTCTTTCTCAACCCTATTTAACCTAAAGGGTAGCTACCAACATCTCCCTAAAAATTAGGTGATGAGTCCACTTGACTACAAATGCAGTGTTCCTTGGGTGCACTTGATCTTGAGTTTGCTTGGTTGCCTTTGATTTCGAGCTGTTGGAGGGAATCTTGAGGATCCCTTAGCTGCCTTTGGGAGTTAATGAGGGTGTACAATCCCCCTAGAATCTCTCATTATTGTGTAGTCCGAGTCTTAATGAAAAAATATTCACCAAAAATGCAATATCTTCACTATTTTCCTATATTTAACTCATGTTAGGTACTCGAAGTGTGATAAGCCTCAATAACCATCTACACTAGAATCATAAGACCATAATATAATTAAAATGCAATAAAAAAAGAATTAATAAGGAAAAAAGGTGGCCATTAACCCTTCCAAATGTACCTAATGATGTATCTCATCATCACACCCCTACTAAATGGTTTCTCATCCTCTAAGCAACTAGTCCTCCTTCTGCATTTATTTTAAGGCTTTGACGGACCCTCTGACTTCCTAAGGAAGAAGTGTGGGAGTCCCTTCAAGAGGGTAAAAGCTATCATTCTTTTATTCTTCCTCCCATTCTTTGTTATTCTCAATGTATGTGTATTAAGAGCTGAGATTGGGTTGAGGGATAGGATTTGGCACTATTTCTACATATTTGAGGACTAGTTTTGGTGAGGTGGCCTCCTCCTTATCATCTTTTCCTCCCATTTTTTCATCTTCTTTTTACTCTTGCACATTGTCCTCAGTTTCCTTGACCTGTTTCCCCTCTGTGGTTTTCTATTCCTTCTCAACCAAACCCTTTTTCTCCAAATCTATGCTTGTTGGAGTTTCCTGTAGAAAAAATAGAGTTTCATGTAGGAAACTCTATTTTGCTTGCTGAAGACCCTCTTTTCCTTGCTTTTCCTTTTCAGTTCTCGGAGGGTCTGCGGTGGCTGCATGAGGTGTATGGGATGCCAATCTAGCTGAATTTCTTCTAGTATATGTTACAAGGGTCATTATAGGTGAAGTTACCCCTTGCACCCTTCCTCCCTCTAATATTATTTCTTCCTCCTTATTTGGTGATTCTTTAATGGTAATAGGGCTCTTGGTCGGAGTTTATTGTTTTCCCTCCCTCACCCTCTGAATCTTCCTAGTTCTGAAGTACATAGGTGTTTTCCTCCTTTTTGTTTTGACAGGTGTGCTCAAATTAGTTAGGGTAGCAGCTACTTATTGATCTATGATGTCTGGTGACATACTCGTGTCTTAAGGGGAGTTTTCACTTCCTAGGATAGGGTCTAAATATTCCTTTTCCTTAGTCTTTTCTTCCTCCTTTCCCTCTAATTTTTCTTGCTCTATCTCTATTGTCTCTATGTCTTATGCATCAATTTCCATCTCTTTTTTTTCTTCCTTGTTTAATGCCTCCTCTTCCTCCTCTTTTACCTCCTCTTCTACCTCCTCTTCAGACTCTTCTTCTTATTCTTCTTCTTCTTACCTTTCTCTAAGGCTACAAGCAGGTTTTTTCCCTATTTGGGTATCTATAGAGGCTTCCCTATCCATGTCTATGAAAGAAGAAAAATATACATGTAGGTTCAAGTGGGAGTTCTCCTTGAAACCTAAGTTCATTTAGGAACCTAAAATGATACCCATATACCACACTAAGTCTGCCTTCACAAGAAATAAACTTCATGGCATAGAAGGCTACTTCATCCCAAGGGTATGGAAGGCTTTCTCTCTTCACTCCATATTTTTATTCAATGTACTCCTCTCCTGGTAGAAAGAAATTGTTCTTGGATCCAGTGTTAAGCATTCTTTCCTTAACCCATTTGACTCTTAATGGAAAATTTATAACTATGCTTATGATTTCAGGAGATAGTGTGATGGCTAGGCCTCTAACCACAGTGGTGGTTCTCTCTTCTTAATGTGACTACAGAGCCACAACAAGTTATTTAGCTATCTCTTCATTAGAACCTTTCAATAGCTGAAATAACCCTAGCCATTGATGATTTTGAAATATTTCCATAACTTGATGGTGTTGCCTAATTCTCTTAATGTCAGTAGGCTCTCTTATTTTGAATCCCCTTCCCATTTTAATGGATGAGATATGAAGGTGGTGAGATTTTTGAGAGGTACGTCTTGGAGATGGATGTATTGAAACAAAATGCAAGAAAATTTTATTTTACCCTTTAATTGTCAAATTTACTTTGCTGAGTGTGAATTGTATGGAGAAATTTTAGTGTTGGAGGATGGAAACCACTTACCTTTATCCTCTGTTGTTCTGGTTTGAGAGATGGAGGCTGAGAAGAAAATTCACCGACAGGTGACTTTGTGTTTCCTTCTAAATGCTTATTGATCTGCTTTTGAAGTTGCCTGTAGAAAAAATATGTTTCCTGTAGCACGAAAGTGCATGCAAGATAAAATCTTGATGATGCTCTTCTAATGTCTCCTGTTGAGGTATAAAAGGTATCTTTTTAACACCTATTCATCCTACATTAATTATCAATCCGGGAACGAATTTTTGTTTCAAGAGTGTACTCTATTTGAGACTGCAATTTAGCTAAGAGTAATGCTGTGAGAGATGTAGTATAGTGTTCTAGATACAAGAGTAAACGGATTCTTGTAAAGAAATATAATTACAATAACATGAAATCCTAACTACTCACTCTGTAGAGCATCAATCAAGGATATAGTAGCAATAACTCATTCCCTTATAAATCGATGCAACTGAAATCACAATGAGACAAGGCAATCAATCTGGGAACTTGGAGGCAATAACCAATGTTCTCTACAGTTGACAGTCCTGCTCTTTAAGGAATCAAAGTGAAATCAAAATTGAACTACTTGCTGTTGAAAATAAACTAAGAATAAATTCTAAAAGAAAGAATTGGAAAGGAACAACAATATGTAATCTATAGGCCTACACAACAAACTATAAACTAACAATCTCTCTGTAATATGAAGATAACGAATTAGAAATGAACAACAAACAGTAATTGAACAACAAATATGAACTTAACAAAATCAGACAACAAGTCTTCTTAAACTCCAACCCTTTCGACAGCAAACACTATTAAGTAGTCAATCGAAATGAATAGTAATTCAATGGAACAACAAACGAAGTTAAGTATGGAACAGAAAATCTCTATACGTGAAAGCAAGATGAGTAACACAGAATTACAATCCTTGTTAAAATAGAACAACGATGCAGTCCATTAGCGCAAGCAGCAATCCAGTACTCAATTCAACAATAATTAAGTAACTTTGTAATCGTAATGAAACCAAATGCAATTATCACACGACAGTAATCAAAGGATAGAAATACAAACAACAGAATAATTCCACTAGGGTCGGGCCCTTAGCTCCAGTGAAACCCTGCTGGGTTACTTCAGAGCTTGAAAGATGAAATGAAATGCGCCTTTGTATTAATTGAACATAAAAGTGTTACAGTGATCACTCTCTGATCACGAGAGTCAATAAAACACAGAATTACAAAAGGAATGTTTTTAATCAAATGATCTGACTCCTATAATCTTTAAAGGTGTTGCCTTATGTAACAAACTCGATGGACAAGACAAGGAACAAGATAAGGTTTGAACAGCGATCCCTCAGGATCGAAGGATCTTGAGGGATTAGCTTCTCTTCTTTCTTTAGCTGTCACTTGATTTCCTTTGACCGAAGCCGAGCTGTCCCCTACCTTCTCTTAGCAATGCGTTCAGATTTCCTTGTCTTTGGCAGGATTTGGTCTAATGATGGAGGAACAGCAGTTGCACTTACTTTAGCCTTGCCTTTGGTATAGCTATTCACCTCGCCTGATTCCTATTTTTAGCAATAAAAAATAGTTTTTAGTTACATTTTACAATAAACATAAATCTTCACAATTCTACCACAATTCTTGTAATAAGCCACCTTTCTAAAGTAAAAAGAATGATGTTTAAAGTAAAAGAATGGGAAAACACATAGTGAATTCATACATTTTCCACTACTCAACATACCCCCCTGCTTACCCTTGTTCATGTCCCATGAAAACCATAGTTTACATGTAAAGCAGTTAAAGAATAAGATGGAGAAGGTTTTTCATCAAAAGGCCTAAAACCATGAATTGCAGCTAATGCTTCGAAGACATGCCCTGTCTGTCCTTCAGGTATTTCATAAATGGCTTTATAATCTATAGCAGGATACCATGCAATGGGGCTTCGAAACCTACACCCTAGCCAGAATGGGCCTTCCCTCAAAATGAGGTAGGTACAGAGAACTAAGTGGTCTACAGCTAATCCAAAATTTTTATAGTTAAATGGTTCTTTATTTTGAACATTCCGATTGGAAATTCCCCATCAGACCTTAGCTGCTATGTAGGTCTGGTTTCTAATAGATAGGAAATAGTGTATCCATTCCAAGACAATTGCTTTATGGACAGGCCCCAATGCTTGGATAACACCTTCTCTTGTCATCAAATTCTTCTGCCTTGCCCATAATTGTAATGGGTGCTTAGGTTCACTCCTAACCCACAAGTCTAACTCATTTTCCTGCCTTTGAAAACAATTATAGGCTTTGAGCCATTTTAACTGATTAGTAGCAAAGGAAATAAATGCTTGGTATTGGATTTCACCCACAAAAGGGCTGGGATTTGTCTCACTATCATTTTCCAATATGAGATTATGCAAATAGAACTCACACAGGAGACGATGTACCTTTACCCCATAGAGTTTGTAGCATGTTACAAAATCATCTATAGTGTTTAACTCTATAGATTTTCCTTCCCTAACTGCTTTAATATTTAATTGTAAATATCTCTCTAATAAAAATAAATCATAATTCTTGGCAGGGCATCTACAAGCTAAAACATCTGTGTATAATGAGCAGAGAGTGTCCATTCGATTATTAGCTAATTTTAATTGATTCATTACCTTTTTAGACATTTCCTCTGCCTTTAGACATTTCTAATGGGCTTCAGCCTTTGCTGCATGGATGATCTTCATTTGCTACTACAACTCTTGATATTTCCCTCTAGGAACAGTGTCTTCTTCTAGTTTTTCCCTTTCCTGTCGAGCCTGTGCCAACTCCTCTTGGAGTCTGGCTAATGTAGGGTCACTAAAAGTGTTTTGACTATAGGCTTGCACATTTTCACTTGAGGTTGCTCCATCTGGAACAGCTACCTGCTATTCCATATCTTCATGACTAGGCTCAGTCATAGTTTCAGCAACTTGGGGCTTTATTTTAGTGGCCACTTTCCTCTTTTTCGAGGCTCGTTTGGTGACTATGCTTCTTTTCTTTGGGGTTTGTTTGGGAATTTTTTTCATTTTAAGAACCCTAATGGCCTGCCTAAGTTGTTCCACTAGTATTTGAAGCTTCAGTCATTCCCTCCGAATTTTTTCAAGCTCAGTTACTTTCTTCCTTTTCCTTGATGGAACGACTGTTCCTTTTTCTAGACCCAATTGCTCAACGGGGTTTTGCTCCTCATCAGCCATGCCTTCAGTTGGCCTTGCTTCTTTGTTTTCTTCTTGGGGCACTTCTTCAGTGTTCATATGCCTCGGCTGAATTCTACAGGGGTTATACCCTCAATTGAATCTGAAATTCCCTGAGAATTTTCATCTTGGGACACTACTTTAGTGTTCTCCTTTTCCTGTACATACTTCTCAGGGGAAGAAACCCTAGCTGATTCTACCATTTCATTAGTGTTTGCTCCTTTTGTTTCATCTGGCATTCCCTCAGCCATTTCTTTATTGACAACATATTTCTCCTACAATTGGTTGATATCAACATTAAGGTCTAGTGGGGTTTGAGGCTACACATATTCACTAATATTTTCCAAAATTTGGGCCAATTGGTCTTCTTGCAAAGGGCTTCGTGGTGAACTTGCAATAGTGTTTTCGGGAGGTTCTGTTCCTTCTCTTTCATTGTTGTGATTATATTCATCCTCCTCACAGGTATGGTAACTACCTTCTTCCTCATCAGAGTATCAAATTTCTCCCTCTACACTAGTATGAGGGCTTCCCTCTTCTCCCTCAATTTCCTCTTCTTCATTATTTCCTTCTTCTGCGCTGGTTTTTCTCTCACCACTGGTGTGGTGACTCATTTCTTCTTCATCCTCATCAGTGCGGGGACTCCCTCCTTCCAATTGTGGAGGTTGTTCATCCTCCGAGCTGGGCAATTCCAAGGGCTGGCTGCTGCTACCCAGAAGGCCTTCTATCATTCCCCTACTTATTTTTGAATGGGAGGATTGTCTACATTTTGATGGCTCAGCTCCCAAGCTAGCCATTCTCTTTCATTTTGGGGAAGGTAAGGCTAATCCTCCATCAATCGAAAATATCAATTCTTCCCAACTGGTATGTTGTTGGGCAAGACTATGACTTACTATTAGTCTTATTAGGCAATGATGGGTTACCACCATGTCTGTGTGCCGAGCTTTTCTTATACTACGGGAAAAATCATGCAGTAAGGAATTTAAAAATGCAGGCAAATTTACAGTACATTTTTGTTTTAATACTGCCAATAACTTAAGGTGGCGAGGTCTTAACACGTCTTTCCTTCCATCGCATGTTATATAGGCCTGCACTACTTTTGCCAATTCCATCCATGGTTCTCCTAATGATGCCGATTGAACTCCTTTACCTTTGACAACCAATGTCTATCCTTATTTCTGGAAAATATTCATGTCTTATTGAAGCCTGACCTTCTTATGAGTCCATACGGTTCCTTGTGCTGGTAGACCGGGCACCTCTACAATTATTTCATCTGTTACTGCTATCTGTCTTCCTCTAACCATGGATTATCCTTCCTGCAAAATATGTAGAAACTCGGTAGCCACTGTTTCATGGGGTTGTTGCAGCCTTGTGAAGTATGTAATCCATCCCAATTTTTCCAGAATCTCTCGTGCAACATCAGAAACAACTATCACTTGTGGCTTGCTACGAATTGGTCGACCTCCCATCTTCTCTGCACACTATTACTTATTTCCAAACACACGGTAATGTAATGGAACAACACAACACGGTGAATTGGAATAATATTGTTAAGTTTTTGTTATTCCCTAGAATGTAGGTATTTGATTTGCGTACAGGTAAAAAAATATAGGGATTTGATCTACATGCAGTGATTAAGGGGCATCCGCGCCCCCCATGGAGGATGATAGGTCGTCCTCGACCGTCAAATAAGAAAGGAAAATACTGCACAACAGTTGTACAATAGGAAAAAGCATGCATATTTATGATACAATCAATCAAATTATTGCATTGACTGAAATCGATGCGTGTCATTAAATCGTAAATAGATATAGAAACGTTTGTAATGATTTAAAGATAAGGAAAAGGGACAGCTAAGGTGAACACAAGTACTACTGCGCTTATTACCCACTCAAACTAATGTGATCGATTTATGATGATTTTCATGTATAATAGGTTCGAAATAAAGAGTTTAGGATTCATACTTTCATTTGATATTTAGATAGAGATATAGGAAAAAGGGTTTAATATTACTATTGATTTGTAAAAATCTAACTCCAATACCATCAACGGAGCTCTGTTTCCCACAGGTGTCCATAACCTTGACAAAGTTGCTTTCTCACCCTTGGAACCATTTCCCTTTATTTATGCCTAGGGAAGTGTTGTTTAATGTCATAACGGAGGCCATTGTGTTGGCTTGGGAACCAGATGAATCACAATGCCATTCACCGGAAAGAAGTGAAAAGTGGGCAGGCCGGCTCATGATGAGACCTCCTGTTCCAAGGACTTTTTAGTTTTTTTTCAATTGTACATTGGACCATATCCCTGGTGTGGTGGCCATGATGGGAATGCCACTTCACTTGCTTCCTTATGATCATGGTAGGCTGGCTCTTGATGAGGCCCCCTATCCTCCATCTGCCATATCATAAAATTGTTAGTGAAATATATAAATATTTTTTTTCTTCTTTTTCATATAGCACTTTCCTACTTATATATAAAGGATGGCTCAACACTCCTTAAGAGTATGGATGGTGGAAGAAGTCTAAACATCTCAATAGAAAATAATATGGCCTTATTCCTACTCAATAAGTAAAGATCAAAGAAGGTTATAAAGATTTGGGGAAGAACCAACATGATAAATATAATCGATCATATTAATTTTAGTGATAGTATGACAAAAAAGTCATGTTATTGATTATGTCCTTTTTTCATTTTTCTTATCATCACCAAATAATTTCTTAAAAAAATGACAATTTCTTTTGATTTGCTGATTCCAGTAAGCTTTAATTTGTGTGATTTTGTATAAATAGTATGTTTTCCTTTAGAAGAGTCATTATAAATCCTCAAAATGCTGGTCTAAAACAAGAAAAATAATACACTCAAAAAGTGTTGTTCGTTTGGAAAGGAACAACAGAAACAATCTGCGGAAATGTTGTTCCTCTGGAAAGAAACAGCAAAAAAACCAATCTGCGAAAAGTTCTATTCCTTTGGAAAGGAACAACAAAAAGAATCTGCGAAACTGTTATCCCTTTCGAAAGGAACAACAAAACAATTTGCGGAACAACCAAAATAAATAGTACAATTGTTGTTCCTTTCAAAAGGAACATCAAAAACACTCTCATCAAAGCTGTTATTCCTTTCGAAAGGAACAACCAAAATGATGTTTCTTTGGAAAGGAACAGCAAAAACTCAAAATAAGCGAAATAAACAAAGTTTGAAGAGATATAATTTCATAAAAAAAAATAAAAAAAAATGAACAATATTTATGTACAAATTTCAAAGGAAAGAAATGATTTAATGAATGGGTGCCAAGGAGGAGTTATCCCCTTCAGCCAGAATTTTCATGGTAGAATCTTCCCGTAATTGTTGGTAGAAGGATTCTCGAGTAAGCAGTTTATGGTACAGTCGTACTCGATGACCATTTACTTTGAAGGAATGTCCAGATCCATCAATGGTGGTTAAAGTAATGGTGCCATTATCATGCACTTTTTGTATCTTGTAAGGTCCAGGCCATCGTTTCTAGAGTTTCCCTGGAAAATCCTGAAACCTGGAGTCATATAGGAGTGCCCAATATCCTTCGTGGAAGATTGTTTATTTGATGAGGGCGTCGTGCCATTTTTCTCTCTATTGTTGAATTAACGCAGTGTGATGAAGAACAGAGAGCCTAATTTCATCTAACTCATTGATTTTCTGCAATATTTTGGCCTGGGATTCATTTAAATCTAGACCCACATTTTGAGCTATTCTTAGTGTCTGAATTTCAAACTCTATTGGAAATATGGGCTCTTTTCCAAATAATAATTGATATGGTGAATATCCCGTAGTAGCTCTCCATGTTGTTCGGTATGCCCACAAGGCTTTTGGAAATCTATAGGCCCAGTCACGTCTGTGTGAGGCAACAGTTTTTGTCAATATAGACTCGATCACTTTATTTGTGCTCTCTACTTGGCTGTTTGCATGTGGATGGTATGGGGTTGTAATCATGTGCTGAATGTGGTAATTCTGTAATGTTTCAACAAGTTTATTACCTAAAAACTGTGGTCCTCCATCTGTGATTATGTCCCTTGGGAGGCCATATCGCACAAAGATTTGGAAAAGGAATTGTATTATAGAGTCTTTTGTAGCTTTCAAAAGTTCCTCTGCTTCAATCCATTTAGTGACATACTCGATTGCAACTAGGATGTATGTTTTTTGGTTTGATGGGGGGCTAATGGGGCCAACAAAATCGAGCACCCAGCATTCAAATGGTTCAATTACTAGTTGTGGGTTCAAAGGAATTTCTTCAGACTGTCCAGGATGACCTGCCCTTTGGCAGCTATGACAGGCCTGCACAATTTTTTTGGCATATTTAAAAATGGTAGGCCAATAATAGCCTATCTGTAAAACCTTATGGGCGGTTCTACGATCTAAAAAATGTCTGCCACATGGCCTGTCATGGCATGCTTTAAAAATATCAAATACTTCGTCCTCCCGGACGCATCTCCTAATTTGCATATATGACCCTGTATGAAACAGGTAGCCCCCAATCCAAGAGAATTGGGTACTACACTATATTATTTGCTTTCGTTCATTAAGGGTTAGATGTTTAGGTAATATACCTATTTCCAAATAATTTTCTATATTAGCATACCATGGGGCTCTAACAGTAACAGCGAACAAATGTTCATCTGGGAACTGGTCTTTGACTGCTGCTGCATTTGTTGGCTTTGGCATTCTTGCAGAAAATCAGCTGTAGGGTTCTCTTTTCCAGGTTGATCTTTGATTGTAATGTCGAATTCATGCAATAAAATCAACCATCTTGTCACTCTTCCATTTGTAACAGGTTTATTTGCTAAAAAATTAATGGTAGAGTGATCAGTATATAGAACTACAGGATACCTAGTTATATAATGTCTAAACTTATTTACAACATGTACTACAGCTAAAAATTCCTTCTCAGTCACAGTATAGTTTAGTTCAGTAGGAGATAGATTTTTTTTGATATAATAGATTGCATATGGTTTTTTATCTTCTTCCTTCCCAAGCATTGCTCCAATCGTTGTGTCTGAGGCATCAGATGAAATTTGGAATGGAAAATTCCAATTTGGGCCTCTCAGCACTAGGGCTATTGATACAAGATTTTTCAGATCATTAAAGGCATTATCACATTTATCTGTCCAAATAAAATCAACATTTCCTGTTAGTGCATATAAAGGTGCAGCTATTCGAGAATAATGTTCTATAAATATCGTATAATAACTAGAAAATCCAAGAAAGCTACGTACCTCTGTTTGTGTGGTGGGTGTGGGTATTAACAAAATTATCTGAATTTTGGCTGGATCCACCTGAATTCCAGCTGCTGAAATATAATGCCCTAAGATAAGTCCTTCGGTCATCATCATATGACACTTTTCATGGCTTAAACAAAGCCTAGTGTCAATACATCTTTGCAACACCTTTTCTAAATTTTCTAATGCTGGCTCAAAATCATCTATGTAAGGTGTGAAGTCATCCATATATACTTCGAGCCCTTAATTTATTAAATCTGAAAAGATGTTGAGAATGGCCCTTTGAAATGTAGCGGGGGCATTGCATAGGCCAAAGGGTAATACTTGGTAGGCAAATGTCCCCCAAGGACAGGTAAAAGTAGTTTTGTCTTGGTTTTCAGGGGCAATCTAGATTTGATTATACCCACTGAAGCCAATGTGTCTAATACCTGGTCAATGAAAGGAAGGGGAAAGTGGTCTTTATGGGTTGCCTTGTTGAGTTCTCGGTAATCTACACATATTCTCCACTTCCCGTTCTTCTTTGGTACCACTACTAATGGAGAGACCCACTTGCTATCAGATATTGGGTAAATGAAGTTAACATCCAATAGTTTTTGCAATTCAACTTTCACAATATCTTTAAGGTGAGGGTTTAGTATTATTTGGGGTTAGCGAATGGGTCTCGCATCCTTTTCGGTATAGATTTGGTGTGTACATAATTGGGGGTCAATTCCCTTCATGTCTGGATAATCCCATGCAAAGGATTCTTTATATTTCCGTAGTAATTGGACCAACTTCTCTTCTTATTCAGCAGTCAGATTTTTGTTAATGTTTAGAGTTTTTCCTAGCTCAATTTCTACAATCTTACTATTGTACACAGAAGTAGTGGGTATTACTTGATCAAGGATGTCTTTCAGAGGATCTTCTTCTTCTTTATTATCAAATGCTGCCTTGATCATGTGACATTGTAGATGGGATTTGATTTTTTGTTTGTTAATAAAACTATTAATGATATCATCCTTTGTTTGGTCTTTAAAATCAAGGGCATCTTCTATAATTAGAGGTGATCTCATATTTTCCATAAGATATGATACAAGTTGCTTTCTTGTTTTGATTATTGATAGGCTTGGTTGGGCTTGGGGATATAAAGCTAAATTCTTGACATAGTTTCCCCTTGTTATTGTCATGTTGCCTTGTCGGTAGCCAATATAAGCATCGAAAGTTGCCAACCAAGGTCTACCTAGGATTAACGGGTGTCCATATAGCCTGTTCTTTGGGTTGATAACCAGGAAGTCAGCAGGGTATTCCCAGGAATCTACGGATACCATTACATCTTGTAATTACCTTATGGTTTGAATACTGATCGGTCAGCCAATTCTAATAACATTTTTGTTGCTTCTAATGATGTAATGCCAAGTTTTTGACAAGTGGTGGTTGTTAAGATATTGATTGTAGCTCCCAAATAAATTAAGGCATTTGGGAAAAATTGCCCATTGATTTTCACCGTCACTATAGGATTTCCTAGGTCTTCATATTTTACAGGTGTTTCCATTCCTAATAATAAGTCAGATAGAGTACCAACTATTTGGATAGTTGGGTTGGTGGTTGTTCTCCTCTTAGGCTTCTTTATACATAGTTCCTTAATGGTTTTTGCATAAATAGGGATATCCTGGATAGCTTGGAGGAGAGGGATTTTTATACACAAATTTTTTAATTCTCTTAGAAGATCAAAATCAGGATATTCTAATGGGCGAGGTATGAGCAATCGTTCTGGGAATGGTGGAGAAGAGGTTTTTGCTTGTTATGGGATTTGATGTTGATTTTGTTGTTGAACCACCTTCTCTTTTTGCAATGTTTGTTCTACAAGTAACGGATTTTCAATATGAACATTTTTGTCTCTCTCTATTTCTACTATACGCCCAGACCTCAATTGAAGGTCATTACACTCCCTCAGTTCAGTTTCTAATTCTGGTGGATCCATTATTTGGACAGACTGAACTGACCTATTGTTTGGGTTTGGGTTGGACTGGGCAGGGAGTTGTGGTCTTAAGTTGGTCTGGGGGTTCTCTTGTAATGTATAGGGAGCTGGCAGTGCAGGTTGAGAGAGGGGAATTGTTCTAGCTGGTTGATTTGTAGGTCTTTTCCAGGCCTGAATCTATGAAGTAGAGGGGGACCATTGTGTTGGATAAGCATTGTTTTGCCAAAACGGTGGGCAGAAAGGAAAATTTGTCCAATTAGTTTGGTTTGTTTGGTTCGGCCATGATGATGTAGGAAATGGCTATTGTGACCAACTGGGGAAAGGTGGTTGATTTTGCCACATTCCATTAAATTGCTGAGCATTATATTGAGGAGGCTGAAAAGAAGAAAATGGATCAGTTGGCATACCTGATTGTCGTGGCTGCCAATGTCGGCGCTGATTAAGTAAGCATACCACTTCTGATTCTTCTTCTAGCTCTTTATAGGATGATTTTAGGCCAAGAAGGGAGGGACATCGTTATTTGGGGTGGTATTTTGTGAAAATGGCACAAAATTTGATTATATCTAGCGGGCACTCTTTGTGGTTGTGTTTCTTCCTGCATCTAGGAAAGAATACTTCCAAATTTTGTTTTACTTCTGCTTGCTTTTGTTTGGCTTGCATAATGTCGAACTGCGTTGTTAGAGTCCCTATAATATCTATTTTAAAATCTTCCAGCAGATTGCCAATATCTACACGAGTTACACCTTCACTAGAGGTCTTATTATCCCTTGTGATCATGTCACTTTCTGCTGATTTTAGCCTTGTATTGCCCCTCGAACACCTAATACAAAAATCAATAATGTTAGCATAGCTTTCCTGATATATATCACCTTTTCCCATAATATTCAATGTTTCAACCCATTGATCCTTCATCCCCCTAATTAATGTAGTCTTCGGCACATTATCAGGTAAGGGTAAATATGCATAAAGAGATCTCTAAAGATTCTATTGAAACCGTTCCACATATTCTTCCAGGGTTTCATTTGGTTTTGCTGTCATTTGAAATATTTCATCTTTTAGTTCCCGAGACCTGCAATAATCTTGATATTTCTTTATAAATGCATCTTTCATCTGATCCCAATCAGTTATAACACCCCCACCTAGCCCCATAAACCATTGTAAGGTTGCTCCTTTTAATGTGGAGGGAAATAGTTTTAATTTTTGGGGATTGGTGGTATAGTCATACCCCCTGCATAACACATCGAATTTGAACAGAAATGCATCTGGATCTTTCGAAGTCAAGCCATGAAATGTAGGAATATGTTGAAGAGGAATGGCTTTCATAGGTGCATTAACTGCAACATCCACTATAGGATATTGCAGTGTGGAAGTTTGCTAGGGTGTTTGCTGGTTCTGGTTTTGGTTCTGGTTCTGGGCCATTTGATCAAATATGTGCCAATATCCTTCTGGGATCTCAAGGGAATTCTGAGGCTGACTGGAAGGAGTAGGAATGGCCTTGACAACACTCCCTTGATCTGGAACAATAAGTATTCCTTGCTGGCCTAGTGTTTGAGGAGATTCAGGTCCTTCATTTTGAATGAGTTTGACAGCACTTCCTTTATCTGGACTGCTCACTGTTTGGACTATTTCAAGAGAAGATTTTGGTTCTTCTGCTTCTCCCGTTTCCCCTTCTCCTTCGTGGAGATTACTAGAGTTCCCTTCTTGTGGATAAATTAGGCAGGGATTCTCAATTTCTTGGGAATCTTGCTCAATTCCCACTGTTTGACTATGTATCTCAGCAAAGGCTTCAGATGGTGACTTTGTGACCTAAAGGGAACTAGTAGGTTGTCTAGAGATAACTTTCTTGGGTCCTACTGATTGCTGAGATTCAGTCTTCTTAAGGATTTTGTCAATGAAATTTTTTCACCCAAGGGTCACTGGTCCCTTAGGTTTTTCGGGTTTAGGAGGAATTTGTTTTGTTTAGCTGGTTTATTCATTCAAGAAAACAAGCCTTCATTCCTACCTAAAGAAAGAATTTTACCTAATTCTGCTATGAAGCGGGCTGTGAGCAAGTATGTTCTTTGCTCGGTGCGCAGGTTCTTACCTTCCGTCTTTAATACCCAATTCTTCGCAAGTAGAAGAAAATCAAATGTGCATCACTCCTTTGAAATGGCATACACCCTCCCCGGCATGTTGAGAAAAATACTGACAGCGGGGTGAATCAGTGTTTAGGGCTGAACTATTTTTCTTTTCTTTCTCTTAAAACCTTATGTTACAGTACTGCATCCAACATGTATGTTTAGATATCTTATTATGTCTTTACTTAGAGAATTTCATCAGATAAGCATTAATCATGAACAGAAATAACAGAACAAACCATCAAACATACACAGCACATATGAACACCAGGATTTAAGGTGGAAACCCAATTTGGGAGAAAACCACTGCTGTTGTAATCTCAGTCTTTAATATTTATTATAGAGAAAACTTCGTACAATATATGCTGGTGCAGACTTATACCAGCATGCAGGCACCCACCTGCAGAGGGCTACAACCTTCTCTCGTTTACCAGCTACCACTGGAAGGGAGCTACAACCCCCTCTCTGAAGGCTTCGACCCTCAGTACTACTGCGGACCTCGTTTCATCAATTTTCATACACATATCTTGCCGGACACCAGATTTATTTATTTTCTGTATACTCACACCAGTTCGTCCGTCATTCCAACCAGAGATTTATCATCGTCAGATTATGTTCATGGGTGCATCATAGTCTCAGATTTATCAGTTAGAGCTCGCCCATACAGATATTATTTTTAGAAAAATTTATTCACCACCCTTACCATGCACACCTCGTTCTTTATTTTTCTTCTCCTTATATAGTTTTCCCTTTATTAAAACCATGAGTCAAAACCACGACCCACTAGTGGTATTACTTTTTGTTTGTCCCACAGGGCTTTTGATCTCTTTTTAATTTATTTATCGATTTTTAAAGAAATTGACAAATAATTATATTTACAAATTTTGAATTCCCAAGCCTTATATCTAAATTTTAACCCTTCGGAATTTATAGAAACATCCAAAGCTTTCAAATAAATTAATCTTGTGATAAACCTTTGACCCCGGGCCCACATACATAGTTAATAGCCAATCCAATATGCCCATCATACCACGGTAAACCTCGTGCACGTCCAACATCTGATCACCGTTAGATTAGCAAGCTTCTAGATCAACGGCGTATATGCATATCGCTCGACCTCTGATGCCGAATGTTAATGGGTGATGCCTCGTTGTACCTATGTTAATCTTCGCACACCTTCAACAAATGATGACCGCCTGATGACCCCTTTCCAAATCAACGGTGCTCAATGATATCGCTGGGCGTCTTGGGTTGAACTATAACACGTGATGGCGCATAGTAAAAAGTGGTTTTGTAGAATCGTATAGGGACGCGTGTCGCCCGTTCTATGGAATCGCTCCTCATCCAAGAGATACTGCTTAATCCGCATAGGTGGTGCAATGAAAACCGTAAACCACCTTTATGGTTCCGCTCTTTCACACAGGGTTTTGTTGCTTTTTAAATGTAATATTATAATTAAATTGCACTTTAATGTTTTGCGTTCCGTCGTCACCAAGTGTTCCGCTACTCCATTAATCTGCGCCATCTCTCATCAACTCCCTCATCAGAGACAGAGTATCATTCAACCCTTCCAATTACACAGGGCATAATTTGACTCTATTACAGATATTATTTACACAGAGGTTCAGGGGATTCCATACAAGAATTAATACACATATAATACACATATCCTAACTCTGCAACGATGATTTCATTCTTATTTGGGCACCGTAGGTATCCTCTGCCCATTATAAAATTGATCACACAGGTCATATATATTCTGGATTTACTCAACCATACTTAACACAACTCCACATTCTTCATCAACATACACAAATCTTGGCCAGATATTCAATTTTTCCTTCAATCTATTGCCTTGACTCTTCCTATCAGCTCTCCCTTTTGCCATCTCCTTTGCAAACTATATCTGCTGCCTTTGCTACCTCTCTGTTTCTTTTGCCTTCCTGTCTTTGCTTTGCCAATTCCTTTGCCATCAATGACAATATTTCCAACAATCTCCCCCTTTGGCATTGATGGCAATACTCTTCCTCTGAAGTCCTTACAGAATCCCTTTGTTGCTTTTCCTCCCCCTTTGACATCAATGGAAAATATTTTGATCAAGATCCTTTGAACCGATAATGCCATTCTCCCCCTGAGATCATGCTGCATCTTCAAACATAATATGACCAACAATTCAGCCTTTTCATATGACCAACTCTCCCCCTGAGCCTGTGCATTCAGAGATACCTAACAGTACCTCACAACCAATTTTAATCTTCTGTATTTAAGTAGACCTGATCCTCTGTATGGCAGAGACTACTCCCAGTCTCTATCTGAGATATTCAAATGCTTCCCTAGGTAGAGGTTTGGTAAATATATCAGCAACTTGTTCTTTGGAGGAAACATACTCCAATTTCACCTTTTTTTCAAGCACTTGTTCACGTAAGAAGTGATATTTGATGGGAATGTGCTTGGTCTTGGAATGCATAACAGGATTCTTTGAGATACTGATAGCACTTGTATTATCACACATAATGGAGATAGGAGGTGAAAATTTGATTTGAAAGTCTTGTAGGGTTTGCATCATCTAGAGAAGTTGAGTGCAACATGATGCAGCAGCCACATATTCTGCTTCTGCTGTAGATAAGGCAATGGAGCTTTGCTTCTTGCTGAACCAAGATACTAACCGGGGCCCCATATAGAATGCACCACCACTAGTGCTTTTCCGATCATCAACACTTCTAGCCCAATCTACATCAGTGTATGCATGAAGAGTAAGATCAGTATTCTTTGGATACCATAGTCCAAAGTCTTGAGTTCCTTGTAGATATTTGAATATTATTTTCACAACCTGAAGATGAGACTCTTTTGGATTAGCTTGGAATCGTCCAACAATCCTAACTGCATGCATGATGTCTGGTCTTGTCCCAGTGAGATAAAGTAGACTTCCTATCATAGATCTGTATTTAGGTTGATTCACCGTGGGGGAATCATCATTAGAACTGAGATTACATCCGGTTATCATTGGTGTACTTACAGTTTTGCAGTCTTCCATGCCATACTTCTTCAAGATTTGCTTGAGGTATTTTTCTTGTGATAAGAATATGCCATTTGTTGCTTGTTGGACTTGCAAGCCAAGAAAGAATGTTAGTTCTCCAAGCAAAGACATTTCAAATTCTTGCTGCATATCAGAAGAAAATTTCTGACTCATAGACTCTTTATTACTTCTAAAAATCATATCATCAACATATACAACCACAATCAATAGTTTGTCATTTTCAGTTTTTGTGTATAAGTTGCTATCAACAGACCCTTTTGAAAATCCTTGTTGATGAAGATATTTGTCAAGACGATAGTACGATGCCCTTGGAGCTTGTTTGAGACCATATATAGCCTTTTTAAGTCTACAAACAAGTTTTTCATCATTTCCCAAAATGAATCCTTCTGGTTGTTCTATATAAACTTCTTCTTCTAGATCACCATTGAGAAAAGCAGATTTAACATCCATTTGATACACTTTGATTTGTTGGAAGCTTGAAAAAGAAAGAAACATTCTTATGGCTTCAAGTCTGGCTACAAGAGAAAAGGTTTCTTCAAATTCTATACCTTCTTGTTGCGCATACCCTTTGCACACAAGTCTGGCTTTATTTCTTATAACATCCCCATTCTCATTTAACTTGTTTTTGAATATCCATTTAGTTCCAATGACATTTTTGTCATGAGGCCTTGGTACTAATTCCCAAGTGTGATTCTTTTCAATTTGATCAAGCTCTTCATTCATGGCTTGAATCCAACATTCATCTTTGCTAGCTTGACTGACACTGTGAGGTTCAATAGTGGACAAAAATGCCAGATTGCTCGAAGATCCCACAAGAGTCCTTCTTGTTTGTACACCTGATCCCTTTTCTCCCAAAATTTGAGATTCTGGATGATTCTTTTGAACATATATAGATGGAGCCTTTTCGAACAAATCCTCTTCGGGTTCTTCACTGGGTTCACTATTTGTATCATTAATATTTGATGTAGAAGGATATGTGTCATCATCATCTTCATCTGTTGTTTGCTTTTCTTATTTTGGAGCTCCAGGAGACTCATCAATAACGACATCAATACATTCAACAATCTTCCGAAGTCTTTTATTGTAACATTTATATGCCCTACTCCTAGAGGAGTAACCAAGAAATATTCCTTCATCTGCTCTGGGTTCAAACTTGCCAAGTTTTTCATCATTATTCTTGATAAAGCATTTGCTCCCAAAAATTCTAAAATGCTTTATAGTGGGAGGATTACCATACCAGAGTTCATATGGAGTTTTATCACTATTTACACGAACATATGCTTTGTTGAGAATGTTTACTGCTGTATGTGAAGCTTCTCCCAAAAATGTGTTAGTTGTTCCGGAATCATCAAGCATAGCTCTAGCCATTTGTTGAACTATTCTGTTCATTCTTTCTGCAATGCCATTCTGTTGTGGAGTGCCAGCTACAGAGAACTGTCTTTTTATGCCATTTTGTTCACAAAATTCAAGGAATTCATCAGATGTATATTCTCCTCCTCAATTAGATCTGAGACACTTGATTTTTATATCTAATTCATTCTCAACTAGTGCTTTGAAGATCTGAAATTTCTCAAATGCTTCATCTTTGTGTTTAAGCAGCCCAATCCAACACATTCTAGAAAAATCATCAATGAATAAGATATAGTATTCTTCGCCACGTGGTGAATTTTTCCTCATAGGTCCACATATGTCAATATGAATGAGTTCAAGAGGCTTACTTGATGATCCTTCCTTAGCATTAAATTGTACCCTGGTTTGCTTGCCGAATTGGCAGGATTTTCATATGATATTTTCAGGTAGCGTAATATTGGGAAGATCACGAACAACTTTAAGTCTACTTGATTTGTTGATTTGAGAGAAGCTCAGATGCCCCAAACTTCTATGCCATAGCCAATTTTCTAAATATTTACTCAAATAACATTGTTCTTTGGGGTTCTTTAATATATACAGGTTGTTTGGAGTTCTTTTCCTTTTATAATTGCTTTACCTGTATCAAGATCACGTACCACACATTCTTTTGAACTAAAGACAACTTCAGTTCCTTGATCACACATTTGACTTACACTTAACAGGTTATGCTTTAATCCATCCACATACATGAATTCATTAGCTTTCACCTTTTCTTTTAGAAAAACAGACCCTTTTCCCTTAATGACCGTAGGAGTGTCATTTCCAAATGTAACATTTTTTTCTTTTTCTAGAGTACTATATGCAAGAAGTTTGTCTTTATCACCTGTCATGTGTCTTGAGCATCCACTATCAGTGTACCATTGGTTTTATTCATCTTCTGCAAATAACGCTATGCCACAATTTTCAACTTGTAATTCCTTCTTTTTCCATACTTTGGAGCTTGAAGGAACATGTTCTTTTGGCTGAACTTTGCTCCTGCATTCAGATTCTTCATGGCCAAAGTTATTGCAATAAGCACATTCAACTTCATTTTGAAGAGGAGAAAAGTTGTTATAAGTATTCTTCTCTATTTCAATATCAATCCTTTTCTTTCTTTCTTCTCTTGTCATGATGGTTTTATATGCAACACATTGAACAACTTTATGACCAAAATTGTGACATGAGAAACATTGTCCATTGAAGAAGAAATTTCTGCGATCATAAAATCTTCTATATGAATTTATTTGTTGATTGGTGTTTCTTTGAAAGACATTCCTGTTAGTGTTCTTTGAATTGAGATGATCATGCTTTATATGTGAAGATTCTTTATTCCCTTCTTGAGTGGTAGCATGTTGTAAACCCGTTGTAACTACTTTTAGATAATTTGATGCTGAAGCCTGAGAAGATTCTACGATATATCCAAGACCTGTCTTTATAAGAGGAGAATGTTGTACCTTGATAATCTCATCTAAGGTTTCAGATCCTTTAGCAAATCTAAGATTCAAATTCTTTAATTTCTCAATTTCTTTTCTTAGACTTCCTACTTCACACTCTAATTTCTCATTGTGTTTCTCCTTTTCTTCAAGCTGATTTTTCAGAGTTTCTATGGTTATATTACTCTCTTCTAACCAAATTTTGAGTTTATTGTTTTCATCAAGAAAATCACTGTCTTCTAGAGCATCCACAAAAGTATCCTTTTCTTCTCTATATTCTTTTTCAAATGCCATAAGAAGTCTAAGATCTTGTTCATATTCTTCCTCACTATCAGATAACCCATCACTATCTTCATGAGTATAGTAACTCTTCCTAGTGCTAAAACGATTCTTATTCCTTCTTGCTACTTCCTTTCCCTTTTTATGTGTTTCTTTATAAGGACAATTAGCAGCATAATGACCAAATCTTCCACAATAAAAACATTTGAAAGGAAGCTTACCTCTGAACCGTCCTGTGCCAAGTTGAAGTTTCTTTACAAAGTTTATCTCATCTTCTTCTGAGATATATCCTGATGCTTCTGGTTTTTGTACTTCCTTCCTTTTTGTAGAAGTTCTAAAGACTGCTTCTTTGACTTCAGATGGTACTCCTCTTCTCATTTCATATGCAGTTAGTATGCCATGAAGTTGCACCACAGTGAGATTTTGAAGATCCTGCTTTTCTTCAAGAGCAAAGACTTTTGACTCAAATTTCATCGTTAGTGATCTTAAGACTTTCTCAACCAAAGTAGATTCAGTTATTGTTTTCCCCAGATTTCTCATACGATTTACAATATCATCAAGACGTAAAAATAAATTGGAAATGCTCTCTTCATTATCCATTTTTAGATTCTCATATTGAATTCTGAGAGTTTGGAGTTTAGCACTTTTTACCTTTGCATCACCTTCATAACTTAGAATGATTTTGTCCCATATTGTCTTTGCAGTATTCAGCTGCATGACTTTGACAAACTCTGATTGAGTTAGACTTTCCAATAGAGCATTGACCGCCTTTGCATTTGTTTCATAATTCTTTCTTTCTGTCGGATCTGTTGGTACTGCAGCTGGATATTGATATCCTTGTTCAACAATTGCCCATACCTCTGCTCCCAGAGACTGAATATAGGATCTCATCCTTGTCTTCCAGAAGATTAAATTGTTTCCGTTAAAGAGCGGAGACCTGATAGATGCTATTCCATCTTGATTGCTCATCTTTCTTGATCTTCCTTCTAGCGGCTAAGCTTTTCAGAAGGACCTGCTCTGATACCAATTGTTGAGAAAAATACTAAGAGGGGGGTGAATCAGTATTTAGGGCTGAACTATTTTTCTTTTCTTTCTCTTAAAACCTTATGTTACAGTACTGCATCCAACATGTATGTTTAGATATCTTATTATGTCTTTACTTAGAGCATTGCATCAGATAAGCATTAATCATGAACAAAAATAACATAACAAACCATCAAACATACACAGCACATATGAACACCAGGATTTAAGGTGGAAACCCAATTTGGGAGAAAACCGCCGCTGTTGTAATCTCAGTCTTCAATATTTATTATAGAGAAAACTTCGTACAATATATGCTGGTGCAGACTTATACCAGCATGCAGGCACCCACCTGGAGAAGGCTACAACCTTCTCTCGTTTACCAGCTACCACTGGAAGGGAGCTACAACCCCCTCTCTGAAGGCTTCGACCCTCAGTACTACTGCGGACCTCGTTTCATCAATTTTCATGCGACATATCTTGCCAGACACCAGATTTATTTATTTTCTGTATACTCACACCAGTTCGTCCGTCATTCCAACCAGAGATTTATCATCGTCAGATTATGTTCATGGGTGCATCGTAGTCTCAGATTTATCAGTTAGAGCTCGCCCATATAGATATTCTTTTTAGAAAAATTTATTCACCACCCTTACCATGCACACCTCGTTATTTATTTTTCTTCTCCTTATATAGTTTTCCCTTTATTAAA
The DNA here is from genome assembly GCA_034641835.2 of Pinus albicaulis. Classification (NCBI taxonomy): domain Eukaryota; kingdom Viridiplantae; phylum Streptophyta; class Pinopsida; order Pinales; family Pinaceae; genus Pinus; species Pinus albicaulis. The sequence continues at coordinate 1,212,654,044 of CM076578.1, read as the reverse complement.
ACCATGAGTCAAAACCACGACCCGCTAGTGGTATTCCTTTTAGTTTGTCCCACGGGGCTTTTGATCTCTTTTTAATTTATTTATCAAATTTTAAAGAAATTGACAAATAATTATATTTACAACTTTTGAATTCCCAAGCGTTATATCTAAAGTTTAACCCTTCGAACTTTATAGAAGCATCCAACGCTTTGAAATAAATTAATCTTGTGATAAACCTTTGACCCCAAGCCCACATACATAGTTAATAGCCAATCCAATACGCCCATCGTACCACGTTAAACCTCGTGCAAGTCAAGCGTCCAATCACCGTTAGATTAGCAAACTTCTAGATCGACGACGTATATGCATATCGCTCGACCTCCGATGCCAAATGTTAACGGGAGATGGCCTACCGCACCTATGTTAATCTTCGCGCACCTTCAACAAATGATGACCATCCGATGACCCCTTTCCAGATCAACGGCGCTCAACGATATCGCTGGGCGTCTTGGGTCGAACTATAACACGTGATGGCGCACATTAAAAAGTGGTTTTGTAGAATCGTACAGGGACGCGTGTCGCCCGTTCTATGGAATCGCTCCTCATCCAAGAGATACCGCTTACTATGCATAGGTGGTGCGATGAAAACCGTAAACCACCTTTATGGTTCCGCTCTTTCACACAGGGTTCCGTCGCTTTTTAAATGTAATATTATAATTAAATTGTGCTTTAATGTTTTGCATTCCGTCATCACCAAGTGTTCCGCTACTCCATTAATCTGCGCCATCTCTCATCAACTCCCTCATCAGATACAGAGTATCATTCAACCCTTCCAATTACACAGGACATCATTTGACTCTATTACAGAGATTATTTACACAGAGGTTCAGGGGATTCCATACAAGAATTAATACACATATAATACACATATCCTAACTCTGCAACGATGATTTCATTCTTCTCTGGGCACCATAGGTATCCTCTGCCCATTATAAAATTGATCACACAGGTCATATATATTCTGGATTTACTCAACCATACTTAACACAACTCCATAGTTCTTCATCAACATACACAAATCTTGGCCAGATATTCAATTTGTGCTTCAATCTATTGCCTTGACTCTTCATAACAGCTCTCCCTTTTGCCATCTCCTTTGCAAACTGTATCTGCTGCCTTTGCTACCTCTCTGTTTCTTTTTCCTTCCTGTATTTTCTTTGCCAATTCCTTTTCCATCAATGACAATATTTCCAACACGGAAACGGCGCCAAAATGTTGAGGTATAAAAGGTATCTTTTTAACACCTATTCATCCTACATTAATTATCAATCCGGGAATGACTTTTTGTTTCAAGAGTGTACTCTATTTGAGACTGCAATTTAGATAAGAGTAATGTTGTCAGAGATGTATTATAGTGTTCTAGATACAAGAGTAAATGGATGCTTGTAAAGAAATATAATTACAATAACATGAAATCTTAACTACTCACTCTACAAAGCATCAATCAAAGATACAGTAGCAATAACTCATTCCCTTAGAAATTGATGCAACTGAAATCACACAGAGACAAGGCAATCAATCTGGGAACTTGGAGGCAATAACCAATGTTCTCTACAGTTGACAGTCCTTCTCTTTAAGCAATCAAATTGAAATCGAAATTGAACTACTCGCTGTTGAAAATAAACTAAGAAGAATTTCTAAAAGAAAGAATTGGAAAGGAACAACAATTTGTAATCTATAGGCCTACACAGCAAACTATAAACTAACAATCTCTCTACAATCTGAAGCTAACGAATTAGAAATGAACAACAAACAGTAATTGAACAAAAAATATGAACTTAACAAAATCAGATAACAAGTCTTATTAAACTCCAACCCTGTCGACAGCAAATGCTATTAAGTAGTCAATCGAAATGAAGAGTAATTCAATGGAACAGAAAACGAAGTTAAGTATGGAACAAAAAAGCTCTATACGTGAAATCAAGATGAGTAACAAAAAATTACAATCCTTGTTAAAATAGAACAGCGATGCAGTCCATTAGCGCACACAGCAATCCAGTACTCAATTCAACAATAATTAAGTAACTCTGTAATCATAATGAAACCAAACGCAATTATCACACAACAGTAATCAAAGGATAGAAATACAAACAACAGAATAATTCCACTACGGCTGGGCCCTTAGCACCAGTGAAACCCTGTTGGGTTACTTAAAAGCTTGAAAGATGAAATGAAACGCGCCTTTGTAGTAATTGAACATAAAAGTGTTACAGTGATCATTGTTTGATCACGAGAGTCAATAAAATGCAGAATTACAAAAGGAATGTTTTTAATAAAATGATCTGACTCCTCTAATATTTAAAGGTGTTGCCTTATATAACAAACTCGACGGACAAGACAAGGAACGAGATAAGTTTTGAACATCGATCCTTCAGGATCTAAGGATCCTTCAGGATTTACTTCTCTTCTTTCTTTAGCTATCACTTGATTTCCTTTGACCGAAGCCAAGCTGTCCCCTACCTTCTCTTAGCTATGCATTTGGATTTCCTTGTCTTTGGAGGGATTTGGTCTAACGTTGGAGGAACAGCAGTTGCACTTACTTTAGCATCACCTCTGGTATAGCTGTTCACCTCGCGTGATTCCTATTTTTAGCAATAAAAGGTAGTTTTTAGTTACATTTTACAATAAACATAAATCTTCACAATTCTACCACAATTCTTGTAATAAGTCACCTTTCTAAAGTAAAAAGAATTATGTTTAAAGTAAAATAATGGGAAAAAACATAGTGAATTCATACCTTTTCCACTGCTCAACATCTTCCACTACTCTCCTTCTCTTGCTACTCTTCCAAATTCTCAACTCAATGGTTAAAATGAGACAAATCTTACCTTTATTGGATTTTTAACTAAATTTGGAGCATTTTGGTGGCTCGTACTTAGCACGATATTTCCTCTTTGAGATCGTTGACCCCACTTCAGTTAATCATTGATGAGCCTCATGATAACTCTCTTCGTAACCATTGAATCTCTCTTATCTTGATTCAACTTTCCCAGGTGGCATGCACTTTCACTTTACGAAGGTGGCCAAGTTAACTGGTCACCTTTTTTCTTTTTATTTTTTCTAAAACTCGACAGTCAACCATTTTGGTAATTATGGATGCAGAGTGAGAGGTGAGGGACCATACCTGAGCTTACATGGTGTTAGTGAGGTGTTGAAGGAGCTGGTGCAAGGAGCTAGAGCTGTTGGTGTCATTTTTGGTCTTTTCTTTGCTTTATCTTAATTTTTTATTTGTTTTTTTCAGTGAGGAGCTTTTTCTGAGTGAGTTGCTTAATATTTTCTTGTTTATTATTTTGCAGTTGTTGCATGGAGGTATTCAGGTGCCATGGTTGGTGGGCTTTCCCTTCTGGAATCTGATGGTGGTCCTCTAGAGTCATCCTCATCATCTTTCATTCATCTTTTGGCCTTGTTATGCCACACACAAATTTGCTATAATAAACTTTCTGATACCTGTAGCAGTCTATTTATTGCCTCTTATTGCTTCATTTTTCTTAGAAATGGAGGGATATCGGTCATGGAGGCTACGGAGGAAGTAATGGAATGAATGGAGTGGAGGATAGGAAAGTGAAAGGGGTCCCATGCAAAGTTTCCAATGATTTAGCTACTAAAGGTGTAAGATATGGTTTATATAGGGAATCCTTTTGCATGGAGTGAAATAAGGGTTTGGGAATGGTAGGTATAGGAAAAAAATGAATTATCATACCCTTATTGAAGTTCGGAAATCCCTAAGATGGTTTTTTCCTTCCTGAATGAGTTTCCTGTAGAATTTACAATAGTTTCCTGTAGTGCTACAGGAATCATGTAGCTGCCTGATTTTCCTGTAACAATTAGAGTTTAGAGGAAAAAATGAAATTGTTTCCTATCTGATGGGTGAAATGGATGAAGGGATGTATGACAGAGTGTATTATGGAGTGTGCAAGAAGAGGAGAAGAGAGAATGAAGAGAAATTTCTCCTCTAGATCCCAAAGACCATATTTAATTAATAACCTCCAAAACAGAAAAACACATAAGTGGATAGGTATTTTTCTTCTTTTTCCTTTTCTTTCTTTTCACTTTTTTTTTTTGAAGGCAACTGGGTTGCCTCCACATATTTTTTCAACCCACAGGCCTGCCTTGGGTTCCTCATAGATGTTTTCACCCAAGGATATTTTATTCTATATTATTTTTCTTTTTCTTTCTTTTTTCTTGCTCTGGTACTGCCTCATGGAGGTTTTCAACCCTAGAGTTGGCCTAGGCCACCTCAAAGAGGTTTTCACCCTTGCATATTTATTTCATTTCATTTTATTTTATCTTTTTCTATTTTTTTTCTCTAGGAGGCACTGGAACCTATGGAGTTTCCCATGACATACACCTCCCTGTTTATGGAATTTATAAATTCTACCCTGGACAGGGGCTTCGTGTAAACCTTAAACATCTAACCATTGACAAGTAGGGGAATTCCTTCCTCATCTATGGTTCTGATTGGAACTAAACCATTATCATAATTTTTTTCCACTTTGTAGGGTTCCATCCATATTTTCGTCAGTTTTCCTTTACAGTCATTAAAACTTGAGTCATACAACAACGCCCAATATCCTTCCTGAAAGGTCTTTTTCTTAATTTAATTGTCATGCCAAACATTTATTTGCAGCCAAATTACCTCTGTGTGAAGGAGTTCTTCTATCCTGAACTCATCCAATCAATTTAATTATAGCAACCTATCATTTTTGGTACTTTATATATCTAGGTCTATCTCAGCTAACATCCTTAAGGTGTTCAATTCAAATTCAATTGAAAGTAGACCTTTGCTTCCTAAGTAGTGTTGTAGGTCCAAGTAGCATCTACCAATATGCCTGCCCAATATTTTCTACTGCTGCTCACGACCTTGGTGAGGATATTCTGTAAGGCTATGTTGGTCACTTCCACTTGGCTATTCGCTTGATGGTGTTAGGCAGTAGAAGTCTTATGCTTTATCTTGTGCCTTCTCGGAAGATTCTCAATGAGATGAGATGTGAATTTTTCCCCTTGATCAGTGACTACTTCTCTAGGGTATCCAAATTTGTAAAAAAAATTATCCCTCAGAAATTATACTACTTTCTCCTCAGTTTCTACCTTGACAGCTTTTGCTTCAACCCACTTTTTCGGGTAGTCAGTGCAGACTAAGACATAATTTTTATGTCTTGATGGTAAATAAATAGGTCAAATGAAGTCCATGCCCCGCTTTTTTAATGGCTTAAGAGCCACTTGAGGTTTCAAAGGCATATCATCCTTTTGTGTAGGTTTCCCCATCCTTTGGAAGTGGTCGCACCTACTAGTGTATCTTCTAGAATCCTCGTGAAGGGTAGGTCAATAGTATCTTGCCTAAAAACCTTTGAAGGTATTCCTTTTTGTAGCAAATTGGCCTCCACAAGGGCTATTGGGACATGCAGAGAGGATATCAAAAAATTATTCCTCCCTCTCACATACTCTAATAATTTGGTCAGGGACTAGCTTAAAGAGATTCCCCCCAATCCATGTGAAAGGAGCACTTTTTTGTGATGATCTTTCTTTTCTCCTTGAATGAGATATTAGGAGGGAAATTTCCAACAACCAAGTAGTTAGCCATGTCAGAAAACCATGGTGAGAGTGTTGATATAGCAAAGAGATGTTCATCTAGAAGCTGGTCATCCACCATTCTTTCTTCATATGTAGATAGAGCTAACTTGCATAAAAATCCTACAACAACATTCTCCTTTCCATGTTTATCAACAATGGTTAGGTAAAAATACTGTAATAGTAACAACCATATAATTTTCCTAGCATTAACATCTGGTTTATTAATTAAATGTTTGATGGTTGCATGGTTAGTGTGTACAAAGGTCTGATACCCATTGACATAATGTCTAATTTTTTTTAAAGAATGGATAATGGCTAACATCTCCTTATCTATGATAGTATAATTAAGTTTGGCCTTATAAAATTTCATATTGATGAAATAAATTTCATAAGGTAATTTCTCTTATAACTTCCCTAATGCTGACCCCACAGCTTTGTCGGATGCATCTATGTGGATGTGGAAAGGAAAAGTCCAATTTGGACCTTGCATAATGGGGGTAGTAGTTAAATTTCCCTTAATGAGCTAAAAAGCTTCTTGAAAGATACTGGACCAAGTAACTCAGAATATTTCGCAAATAAACCAAATAGTGGTGAAGCCATGTTACTGAAATATTTGATGAAATTTCTATAATATCCAGGTAAACCTAAGAATCTTATAGCATATCTCTACTTTTTAGGACCAGGTACCCTTTTCATAATGCTGATTTTTCTCGAGTCCACATGTATTCCTACTTGGGAGGTTGAGTTTCCCAATAAAACTCCTTCTCTTTTTAGGAATTCAAAATTTTCTGGGCTTAGGGTGAGATTCATATTAATGCACCTTCTCAGCACTTTTCCCAAATTGGAGAGAGATTCCTGGAATTCATTCCCATATGGTGTGAAATAATCCATGTTATTTCAACTGAGTCATGGACTAGCTTAGAGAAAATGCTCAAGACTGCTCTTTGGAAGGTAGCTGGGGCATTGCACAACCCAAAGGGTAGGAATATGTAAGCAAAGGTACCCTAATGGCAGGTGAAAGTAGTCTTATCCTGGTCTTCAGGGCTTATTTTGATATGGTTATACCCACTGAACCCATCTAAGAAGGAAAAGAACTTTTTTCCTGCAAGGCCATCCAGGACTTGGTCTATGAAGGGAAAAGAGAAATTGTCCTTGTTGGTGGACTTGTTAAGTTCCCGATAATTAACACAGATTCACCATTTTCCATTATTATTCAGGACTAGGATAATAGAAGATACCCACTCGGTATCTAATATAGGACAAATGAAACCTGCATCCAACAATTTCTGTAGTTCTTCCTTGACTATGTCATTTAGAGCTGGGTTCATCCTTCTTTGGGGTTGTCTCATAGGCTTGCATCCTTCCTTAATGTAAAAATGATGTCTTCATACTAAAGGATGCACCCCTTTCATGTCCTTGTAATCCCAATAAAATGCATCTAGGTTTTATTTTAGAAGCTGGCATAACTTCTTTTCTTCTTCATTTGAGAGGTTTGAGTTGATTTTGAGAGATATGGATGGGCCAAACTATACAACCTTAGTTGTTTCAGAGGTTGAATCAAGTGAGTGAAATTCAATCCAAGGTTAGCTTCTAAATTTTTTGACTTGGTTTTCAAGCGGACTGTTAGTGGGGGACTAGTTTCAAATGACATGGTCGATGAGTTCATCTTCATCATGATGTCCCCCTCTAAGAACAACCTCTATGGTACAAATGGAGGTAGTGTTATATACCTCATCTTCTTCACCCTCCAACCATATAGGTAGATCATGTTCAAGGGAAGCCTCCATTGGAGGATACAATACCAATTTTTTAGACAAGGGCCCATTTTTAATAGTCATGTTGCCATCCCAACAACTGATATAAGCATCTACAGTGGCTAACCACAGTCTCCCTAAGATGAGAGGATATCCATTGATTTTTTTTTTTGGCTACAGAACCAGGAAATATGTAGGATACTCCCAAGTGTCAATTAAAACCATAGAATCCTCAACAATTCCTTCTGGAGTTACTGTGGACCGATACACAAGTTATTGTTGTGGTTTTCCTCAAAGTCACTTAGAGGTTGAGTTTCAACATATTTTCCTTGGTCACGACATTGATGGCAGCCCTGAGATAAATCAAATTATTGGGGACTATGACACCATCTATGTGCATACCTACAACTAGACTTCCAGGGTGTAGGTACTTTGGAAAGATCACCCTTCCCAACATTAAGTAAAAAATTTGTCCTACTACATTGATGGTGGGGGTATCTTTATTATTTCTCCCAAGTTTCTTGAATAAATTTTCCTTGATGAGCCTATTTTAAATAGGGACTTCCTTAATGGCCAGGAGAAGCAGTATCTTTACACACAAAATTTTCAATTCTCCCATAAGTTCAGTCTCCTCTGGGGTGTGCTGACTGGAATGGATCAAGCACCCACGAAAAGGAGGTTGTTGGATATGAGTGTTACTTTATTACTTTTCCTCCTTAACCTCTACAGATGGAGATGGAGGGTGGTTGTCTCGGAGTACTCTTCCTAACCTGAGATTGATCTCATGTATCTCCACAGCATAAGCTAGATAGGATGTCTTTCCACTATAAACATGATGTGCCTGTCTATTATTAGGGTTTGGATTAGGTTTTGCAGGCATCTGAGGAAACTTGGGTGGAGAAAAATGAGTAAGCTGAGGTTGACATTGGGGTGGAGGCATAGAGCAGGTGGTTTAATATGTTGAGGCCTCCACCCTTATGATGGATTGTTCCACTGATGTTGTTGAGGAGCATATTGTTGAAATGGTTGGTTCATAGGCTGAGGATGATATGGAGGGTTATAAGGCCGAGTAGGAGGTGTTGGCCAAGATGGAGGAGTGGGGGTGTACCAATATTTCATGGTGCATTATCATTATTTTGATATTAAGAGTAACATTCACCTTGCATACCCAGCTGATATGACCTAGGGCCTTGGGGCATTCTTTGGTTGATGAAACAGAGTTGCTCTGGTCCTAATTCCCAACCTTGGTATACATGTTTGACTTCAGGTAAGGAGGGGCACTTGTCTTTGGCATGATTCTCCTCACAAACTCAGCAAACCTCTATGATATTTAGTGGACATTCCTTTCTAGGGTGTTTACTTGTACATATAGGGAAAAATATAACCAAGGCTTTTTATGCTTCCTCTTGCTTCCTTTTGACCTACATTATGTCCATTTGAAAAGAAAAGGTGTGAAACATGTCACTCTTGAATTCCTTTAGCATATTTCCAATCTCATGTTTAATGGAGGTGAAAGAGAAAGGGGTATTGGTTGTACTTTCACCAGCTCTTTCTTTCTTCCTAGTTGCCCTAGAATGGTTCTTGAATACAATTTTTATTGTTTCATAAGGCAGTTGGTAGATGCTTCCTCCTGATAAAATATTGAGGGTTTCTATCACCTCCTCCCTGATCCCTCGAACAAGTACTATTTTAAGTGATCTAGGATCAAGAGTATAGTTGGCTCTCTTATAGTTTAACTGAAACCTCTCTTCATAGTCTTCTAGGGATTCATCAGGCCCTAGAGTCATATTGAATATCTCATCCTTTGTTTCCTTGGACCTATAGTAGTCCTTGTACTTTTTATTGAAGGCTTCTTACATATGTGCCCAAGGAGTGATGTTGGTCCCAGGTAGACCCATGAACCAGCACAAGGCCACATCCTTAAGGGCATATGGGAATAGCTTCATCTTTTGATCATCTGAGGCATAGTGATAGGTCCTACAGACAACATAAAATTCAAACATGAATGTGTCAAGATATTCCAAGGTAAGTCCATGAAAGTGTGGAAGGGATGAGGGGCTAATGTTTTTCATTTTATTTTCCCCATCTACATCTCTAATGGGAAATACTCCTTGGGCTTCAGTGCCAACCATGGTTGAGATAGGTGAAGCAGTGTAATATCCCCAAATTGGGATTGCTAGCAAGGCATGCCTAAAAAATGCATTTTTTAGGAATGTATGCTACAGAAAATATATTATCCCATGAATCTCTTAGATCTGATAATCTAAGATCCAAATCCAAGAGGAAATCAGAAACCAAGCAAACCAGGTGAGATAAATAAGCCTCTCACACCTAGAATGGCCAGAAAATGCCCAATAATGGGATTGCAGTAATATGTAAACATAATGATAGAGCTATAGCAAGATATTCATATATGGAATGTGTCAAGAAACAAATTATCATCAGCTGATGTTACAACAACAACTTCTTCTTCATTTTAGGACCCAAAAAGTGGGGAAAAGCAGTAATTTAAGCCCCAAAAATGTTATTCCTAGCTATTTGTGTAATAAAAGAGGAAAATAATGGTGGGATCCATTATAATATTTCATATGGGACTCACATACCAAATTTGAGCAAAAACAAACCACTCTGGCTAAGTTAAACAGACCTCCCGGTCCCGGTTTGGCTTAAAAAGGTCACAATCCCATTTCTTAGCTCAACAGAAAGCTACTAAAGAATATACAACGTGATTTTCTAAGGGTTTAAGATATAGTATGATGAAATAACATATTTTTAGTTTATTATATCAGAACATGGATGAAAATGGAGATCTAGCTCCTTTTATACATCAATGAGATAACCCGACAAGGGTTCCATGAGAGCACAATTTCATGAATAGAAAATCTGCAGATCTAGATGTGGAAAATGTAGTTACACTACAGATATAAATAAAAATATCTGAAATATACAATGAATAGAAGAAGGAATATGTACAAATCTTTATGGGAGAAGGGTTGGCCCTTCCTCCAAGGAATAAGCTCACAAGCAAGGGTTCAAACCCTGCTACTGCAACACTGTAGAAAATAACACAGATCCTACCAAGGACTATGAATTCAATGATGGAGAATGCTTTGTCCACATGCCAAGATATACAAAATGCTCAGAAACCTCCTTAGCAGATCTTGAAAAGAAAGGGAAGCTCCCTCCTCAGAAAGATAAGCTGAGAAAGTGGTGTTGGGGACTTTCCACTGCAACACAGCACTATTCTCTACAGAAATAACATTGTGGCTGAAGGAGGATGCTTGGCCTCAAGCCTATGTGTGGAAAATTGAAGTACAATACTCCTCCTTGAGGCCTCTCAAGAAAGGAGAAGGATTCCTAAACAGGAGATCCTTGTGCTAAACAACACTGCAGCTCTGTTGAACAGCAAGAGGATGCCAAATAGTCTAAACAGACAAAATCAATAATAATCCAAGCTAACCCCAAATGGTTGCTATCCTCTTCATTATAATCTTTGTGAGCCTCCTCACCTTGGGTCCCACCCATTAGGGTTTCCAACTCCACATGAGAAATCTCCCTCCAAAATTCCGTTGTAACTTCATTAAGGCCACTCCTCCATACTGTGCTATTTGATTTGGTCAAGGTTGACCTCTTCAATATACCTCATCCATTTTCACACTCAAGTGAAATCAATCTAGCTCAAAAATGTTTGTCAATGCTGATCCTTGTTAACACTGAACTAGTTTTATTGATGATCTTCTCTTCTCCATGCATGCATGTTGACTTAGTCAAACTTGATTATGTCCTCATCCATTTTCCCTTGTTCACACCCATAAGTGTAAAATCGAGCTACTGTGATGATCCCCTTTCACATTATAATGGGTTTTATTCATTTTTTTATTAAGAATGGGCCTCATTACCCATTTATCCAACTACTAAGTGAAAAATCAAAATTTTAATATTCCCCTTAGCTTCTTGCTAAAGTAGGAATATTATATTCCTCCCCTCCCAAATGTTGCTTGTCCTCAAGAAACTGCTAGGATAGAACTAAAAAACTCCCTCCCAAGACATGGAGTCTGAAATGTGTTTGGGAGCTAACATTCCAATGTAAAACCTCCACCCCCAAGCTATCATCCATACAAGATGAGTCACCCTCCAACATGGCAACTCATGAAATATCTCCTCCACCTTAGGCTCCTGCAAAGAAGGTGGGCTGAATAGCTGAACATGATAGGCAAGATGGCCTACCCCACGTTATCTTCCTCTCCACTCATGGCAAGTGTAGAGTACATGCTGGTATTGGGCTACAAATAGGTTTCCCTCAAGTGGCAAGAAGAAAAATAGATCTCCAAAGATCCTATCTCCCATGTCATGACTCATGCTGGCCCAAACCATCCCATCCAAAAGGAATGGCATCTCATCACCATTTGGCATCCAAATCAGAAAAATGTTGATGGTTCCACGATACCAATGGTTGATCCAAGCGATACAGTGCATTTTTCCCAACTGCTACTTGAGAATTTCATGTGGCAAGTTGTCCTCCAACAAGGTACTAGTTGTGCATGAGTGCTCATCTACTATGTGGTAGTAAACATCAATATATATCAGGTGTACATGATCAAAATAACAAGAAAATGTGCCATACATTCCTTTTTTTATCACTCAGTAATTTCTGCATGTTCAAAAGAAATAGTCCAAGGTAACCACAAACCAACTTTTAGGTACAGAATCTAGCCAATCTGTACCCAGAGAGGGCTCTCTCTGTAAAATTTAGCTTTGTTTTGAAAGATATTAGGCTATTTATAAAGTCCAAGGGTTTTGATTGAGTTTGGGTGATGGAATTATATAGCTAAGGGTAATATTGAGTAATTTAGGCCATTGGGCTAATTGAGTCAAAGAAAATAACTTAACTGGATTAGGTCTCTTGGAAAAAGATGGTTTCACAGGGAAAGATAATCAAACAGGGAACAATTATAGATCTCAAGTGAATGGGATGAAACTCAAATGGATGAAGGGAAATTAATAATCCTTGAACATGTTTGAAAGAGGGAAATTGAGTGATTATTAATAAAGATCAATAAAGTATGCTTTACTAAATAATCAAAATGCTTAAACTAGAAAAAGAGGAGCAATTAAGAATTCATTGTTTAAACCAGTTTAGAATAAAACATTTAGAATAAAAAACGATTAAAATAATATTACACTTAAGCACTTTCTGATTTATTACTTTTCGTTAGTCATTTGGAAATGAAACACAGATGATATCATAAACAAATATAAAGACTTCAACACATAAGAGATAGATGACTTATTGATCCTTAGTCTAACGCAAGAATCCTGTAAAAAGTCTTTTGCATAAATTCCTCGTCCAGCTAGCCACACAAAATTTCTCCAATAGAAATTTATTCCAAAATAGTCAATGTTACAGCAAAGTCTAAGAAATCCACCCCAAAATACTTCCAAGAGTGAATTATTTATACAAATTCTAAACTAAAATATCTTGAAAAAATATCAAGATTAGTTCACAAATCTCTCCAACTATTTTACATAAATAGAACTTAAGTAAAGGACACTCAAACTAATGCATCTATTTGGCACTATTTTTTATGTATATTTGATGACAAAGAGGAGAATTCGAATTTGATCCAACTCTTAGTTGATGATGAGGCATCCAAGTCACTAACTGCTTCCTTTCTTTGTGCATTCTGCTCCAACAATTCTGCAAACTTGGGGTCCAATGATATCTTTTTATTTCTCAATCCATAATATATATGTAAAATGTGAAAGAGATTATTGTGGATTAATATTTTGGTGAGATAAACCTCTTTCATTTTCCTAAAATTCCTCTTCAGCTATGCACAATAGGCTCTGTAAAAATATGTGTAAAACAGAGTTTTACAGAGTCTGAAAAATAGCCTGTAAAGATGTGTATTTATCTCTTATTCTGAAATCACTGTGCAAAAAGTGAGATAGGTTTTTGTAGATGGGTCTCTTAGGAACAAAAAAATCCTTCAGTTTTGTATGATGTATTTCGGATTGGCCACAATATTCTCTGCAAAATGATGACTTAACCGGAATTTTCTGCAAAAAGTGCTTTCCAACATTGTTTAATATCTCCAAAACCATAATATATGTTAGAAAAGTGAGAGAGGTTTTTGTGGCTGGACATATTATGAACATAAACCTTCTTCAGGTTTGAAAAATTCATCTTGGATTGATCACAATAGTTTCTTCAATACAATGACTAAAACATGAAATTTCTGCAAAAATGTTCCTTCTTGTTGTGTTTTTCATCTTTTCACTTTTTTGTTCTTTTGACTATTTTACTTTCACTTTAGAAAAACTCCAATGTTGGTGAAATTATTTTCATCTATTTTTACCATTTTACTGCCTCTGTAATTACTTTTACTATTTACCTTTGACTGCTCTGTAACTTCATTTTAATTTTCACTCTGACTTTTACCTGATACACTTTAACCACTGATACTCTTTAATTGTTATGCTCTCTAACCTCTGTTTATCCTTTTATCCTCCTTTATCATGAATTACTATAGTACATAATCAAAAATTCATGTAAGGATAATTTTACAAAATTTCAAACATTTCTTTCCACCATTTAGCTTCCAGTATTCTGGTTCTTTGCAACGGCAAAAAGTTCGAAGAGGATTTTCACTGAGAACAAGGTTTTTAATTTGGAAATCCCTATCTACTAGAAGCAGATAGTCTAAATCTCTGTGAGGGGCATTCAGGGGTGCGACATTCAAAGCCACAGGAATTTCCATTTTTGGTTCTTGTGGATTCAGAAATGAATTGCGGGTTTTGACGAAAAACGAGCACAGTCATAGGTTGGGGAAGGAAATTGCAATTGAGGAATGAACTAAAGACCAGTCTTAAACTCTGCTTCAGTTTTTCGTGTAGAATTTAAAACAAAAGCCATGTTTTTACAGAGTTTAACAGGAACTAGGGTAAATACCTATTTTCTGGGAAATAAACAGTGACTAAACAGGTGTTGGCTATGGCGGATGAACTCTGGATTACTCGACTGCAATTTTCTTCAGCAAGGTAACAGTTGGCAAACTTTGACAGTTGATTTCTAAATTCATTGCATGGGACACTGGTCACTACGTAAAATAATGAAAATGACGTGGGTTCTTTGTTTTATTCAAAAATTCAAAGGTTGGCGGGTTTTTTATTATTTTAAGGGATGACGTCAGCAAGTACGATGGTTTCGTCACGAGAGGTAAGCGGTAAGCAGTTTCCATCGCACCGCTTTCGCGAAAAGGTGGCTTTCAGTGGAGGGTGAGCGATTCCATACGATGAACGACGCGTGGCGCGGCACTGTTCAGAAAACCGCTTGGCCATCGCATGTTATCGTTTGGACGAGGATGGCCAATGATATTAATAACAACCGTAGATCTGAGATTAGTCGATCGAACGGTCATCGGGGATGGAAGATGACAGGGAATTAACTGGCGGGCCCAATGTAATTTATTATGAAATAATCGCATCGGGGACATTTTGATTTGTGGATTAGGTTATTAATTAACCATGGGGGTTAATTAATCCCTTTATACGGTGGAGTATCGATTTTGTTTATTAATTGGAAATTCAACCAATTAATCAAATTTATATGGTTATTTTTCAACCAACGGGCAGGATATTATTATTTGGGAATTTTATTATTAAAATAATACAGGAAAAGGGAAAATTTACATAGGGATTTAAATAATAAGTTAAAAATTAATATGGAAATGAATAAAAAGCGCTAAGTGTAAAACATTAGATTAATGTATTTAAATTATGCTTGAATAAGAAGGGTTTTTATGAAATATTGCATAATTTTTCTAAGTAGAATAGGATTTTACTTAGGAAAATATTTTTTAGAAGTAAATGAATGTCATGATGAATGATTTTAAGTACTTAGGCTTTTCCAATTATTGGGCCAAGGGTCCGGTCCCTCTAAAATTCAAGGAAATGCCTTGATCCCCTTTAATTTTCAAATGCCTTAGTACTTAGGGGAAATTAGTGAAATTTTTAGGGAAAAATGAGCAGGGAAGTTAATAATCTGACTTTGCTTTGCTTGAAATTCTTCTAGTGTAGTGTCTACCTTTGCACTTGTGATGAAAGTAAAAATTTAACACTTCTAGAATCATTATCCATCACATGTAATTATGCAACATCGTCTACCTACTCTACCTACTTTACCCTATGATGCAGAGTGTTGTCCTTGATGGCAACCCATTGAATGGAGATGAAGACATGTGACTGTTGACATGTGTTGTCCTTGATGGCAAACCACCTGATGAAGTTATTCTTGACTTGATCGACTTGGTAAATGATGTAAATCTGATGTGATATGATGTTTGTTGACAATATGATGCTAACCCACTTGATGAAGATGATGACAACTTACTTGACGAAGTTGTGCTTGAGAGAATATGTTCTTGATGAAGGAAATATGATGTATCTACAGTGTGTACAAAAGGCAATGAAGAAAGGAACTTAGCATGTATTAAATCCATGATGAAAAGAGTATGTTTCAAGGCATACGCGGATATGTCTAAGGGAAGTCGCGTATGCACGCGAAAAGGAACGTGCCAAGTCGTGTATGGGTAAAAGTGCTCAAAAAGTGCAAAACCAGGGGTAACCACCATGGTATTGACCCATTGTATTGGGTAATGATTCATCTAAATGACCCCGTCCAGGAATACCATTGGGAGTTATGTGGTTTTGACTCATGGTATTGATGAGGGGTAACCCTATATAAGGAGAAGAAAATCATTGTGCAAGGTGTGCATGAGTCTGGGCTTTTGATGTATACTTCACTCTGAAGTATATTTTTATGGGTGAACTCTGTTCCTAATTGATAGATATGAATCTATGATGCTCCGATGAACATGATGAAGCGGGACTTCTAGATCTGAAATGCACTTGTATTTGCTAGATCTGTTTATGGAAGGCCTAGATCTGTGATGAGGCGAACATCTAGGCGAACATCTAGGCGAACATCTGTCTGAAGTAAAGGGTTGAATCTGAGCTGAAGGTCTGATCTAAAGAAGTATGCTGCTCTATAATGATTGAAGATCTATACGCTACTTCACCGCGGAGGAAGCGCGTATATACGCGGCTTCAGCGCCGAGGAGAAAGCGCGTATGCGCAATAAAATATACACCGAGGTATACGCTCGGTTTCGTGTGGACGGAAGCGCGTATATACGCGACACGTAAAGTAAAAGCGTGTATGCAAACTAGGGTTTGCTTAAGCAAGGGGTATGAAATATCTGATCTGTTCTGCTGTGTTTCTGCTATCTGATCTGTGTTGATAAGTATCTGTTGGTAATGTATGTTTGTACTTAAAAGTATGGAAAGGGTCCAGTCTGAAAATATGATGAAATGTGGCCTGCAAGTGTTGTTCTATTGAAGTTGTTGGATCCAGTGTGAAAATTGATGAAACGTGGTCCAAGGTGGTGCTGAGGGCTGTAGCCTTCAGTCAGGGGGTTGTAGCTCCCTTCCAGGTGAGGCTGGTAAACGAGATCGGGGGGTCGTAGCTCCCTTCCAGGAGAGGCTGGTAAACGAGTCAGGGGGTTGGAGCTCCCTTCCAGGAGAGGCTGGTAAACGAGCGCAGGTGGGTGCCTGCGTGATGGTCAAGTCTGCACCAGCACATATGTTGTAAGATGTTTTCTCTATAATAAAAGATTGAAGGCTGAGCAACTGCAGCGGTGGTTTTCTCCCGATTTGGGTTTCCACCTAAAAATCCTGGTGTTCATGTGTGATGCTTTGTGTGATGGTTTATTCTGTTCTTACTGCACCTGTTTACTAAACATCTGATGAATGAATGATGGAATAATTTAAGTAAATATTTAATGACAGAACTAGATCTCTGTGTATACGCTAGTTTCATAAAGGGGATCCGCGTATATACGCTAGTTTACTGAAGGAAAGTAGCGTATGGGTTTTAAGGAATGAAAAAGCAAAAAGGTTTTGATTATGTAGTAAATATTGATTCACCCCCCCCTCTCAGTATTTTCCCCAACAATTGGTATCAGAGCGGGTCCTTGTGCAGAAGCTTGATCGCTTAAAGGAGATCCGTCGCAATGGGAAGTCAAGAAGGAGTAATGTCTATAAAGCCACCTCTATTCAATGGAAGCAATCTGATATTCTGGAAGGTACGTACAAAAGCATATCTGCAAAGTCTTGGTGCAGATGTATGGGCAATCGTGGAAGAAGGTTATCAATACCCGGCAAGTATTCCTACTGATGCAGCTGAAAGAAAGAAGTATGAAATCAATGCCAAATCAGTGAATGTCTTATTGGGAAGCATGTCTGAATCAGAATTTGCTAAAGTGATGCAGCTACATTCAGCAAAATAAATATGGGACAAAATCATTCTAAGCTATGAAGGAGACACAAAGGTAAAAGTGCAAAACTCCAAACTCTTAGAATTGAATATGAAAATTTGAAGATGCATAGTGATGAGAGTGTTGCCAGTTTCTTTCTTCGTCTGGATGATATTGTAAATCGAATGAGAAATTTGGGTGAAACCATAACTGATACTACTCTGGTGGAAAAATTCTTAAGATCCTTGACTTCAAAATTTGACTCTAAAGTTTCAACTATTGAAGAAAGGCAAGATCTGCAATCGCTTACTATTGTTCAATTACATGGTACTCTGACTGCTTTTGAAATGAGACAAGGAGGTCCTTCTCAAATAAGAGAAGTTGCTTTTAAGGCATCTACAAAAGGAAAGGAAAAGGAAATTGTCAAAGAATCCAGCTATATATCCGATGAAGAAGAAGCGAATTTCGTGAGAAAGCTCCAACTAGGTACTGGAAGATTCAAAGGTAAGCTTCCCTTCAAATGTTTTGAGTGTGGAAAAGTTGGTCACTATGTTGCTAAATGTCCCTATAGAGAAAAACATGGTAAAGGGAAACAATTTGAAAAGAGAAAGAGTTATTATGCAAAAGAAGATGATGATGAAGTGTCCAGTGAAGATGAAGAAGATTCTGACCAAGATCTGAAAGTGCTCATGGCTAAGAAGCAAAAGAATAAGGCTACTCGAAACAAGAAGATACCTCAGAAATCATGTATAGAAAAAATTGAAGAAGATGAACCAGGTATTAATCGTTGTTCTTGTCTCTTACTTAACTGCATGTGCAAAGATTATGATAGTGAAAGTGACAGTATGGATCCAGAAGTTTCTGACGAAGCTCTACAAGTACTCATGGCAAAGAAGGAAAAGAAGAAGGCCACTTTTAATACTCTTCTTTGTGCAAACAATAGTGAAGATAGTGAAAGTAAAGTTGTAGAAGCTCTCAAGACTAAAGTTGAAGAACTACAAAGTTCAACTTCTAAGCAAGAAACTATTTACAAAGAAATGACCTCTCAAATGAAAGATCAAATAGAAATGTTGAATGGACAGGTGGACAAGTATCAAAGGTTTCATACTTATGCATCCAATCGAATTAAAGATCTAGAAGCAGATCTCGAAAAATCAAGCAAGAAGAATGAAGGACTTGAAGCTGCAATCATCTTTCTACAAACAGATCTTGAAGCATCAAATAAGAAGAATGAAGAACCTCTGTCATTTGAAAAGGAAGCCCTTGAAGCAGAAATCATCTCTCTCAAAGAAGATCTGAAAAAATCAAATAAGAAGAATGAAGAGCTACAACAAACATGTGAAGAAAACGAAGATTGGTTGAAAGAAGAGAATCTAAATCTGAAGGATCAAGTAGAAGATGGAAAAAGGAAAGAAGAAAGCATGACAAAGCAATGTCAAGCCTTGGAGGTTGAGGTAAACATTCTCAAAGGTAAATTAGAAGAAAAGGTTAAACTTTTGAGGTTTCAAGATAGTACTAACATTTTGGACAATATTCTGAGTAATCAAAGGTCTCCTGCTATCAAACTTGGTCTCGGTTTCCATGAAACTGTTAAAGGAGAATCTAGCTCACAAGGAAGTGCTAAAAATTCAGAGGAAGTCAATGTAAAACCTGAAGTGTTGAAAGAGTCAAAAGAGCAACCAACAATCATGAATTCTCAAAGGAATTCACTAAAAAACGTTGAATGTTTTAAATGTCATAATTATGGGCATGTTGCAGCAAATTGCAGGAGTAGATCATTTCAGCCACAAACAAACAGGTTCTACTCAGAAAGGTACTCTAGTTTCTTCAGGGGATATTGTTTTTCATGTAACAAGTATGGACATAAAGCAGCTGATTGTAAAAGGAGGAAGAATAGAAATACTCATTATGATTCTTATGTTTATTTCTCTGGCCACATGAGATGTTATGCTTGTAACAAGTATGGACATGTAGAAAAATAATGCAGGATGAACAGATCTGGGAAAGTGGACGATTTTCAGCACACAGTTGGAAAGCTCAAGAAAATTTGGAAAATGAAGAGGACTGATCAGAAATGTAGGGAATTCAGACCCTACTGCAGTCATCCGCTTCTGAAGCTTACTTCTCTGATTGACTGCAGGAATGATGTGGGAAACATTATGAGATTTAGTAATGTATCATCACAGGGGGAGAAATGCATGATGACTCTCATGGTTGATTTGATTACTCTAGTTATTTTTATTTCTAACAGAGCATCTGGTGTGAAGAAAGGACAGGTACAGGAGGTACAAGCTCAGAAGGAAATGAAGGAAGATGAAAATTTTCTATGCTTCACTTTCCATACGCGGGTTCTATGAAACAAAGTCACGTATACACGCGAGTTCCAGCTGACACAGCCGCGTATGCATTGATGATGAGAAAATTTATCTGATAGCTGAGGATCTGGAGCAGAGGTCCAGGGGGAGCATCAGTCTGACTGCTGATGATTGCACTGTTAGCATTATTCTGGTTATACTCATGATAATGAAATGATACATGGATTATTGTGTTGAAGATTATGGATGAAGCCTGGTTGTTTTATGATGAAGAGCATTCATTGCTGAGATGAGAGTCTTAGTATTCAGAGATAAGGACAGATCATGCAGAGATGGTTGCTGATGACTTGCTGATAAAGGTATTTAGGATTGCACAAGTTAAGCAATAGCACTGGTTTAGGGGGAGTAGCAGGTTGATGATTGCATTGTTGGCAATATGATTGCTTATTCTTTGGTCTTTATGATACTCATGCTCAAATGATGATGGCTTGGTACATGGTTTATGATGATGAGACGTTAAATGAACTATGTTTACTGCTTGCTGAAGTTTATCTGTTGGATAAAATTGGAAGTCTTATGATTCAGAGATAAGAATAGTTCATGCATAGTTTGTTACTATGGCTGAGATCTGTTCCTACATATGCTACTTCATGTTAAATCTTAAAGATCATGGTGATGTAGGATGGTGGTGGACCACATGAATGATTTCTTGAAACTTATGAGAAGTTGTTGTTCTGGTATGATAAACTTTCTTGGAAAGATTGTATTGATGTTGCAAAGAATCTGAAGGCTTGGATGACGCTTGAAGACACCACTACACTGTTCTATCTATCTGTAGTTCAGGGAAGCATTCAAATATCTCAGAAAGAAGCTGAACATTGTCTTTTCATCACAGAGAATCAGATCTGGTTGAAATTTAGAAGATGGCTTGTGATACGCGGGTTTCCTGAAACACAGTCGCGTATATACGCGAGTTCCTGCACAGAAAACCGCGTATGTTTGGTTGCTGGAAATTTTTGGTTGGTTCAGCTCTCTTCAGCACAACTGCAGTGCTGTTTGGTATCTTTGATACTGTTTGGTATATCTGGTGGTGTTCCAGTTCTCATAATTCTTTTCTCATGTTTTGATAAAGATGCCTTGATGATTTGTTGGTGAAAGTGTTCAGGATGCACAAACTAAGGGGGAGCCTTAGTCATATGAAAAGAATGCATGGATGCACAGATTCAGGGGGAGCATTAGCGTTGCTGAGTATAATGCATTGTTGGCATTATGATGGTTCTGAAATATGTTCTCATGCTTGAGGACTTTCTGGTGTTGGTCTTAAATGGTCATTTTTGTAATTTGTTGAAAAAGTCTTGTTGAGACTCATGATGTAAAATTTGTAATATTCATTCATGTAAGGACTTGTCAAACTTTGTAAACCCACTTGGTTGGGTAGCTGAGTCAAATTTTGTAAACCCACTTGGTTGGGTAGCTGAGTCAAATTTTGTAAACCCACTTGGTTGGGTAGCTGAGTCAAATTTGTAAACCCACTTGGTTGGGTAGTTGAGTCTCATATGTAAATCCACTTGGTTGGATATGTGATGTAAGTATGAGTCTTTGGTGATAGGAAGTCTTGGAGTCATGTACTTCTGTGGAAAATATGTTTGAAGAGTCAGCATGAACTCAGGGGGAGCTTGGTCACTTCAGTTTATATCAGATCTGCAGAGCGCTTCTTCTACATGAGGAGAAAAGGGGTGAGTGTGTTGGTTTTGATCCGCCCGTTGCCCTTGATGTCAAAGGGGGAGAGTATGCTGGTTTTGATCCGCCCTTTTCCCTTGATGTCAAAGGGGGAGAGTGACATGGTGTTTGAATGCAGATAATGGTGTCAAAGAATTTGGAGAGTGACATGGTGTCAATGTACTTATCTGTTGTGGTAACCAAACACCATCGTGGTTGCCATCAAGTCCAAAGGGGGAGATTGTTGGAAATATGATGCAGAGTGTTGTCCTTGATGGCAACCCACTGAATGAAGATGAAGACATGCGACTGTTGACATGTGTTGTCTTTGATGGCAATCCACCTGATGAAGTTATGCTTGACTTGATGGACTTAGTAAATGATGTAAATCTGATGTGATATAATGTTTGTTGACAATATGATGCTGAGTGTTGTCCTTGAAAGGCAACCCATCTGATAAAGATGATGACAACTTACTTGATGAAGTGGTGCTTGATAGAATATGTTCTTGATGAAGGAAATCGGATGTATCTACAGTGAGTACAGAAGGCAATGAAGAAAGGATTTCAGCATGTGCTAGATTCTATGATGAAAAAGAGTATGTCTCTAGGTACACGCGGATTGGCCTAGGGGAAGTCGCGTATGCACGCGGAAAAGAACGTGCCAAGTCGCGTATGGGCTAAAGCGCTCAAAAAGTGCAAAACCAAGGGTAACCACCATGGTATTGACCTGTGGTAATGTTTCTATCAATTGACTCTCTGGCCCGTGTAGTTTTGGGCTCATGGCATTGTTTTGGCCCATGGTATTGAAAAAGGGGCTCTGCCATTGAAAGGATAAATCATATAAGGAGAACAATCTATCAGGTATAACATGAGTGTGGGACCAAGATGTCTGAGTTTGGAACAGAATACTTTCCGTGAAGTATGTCCGCATGAAAGCAAAGGTTTGATGACAGATCCCTCAATCTATGATGCACCCATGAAGAAATGATGAAGGGATTTCTAGATCCGAAATGTATCGTATTTGCTAGATCTATTTATGGAAGGCTTGATCCGAAATGAGGCGAACATAAATCAAGTAAAAGGTAACTGAATCATTGTCCGATCCGATGAAGTATGTCGTTCGTAACAATTGAAGATCTATACGCTACTTCAACATGGAGGAAGCGCGTATATACGCGGGCCAAATACATAGGCAGATGTTAAATAAAATATACACTGAGGTATACGCTGGTTTGTGTGGACAAAAGCGCGTATATACGCGACATCAGTGAAGTGAAAGCGCGTATGCAAACTAGGGTTTGCTGAAGCAAAGGGCATGAAATATCTGATCTGTTCTGCTGTGTTTCTGCTATCTGATCTGTGTTGACAAGTATCTGTTGGTGATGTATGTTTGTGCTTATAAGTATGGAAAGGGTCCAGTCTGAAAATATGATGAAACGTGGCCTGCAAGTGGTGTCCTAAAGGAAGCTTTGGATCCAGTGTGAAAATTGATGAAACGTGGTCCTTCGAGGTGCTGAGGGTTGTAGCCTTCTGGCCAATACCCTCAATTTTTTCCTGTGAGGTCATAAACGAGACTTGGGGTCGTAGCCTTCCAGAGAGGCCGTAAAGTTCAAGTGTTGGAGCCTGTGAGAGGTGATTTCCTCCAGCATAGAGGTCACGTGTCGTCAAGTCTGCGCCAAAGACATATGTTGTAAGATGTTTTCTCTATAATAAAATATTGAAGGCTGAGCAACTGCAGCGGTGGTTTTCTCCCGACTTGGGTTTCCACCTAAAAATCCCGGTGTTCATGTGTGATGCTTTGTGTGATGGTTTATTCTGTTCTTACTGCACATGTTTACTGTTTATTGAACATCTGATGAATGAATGATGGAATAATATCAGTGAAGATTTAATGACAGATCTAAATCTCTGTGTATACGCTAGTTTCATAAAGGGGATCCGCGTATATACGCTAGTTTACTGAAGGAAAGTAGCGTATGGGTTTTAAGGAATGAAAAAGTAAAAAGATTTGATTATGCAGTAAATACTGATTCACCCCCCCTCTCAGTATTTTTCCCAACATTCATATAATTCAGTTCTTTACCACTATAACTTCCAGATATACTAACAAAGCCATCTTTTGTTTTTATAATGAAAGATATTTGATTTTTAAGCTTTAAAAATAAACTTCTAGATATACCAAGAAAACCCTGGCATGCACACAAGAGTAATAGAGAATTTGAATCAATATAACAAGAAATACCTTAAAACCAGATTCTATAACTAACTAATCTCCAACCCAAAAATTTGGATGCATATGAACATTATTATCCAATTCTTTGTATCTTTGCCTTAAATATTATCTGGAAAATACTGAAATAATATCAGTGGAAGAGATCTTTAATTTCTTCACAGTACAGTCCTCCTTGTTGTTTCAGTCTATTGCAAGGGACATATTTGTTATAGATATTGTATGGATTTTCCTCTGATTTTATTTTTCACTTATTTACATCAGTGAATTAATTGATGGAAATAATCTCGCCATTAATGATTACCTATAAAATTCATAGTTCCAACTATAGATGAGGAAATAAAATCTAATTGGTCAATTAGTGTTAAATTCTACTTGCTTATTCATCGCAAGGCGGTTAAAAGCCAAATGAAATTTCACCGTGTAAATTAAGTGCAGGAATTCAGTCGCTTATACTGCCTGCGAGTTTGCTACAATGGATCTGGAAATTTTGATTTAGGGATGAGGGTCATTTGAGAAGGTAAGTTGGTTCCATCAGTTGTATAGATGGTCTTCCTATATCAAGAGGGATAGTTGTAGCAGATAATCTGAGACAGACCGAACGAACCTCCCCATCTAAGGCTCAATACCAGTCTTGGATTTAATGTAATATTCACCATAAATAAATGTCAAATTTCTAGGAATGCTTAACATGATCAGGTTAAAAAAACAAACAAGAGAATGTGGATTTTAATTTTGAATAGCTCCAATAGAAATAAGATTAAAATCACGTCATTATTGTAATGTTCCAATTTTTTCTTCAATAAATTGGAACATTAATTTTTGTCTAAATTCATTTAGGAGATGAATAATTGGGAAAGGAGGCCCAATAATAATAAAGACATAAATGAAATCCCTCTAGTATGAAAAGGGATGAGCCATGGAACTAGATTTCACACCCCCATGTGTGAAAAGAGACATTTGCAAAGAAGTTTGACCAAGTCAACCAGCACAGGGTATGAGGGGGAAGACACTACATGGACAACGTAGGAAGGAAGCTTCTAAAGGAAGGGAAACCCTAATTCGAAGTAGGGCCCATAGAGAGCCTTCATTTGCTATATATGGAGGGGAGGAGAGCCATTGCTAATGATTGGAGTTTATGAATTTGAAGCTGGTCATTGCGACTTTGAGCACGCTGGCTGTTTAGCCTATCTGCAGTGCTGTTTAGCGCATTAGGTGTCTTCGTTCGGAGATCTCGCCCTCAGCCCCGAGGGACTTCGAGTGCCTGCTCGGGTGAGGTAGTCCCATCAGTGTTGTTATAGGAGGATCAATTTGCGGCATTTGTGGAGGAGCAGCGCGTCTATTGACTGCGTAGTCTTGAGAGGGAGGACGCAGTCCGTGTTGGGGAAGTATCCGATTGATATTCTGTGGAGGATCTTGGTCAAGAGGTTGAGCACAGGAACAACCCGCGTCTATTGGGGACGCCTGGTTGAGCGGGTAATCATATTATCGAGGATCCCAGGTAGTTGCGGCGTGACCCTTGGGAGGATAGCACAGATCCTCAAAGGTGGTATTTCCAGACAGCTGCATAACCATTTTTCAGCAGCTGGAATGCAAATAAAAAACACAGCCATTCCATGCAGCGTTCTGAGAATATTTCTTATACTTGCCTTGTGCAAGTTTAGGTGCCATCACTTTGATCTCCTATTGTACTCCCCTATATTTATCAGTATAATAAAATGGCTCAGCGTTCTCTTGGTATTTCTTGAGTATCTGTGCATGCTTTATATACACGCTATTGTATGTTTGCATTACTGTTATTTCTCCCCTTTGCATTCCGATTTCTATACCACTTGTTGTGTTTTCCCCCACACTCTTAGACAGAGTCTGGAAAGGGCCAGATAGCCTCTAGATCTCATCCTCTTTTCAGAGGTGAAATATCTGGTAAATGCCCTCCTAGTCCATCTCTGGTTAGAGTTTGCTTGTGTTTTAGAGATATCCCTGAAAAGGGATATTACAATTATATATATATATATATATATATATATATATATATATATAATATATATATATAATAGTTTAAAAAATGATATCACCAATTGTTACTGGTAACCTGCCCATAAAAGGTAGTGGGATTACTTGGGCGGGTTAGAATGAATGTCCCTTTTCTTTTGGTTTAATGGAGAGGTGTTAGGGTGCGATCAATTCCCAGGAGAGTACGATCAATTCTCTCTCTATATCCAACCAATATACTATACGTCATTACTACCGACTAGTTGTGGTTTGTGTTAAACGCCATATCGTACTAGCTTATCCTATTGAATAATAGAGAGATATAAGAAGAATATGATTGACCAAAATGATGCCAGCGTTAGCAATAGCCTTACCCCTAGATCGAATTCAATAACAAATATATTTTCATTTATGGATATTTGTGTGAAAAATATAATTTTGTCTTAACATTTCTGGGTTATTCATATAAAATTCAATTTCAGAGTAAAGACCTATGTGATAAAATTAATAGTCAATTTCAAAGTAAATACTTATGTGAGAAATGTAATTTTGTTCTAGAATTTCGGAGTTACTCACCTCAAAACTATGATATGAGTAATTTGAAAGAACAAAAACATTAATCCGAAAGAACAAAACCATTATATTTATAAATCTCTCTGGTCAATTTTCATTAACACTCATAATTATAACATTGGGATCATATCAACCAAATCGAAGTAAAATTTGATGAAAACTATGAGCTCAAATTCCATAAACGATAGGAGTTCTCTAGAGAAACCGCAAGTTCCATTCGGTTGTACTCCAAATCATCCATTCAGTTACGAAAAATTTGATTGTGATTTTCTTTTTAGGCCTACAAGATTTATATCTTTGGCGTATTTTTCGTAGATTTTAAATTTTTGTCTCTCAGCATTTCGCCAGAAATTCCATTGTTATTCTGTTATAATAATCATCCTTGTAAGACATTCATGACACAATTATAATAAGCTGGTAAGAGGCTCATGACTCTGTTAATCCCTGATAAAAACTGAATTGAATAGAAGAGGCAGCTCTCAGGTGAGTACTTCACCTGGAGACTGCACACAAAATGGAGAGTACACTCTACATTCATTAATCAAATGATACAACTATAACTACATCACAAAGGAGTAGGAAGTTGTTAAAAAATTCCTATATCCTAGGAACTAATCCTAACTTAAGGACCTATGTCACAATAGTGTAACCATCTCTCCATTAATATAAAATAATATTAATTATTTTCAACTCTCCCCCTTAATGGAGAAAGGATTGTCCTGAATTACTAACATCCCCCTAAATGATTCAAACTTAGTTTTCCCAAAAGGCTTAGTAAAAATTTCCACCATATTGTCACAAGTTTTACAATATTCAATAAATATTTCTTTTGTCTATACTTTTTCTCAAACAAAGTGAAACTGAGTATCTATGTTTTTCATATTCTTGTGGAATACTCGATTGTATGATAGCTTTATGGTACTCTGGTTGTCACATTTGATGATGGTTGCTTCTTTATGTTTTTCTCCTGCATCATGGAGAATCCTTCTCAACCAGATAGCTTCGCATGTAGCTGCACACAATGCTTGGTACTCGGCTTCAGTTGAAGATAATGCCACAATAATTTTCTTTTATTGCTCCAAGCTATGACCCCATATCCAATACTAAATGCATAACCTGTGATGGACCTTTGATCATCCAGATCACCTTCCCAATCTGAGTTTGAAATCCCTGCTAAGATAATATCAGATGTGTCAGTGTATAAAATCCCATAATCACTAGAACCACGAAGCTACCTCAACACACTTTTTGTTGTTGTCCAATGACTTTCGAGTGGATTAGACATGAATTGGCTCAAGACACTAACAGAGTATGCTAATTCTAGTCTAGTTGTAGTTAGATAGATCAGACTACCAACTAATTGTCTATATAAAGTGGTATCCACCTCCTTAGAGCCATCGTCACTACATAACTTCAGATTTTGCTGCAAAGTTGTTGATGTTGTCTTACACTACTCCATCCTGAACCTCGTGATCATACTTCTAACGTACTTCCCTTGAGTAAGAAAAGTATGTCTAGTTTCTCTGCATACCTCCAGACCCAAGCAATAATGTAGATTTCTGAGATCTTACATTTCAAAAAATTTCAACATCTGCGATTTGATTTCTTTGATCAAAGCATCTGCATTACCTGTTATAATCATATCATCCGCATACAAAGAAATAAAAATAATCCGCCTCTATTTATTATACATGTTATACAAATTTGGATCATTCATGCTCCTATGAAAACCATGTTGTAAGAAGAATGAGTCAATCTTCTCGTACCAAGACCTGGGTGATTGTTTTAAACCATATAGTGCCTTTTTGAACCTACACACTAGATGTTCCTGCCCTTCTTTGACAAACCCTTCAGGCTGGACTAAATAAATCTCTTCCTTTAAATCAACATTCAGAAATGCAGACTTAACATCTAGCTGGTGTAGTTCCACTGATATTTTTTTGCTAATGAAATTAACATTCTAATGGTATTCAATTTGGCTACAGCAGCAAAGGTTTCTTCAAAGTCTATTCCCTCTTGTTTCGAATAACCCTTTGCTACCAGTCTAGCTTTAAAATATTCTATATTCCCTTCTGCATTAACTTTAGGTTTGTAAAGCCACTTACAACCTATGGGTGTTTTTCCTTCAGGCATTTCTACTAGATCCCAAATATGGTTTCTAATAATTGATTCTATTTCTTCATTCATTGCAACCCTCCATTCATCAGATTGAATTGCTTCTTTATATTTTGTGGGCTCTATAATATTTAAAATGTTTGAAATTAAAGCATAGTCTTTCAATCTGGTTGGTAATTGAGTCTGCCTACCTTATCTTCCCGGTAGAGGACTCACCTCAAAATTGTATGCTTCATACCTGTGTGGGCTTCCCTTGTTGACTACATCACCCGTTTCTTCATCTTTCTGCTCCTGCTGCTGATTATCCTCACTTCTTTCTTCCATCAATAATGGAATGTGCCATTCTTTATGATTGTATTCTGTTCCTTCTTCATCCTGCTCATGAAATATAACATCTTGACTTGCAAATATTTTATGAGTCATGGGATTAAACAACTTGTAGGCTTGAAATGTAGTGCAATATCCTACAAAGACACATTTCATGGCCTTAGGATCTAACTTCTTTCTATCCTCTTTGGGTATGTGGGCAAAGGATTTTGACCCAAAAACTCTTAGATGACTCATTGTTGGTTTAAATCCATAAAGTGCTTCAAATCAAGTCTTAAAGTTAAGACATTTAGTAGGACTCCTATTCTTTAAATAAACAACAGTGTTAATAGCTTCAGCCCAAAAACCATTTTATAGACCCTTACCTTGAAGCATAATTCGTGCGCACTCCAATAGAGTTCTGTTCTTTTGTTTTGCAACTCCATTTTTCTACAGAGTGTGTGCCATTGTGAACTATTGAACAATCCCATGATATCTGCAAAAAATCATGAACTCACCCAACCTGTATTCTCCCCCTTGATCAGAGCAAAGAATTTTTATGCATTTCCATGTTTTCTTCTCCACCAAGGTCTTAAATTCTTTAAAACATTGAAAAGTCAGACTCTTTTTACTTAAAAAATATATCCAAGAGAATCTAGTGCAGTGGTCAGTAAACAATAGAAAGTAATATACACCACCTAACGACATAGTCTGCATAGGTCAGCATGCAAAGGAAATTCTTCTCTATGCATTTTTCCTAATGCACATCCATCACAATCTAACTGAACATTATGAAAAGCAGAGAGTCCATTGACCATACCTTTTCTTTGAAGTGACATGAGGTCTTGTACATTAAGGTGAACGAATCTCTGGTGCCAGAGATTTTCGGCTGTCAATCCTGTTGAAACCAAGGCTTGGTGTGGCATGCTCTTAACATTCAATTTGTACAGGCTCCCCAAACGCACTCTTGATGAAACTAGTTCCATCTTGTTGTCCTTTATGACACAATATGTCTTGAATAATTCAACTTGCAGGTCCTGATCAGTTATCATTGATACAAATATTAATTTCTTCTTAATCCCGGGCACATACATCACATTCTTAATATGTCTCATGTTACCGTTAGACAACATTACCAGAATATCACCGTACCCTTTGATATCATAGCCTCTATCATCTCTTAGATAAATTTTAGATCTGCAAGAGGTTTCTTCAGAAAATTCAAACCAATTTCTCTTACCTGTCATATGTGTGGATGCATCATAATCAACATACCATATGTCGTCCTCATCTTCCTCGGAAGCTAAAAGAGAATAATCAGCTACAAACAGTCAAAGATCATGACTGTGACCTTCATCAGAAAAATACCCCATGTGCTTACTCTGCTTATTCCTGGCTTCATCTATCTACCTCTTAAAGCATAACTTAGCTTGATGACCATTTTTCCCATAGTAAAAGCATTTAATGCAAGAAAAATTATTTGCAGAAATACCTCTAAATGGTTTATTTTGAAAAGTGCTTCCGCCTTTCTCTTGATGTTGTGGTTGTTTCCCTTTATACGGGTTTTTCTTTGCCATCAACGCAATATCAACACTCTGAGGTCTCAAATTATGTCACCGCTCTTATTGTTGTAATAAAATACCTGTCAATTCTTCAAATGTAGGGGATTTATCTCGTGCTACCAAGCCTGTGATGAACATATGATATTCATCTTTCATTCCGTTCAATGTGATTGTGACTAGATCAGAATCAGACACCTTCTCCCCGATGTCACCCAATCTATCCTTCAAATCTTTAACCCTTGCAATGAATCCAACAACGGATTCATTATCCTCCATCCTCATCGAAAACAACTTTCCCTTGAGAGACAAGATGCGATTTCTGTTTTGTGTCTCGATAAGTTTTTGAGAGTCATCTAGATCTCAGTGGAAGATTTTTCCATCTCTAATGTGTGGGATAATACTGTCATTAACATACATCTTTAGCAAGACTTTTTCCTTTTTATCCCTTTTATCCCAATCTTGTATTAGTGTGATTGTCCCTGTTATAATATTTGGTTTCTTCTCATCACTGCTGACAATCGACAATGCATTTTCTCCCTCAAGAAGTGTCTGTAGCTTGAATTTCCAATTGGTGTAATTGGACCCATCAAGTTTGCTAGACTTGTTGAGATATGTTTCTGTAAATTTATTCATACTAGACTAATCAGATTGTTGATCCTCCGATTAATTCTAACCAATTGAATAATTACAAGCTACACTAAAAGAAAACTCAATACATACCAGAACCTAATCACAGATTTGCCACTGATTCAGCACGATCTCTGTGACCGCAACTCAGATCCACCACCGATCTGAATATTTGTTGTGTCTACGACTCAGATCCACCACAAACAGGAAAATCCCATGTGCAGAACTGCTAAGAAATGTGTCTGCAACTCAGATCCACCACAAACGGGAAAATCCCATGTCCAGAACTGCCAAAAAATGTGTTTGAGACTAAGATCCAGCACAAACGAGCAAATCCCATGTGCAGAACCGTCATAAAGGAGGTTAGCACCTTTTTAAACCCAAAAATTGAATACCATGATAAAAACTAAATTGAAGAGAAGAGGCAGCTCTCAGATGATTACTGAACCTGGAGACTGCACACAAAATGGAGAGTACACTCTACATTCATTAATCAAATGATACAACTATAAGTCCATCACAAAGGAGTAGGAAGTTGTAAACAAACTCCTATATCCTAGGAACTAATCCTAACTTAAGGAGCTACGTTATAACAGTGTAACCATTTCTCCATTAATATAAAATAATATTAATTATTTTCAACTATCCCAATGCAGGGAAAATTTATTTTTTTCTTTCAAAGATTGATGGGAGCATGTCCTCCACAACCTGGGAATATATTAGAAAATTCTCTATAAGCATCAAACATTTTGGAGCACGTCCTCCATAGCTTGCAAACAATTTTAGGGGAGCATCAAACATTTTGGAGCACATCCTCCACAGCCTGTAAACAATTTTAGGGGAGAATTTTCCTTATTTGAATTCATTTCAAACTACTAGATTAGACTCTTAATAGATGAATCATAAAGATTTCAGTCCCGGCAGGGGCTATCACTGCTGGAATTTCTTGTTATAAATAGATGAGATTGATATGATATTGGGTTTGTTTAGATAGGTTATAGTTTTGATGTACTTGAAGTGTTTTTTTTAACGAATTTTCGATGTTTGGATTGCTTTTTCCTGTTATTATAAATAAATGAGATTGATATGACATTGGGTTTGTCTAGAGAGGTCATAGTTTTGAAGTACGTCTCGGTAGTGTTTTTTGAGATTTTTGATAATATAGTTTATGTGTCTTTATATTGTTATTGAGATTTTTGATAATATAGTTTGTGTCTTTATATTGTTATTGAATATTTTAATTGAAGAGAAGTTATAGGTTTTTTAGCATCCGTGAATTATTTATTTGTTTTTTAATATAATGTGTATGTATTTTTATTATTATTAAAAATTTAATAGTTAAATTTTAGTTTGTGAAATGATAAGATATTCGTGGATTGTCTTTGTGCAATGACTCTGACATTGGGTTTTGTATTACAATGTTGAAAGAGGGAATCATTTAAGAATAAAAAGAATATTTGTAGGTATTATTTATATTGAGTACTCCTAAAAATGGGAAAGAAAGTTGATGGTAAGAGAGGTTGAAATTCTATTCTTAATCCGGTAATGCACAAAACATTATGCCAATACACATTTTAACCACTTATTTCATTGTTTATCAAGACATTTTAAGCAGTTATTTCATTTTTTATCAAGACGAACTAGCATTGCATTTAAAAAATCCACAAACAGATTAAAATGTTCATGAAGCAATGGTATGTTTGTTAAAGAATTTAAATAATATGGAGTTGTTAAAGCCCTGTATGGCCATGGCCTTTTCTTGTACAGGAAAAATGGAATAATTTCGGTTTATAAGTACGATCCTTAACTCCCGGCAGTCGCCATCCCGAACATTGGCGGAGTTGACGTGGTGCCATAAGAGTTCAGACCGCCTGCATCATCACATCCAATCTTCCAATCGAGCACTTCACTGATTTTCTCCACCCTTTTCTTCTCGCTTCCTGCGCCCTTTAACTTATTCTTCCATGAAATATTGGAGGGCTTCCTTAGAGCGTTGGAGGCTAACTGCTGCATCCTCATTCTCAACGCGGATTTTTGCACATACGAGTGCCCTCCACCCGGGCTTGGACCTCCCGGAAGTTTTTAAAATATTGGAGTATCATCACTGCCCTTTCTATCCTCTGATGATCTCTCTAATTTCTCCTGTTGATGAGTGTCGGTGTAATCGTGGCCTGCTCCCGGACTAGAACCTGACGGTAGTATGTTAAATGTTTGTAGGCTCATTCCTTCCTCATCTTTTCCATTGTATTGCGCCCATTGGTAGCCGAATTTCCTACTCCTGGACTTGACCCAGAGGAAATTATATTCATCATGATCGTGCTTTTCTTCATGGATTCTAACTCGATACTGATCTTTTCCATCGCATTGCGACCGTTGGTAGTCGAATGGCCTACTCCTGGACTTGGCCCAGAGGGCAGTATATTCATCATCATTACGCTTTTCTTCGAATCCAAATCTTGGGACATGTGGGTGTGGCCATTAGTGATCTTGTGCCCCACTCCCGGGTTTGACCTCGAAGGCAGTTTATTGAAAGTTCCCAACTCAGAATTGTGCAAATGATGTTCCAAAACCCTAGCTTCGGCGAATTCATGTAGAGCAGGCAGTGAGGTGAATAACAACACAAGGAAACTCATTATGCAGATGTGATCCATGAATTGAATGCCACTGGATATGATGAAATGACAATATGTGTAATAACAATATGAATTGAATGCCACTGGATATCAATAAAATTGTTATTTTATTATTAATATATTTTTAAGTATATATCAATATTAATTACTATTAAAATATTTTATTGATAACCACATTGAATATTTTATTATGTATAACCTTAAAATATTTTATTTTAACAAAAAAAATTATGTAGATAGATATATATGAAGTTGACATCTACATAAATTAGCTAGCACATATTTTCAAATAGTTTATTTAAATATGTGGTTGAAATTTTTTTGAGAAATATAAGGTTTAAACATCAGGGATTGCTCTTTAATACATGAAAAGAGCATATATAAAATGTAATTTTGTTTTTTTTACAAAAATTAAAAATAAAATTAGCCAAGAGGGCTCATTCTTTTACTTCTAATTAATTTTAGAGCATATATGTATTTTTAATTATATGCCACATTATTTTTTCTACTTAAAACACAATTTATTTTTATTTTAAAGGAGCACATTATTTTTTCTATTTAAAGCATAATTTATTTGTTGTAGAATGAGCCCTCTCGGCTAATTTTATTTTTAATTTTTGTAAAAAAAACAAAATTACATTTTATATATGCTCTTTTCATGTATTAAAGAGCAATCCCTAACTTATGTGTTTAATTAAAAATAAAAATATAAAAGAAAATAGGAAAAATTAAGTTTTGTAGTAATCATTTAATTTCTCCTTCTTTCCTTTCATTTTTTGAACATTCTACCACCCCCCTTAGTGTGGGTCAGATAGAATCATTGGAAAGTCACTCACAATTGTCTCTGGTAGGGGTTCTTTTTCTTAATAAAAAAAAATTCAATGCATGAACTCTCTTTGTATCCACCACTGTCTCATCCTCTTTGTGTGCCACATCTTTCCACACAGATTCTGGCAAAAGTAAATAGCCCTTTCTCCATTATTTTCGAGTCTATCTTTTTAGATGACCCCAAAGTGTTTCCAATATCCTCAAGAACCTTGTGATGCCTGACGGGAAGGGGAAAATTTGGTAACCTAACCCATATTGGCATTTTTGAGACCACCATTGTTGTGGAATCAAAATCTAGGAACCAATGAGTGATGAAAATCCATGCACTTCCCCAAAACTAGGGCCCTTCTTTCAAACCTCCCTCCAAGTTTTCCTAGGTATCGAATTGAACAATGAAAAAACCTTTTGAGTTAGGTATATGTCATAGTTGTTGGTCCAAGTTGAAAATACCCATTGATGAAAAGCATCGAACTTGGGCCAAAACCCCTTCAATCTACAAATCACTACCCTATATTGAAGAATAGAAAAAATTTGATTTAGATTTGTTAGGTTTACCTCCATGGTGGGTGTTTGTTGTTGTTGTTATACAATGTACGGTCCAAGAGTGTTAAGGTTAAAATTTACGTTCAATTCACTAGATACAAAGTGTAAAATATGCCCAATGATAACCAAAAACCAATGTATCTAACCTTGATTCATATCTAATGTTATTTATCAATTTTCCAAGATAAAAAATTGTTAAATGATAAGGCAATATGAAAAAAAAAAAGCTATAATAGCTAATCTAATGTGAAAAATAAAAGTTTTAATTTTTAATTTTTTTTAAATAGTTGTTGTAGATGATACATTGTACCAAGCAATGCATACTTCAATTTTTTGGATGTGAAACATTTTCCCCCTTAAATCGGCATTGCAATTGGTCAAGGATGCGGGTTTGGTCTACTTTCACCCCCACTTGTGGCTTAACAAGACTTTCTTGAACTTAGGCTTATAACACAGGGAAATGAATCAATATAATATCATTTTTATATTTTAAATGATCATTCATCAACCATTCATTAACTTCAAAATATTAAATGCATGTAAACTAAAATTAGCTTATGCAAAGTTTAATATGGAAACCCTTGTGGGAAAAAAGCAAAAAAATTGTCTTTATAAGTGTCTACAGGCACCAACCTATTGTTACAAATATTGTAGTAACTAACCTATTATAGACAATAACCTCCTAAGTTCACCACCAAATCAACGATATATTATGTAGGCACCAACCTACTAGAGACACCAATCTCCTTGGCTTCGCACAAACTTAGAAAAATTTATAGAGGCGCCAACCTAAGATATTCATACTCAAAGTATTGCATGCTTCATATTTCATGCATTTCAAAACATCATCCTATTTTTAACTTTCATGCTCCATTGCATCTCCTTGCTTTATAACCTAGATATAGCTTCAAACCTTAATCAGATTTAGTCTTCATGCCCTAGCGAGCGTCATAGTATCGTTCTCTATAATATAATCATAGGCTAGTGTATTTTACAACATCACAACCCATGAAAGGCACACTTCACAACATTGTAGCCTGTATTGCTTCATAGTGCACCCTTAAAACTCTAAGAAAACTCCTTAGACTCCTCTTAAACACCTTTAAAATCCAAGAATACTCAACTCCTCTTGCACACCTCACATATATTTTGCACACTTTCACTTTATATTCCTACAAGGATACACTTCAAATGTGCTCATATATCCTTTATTTATAGTGTTTATGTGTTCACTTATGAGGCCTAGTTGTAAAAACTGGCTGAGTGGATCAGTATTTTTTGATTGGGTCAACCTGACAAAATATTTCATATCTCCTCATTTCCTATGGAGTTATTTAGGAAGTGAAATATACCATTGGAAAGGTCTCAAAATAAGCTTTTCAAATATACATCATAGACTCCCATCTGAGCTAGGTATTTAGACTAAAAATGCCTTCAAATATAGGGTATCCAAATTTGGAATTAAAATCCCAAACGTAATATATCTAACAATCTCCATATTGTAATATTTATCTTGAACATTTGTAGCCTACCCTTGACTTTGACATCAATGTCAATAATATTTCCAGCAATATCCCCATTTCTTATCGATGGAAATCCTTAGCCAGTTTTACAATAACACTGTAGTACTCCCTCTATTTTCTATTGTTCATTGTATCTGCAAATTTTCCTCTATCTGCAAATTATCCCCCTTTGACATCAATGATAAAGGGTTTCTCCCATTATG
The DNA here is from genome assembly GCA_034641835.2 of Pinus albicaulis. NCBI lineage: Eukaryota > Viridiplantae > Streptophyta > Pinopsida > Pinales > Pinaceae > Pinus > Pinus albicaulis. The sequence continues at coordinate 1,212,617,194 of CM076578.1, read as the reverse complement.
CTTGTGTTTCCATTTATTGATGAGATGCGAGAGATATAACACCCAACTTATGTCTAATACATTCAAGTGTTTCTCTAGGAAATGGTTTGGAAAGAATATTTACAACCTATTCCTTGGTGACAATGTATTCTAACTTGACACTTTTTTCGGTTACATATTCTCTTAGGAATCAGTACTATATAGGAATATGATTTGTCTTTGAGTACATAACAAGGTTATTTGAAATTTTGATTGTACTTTTGTTTTTGCAAATGATTGATATTCGTTGATCATATTCTACCTTGACATCATTCAATTTCTAATTCATCCAAAGAACTTGTGTGCAACATGTTGCTGCAACAATATATTTGTCTTCTAATATAGATAGAGATATTGAATATTTCTTCTTAATCAACCATGATAATATATAATTTCCTAGAAATAATGCTCCTTCACTTGTGCTTTTCTTATCATAAATACTTTCTTCCCAATCTACATTTGTATATGTTGTTAGAGCGAAGTCCTTACTTCTTGAGTACCACAAGCCAAAGTCTAATGTTCCCTTCAGATTTTGAATATTATTTTTGCTACATGCACATGTGTCCCCTTTGGTGCAGATATAAATATTATAACTAATCCTGATACCTACAATTTATATGGACTTTATGTTGTCACATATATTAGGATGTTGATTATTGACATATACAATGTTTTATTTTCTTCCAGTGATTCATCATATTTGCTTAATTTACATCATGTAATCATGGGTGTATTGGTACGTTCAAAATATTCCATTCTGAATTTCTTCAACATCTCCTTGGTGTATTTGGTCTGAGAAATGAATATGCCTTTGCTGAATTGAGAAATCTACAAACCTAGAAAAAATGACAATTCTCTAAGCATGGACATCTCAAATTCTTTTTTCATTTTTTCTACAAACTTTTGGCTTGCTCTGTCAACATTTCTTCCAAAATGGAATCATCCACATAAACCACAATGATTAACATATTTTCATTTTTTGTTTTGATGTAAATATTTTTGTCCGCGGGTCCTGTTTTGAAACCTTGTCATTCTAGGTGTTTATCAAGTCTTCAACACTAAGCTCTTGAAGCTTGCTTTAGTCCAAAATGTGTTTTCTTCAATTTTCATAAATGATATTCATTTTATGAAAATCAAAATCTATTTTGTTTTTCAATATATACTTATTCTTCTATATTTCCTTTTAGAAAGGATGGCATGACATCCATTTGATATACTTTGAAGTTCTTGAAACATGCAAGTACCAAAAACATTTTGATTGATTCTAATCTTGCAACTGGAGCAAAGATTTCTTCAAATCAATACCCTCAACTTGAGCATACCCTTTATAGAGAAATATTTCTTTATTTCATACTATCATTGTACATATTCATTCATATTATTTATGAATACCCATTTGGGGAAAATCACATTCTTCCGTTTTGGTCTAGGAACAAGTTCATGTCTCATTCATCTCAATCTAATTCAATTTTTCTTCCATAGAATTAACCCAATGCATAACTTTACTAGCTTGTGTAAATTTATTGGGCTCTATTTTGGAAAGAAAAAAAAATCTTGTTTTTTTGTACTTACCAATCCTCTTCTAGTTTGTACTCTTGTATATATATCACCAAAACTATGATTTTTAGGATGATACTTTTGGAAAAATCTAGATGATGTCTTTGGATATTGGTAGACTATTTCTTCTTGTTTTTCTTTTCTTCTTCCTCTTCTTCTTCCTTTTCTCATTCTATATTGATTGTCCCCTATGGATTATCATTTATTTGTGACTTTTCTTTTTGATTTATTTCTTCATCCACTCTTACATCAACACATTCTACAACCGACATCACCTTTTGTTGTAGCATTTGTAGGCGTTGCTTCTAGGTGAATGGCCAAGAAATATACCTTCATCTTTTTTGGAATCAAACTTGACTAATTTATCATAATTCATCTTTATACAAGACTTTCTCCCAAATATGTTGAAGTATTTGAATGTAGTTGGTCTCTATTTCCATAATTCATAAGGTGTCTAGTCAAAATGTAGATTGTTGTGATAATTACTTCTCTACAAAAGGTGTCTGATAGTTTGGTTTCATTCAAAATTTTTCTAGCCATTTATTATATAGTCATGTTCTTCCTTTTTACAACTTTGTTTATTGTGGAGTCCTTACTACCAATAAATGTCTCTGGATTCCATGATTCTCATATAATTCATCAAATTCATTAGAGGTAAACACACTTCCTCTATTTGATCTTAAGCATTTGATTTTTAAATTAGTCTCATTTTCAACTACGAATTGAAATCTTTAAACTTCTCAATTGCTTCATATTTTTATTTAAGAAATTTAACCCATGTTGTTCTTGTGTAATCATTAGTAATCAACACAAAATAACTCTCACATTTTAATTTTTGTGTTATTGTTGGCCCACAGAGGTTTGTGTGAACAATTTCCAGTGGATTTAACGTTGAGTACTCCTTCTTTTCAAATTAATTCTTGTCGGCTTCCCCGTACTAACATGGATTCCAAATAATGTTCGTAGGTTTTGAGATCCTTTGCATATCTCTTACTACTTTTGTCTTGTTGAATTTTACTAGATTGTCAAAGTTTATAATCCATCCTTCTATGTCATAACCATATTTTTTCTATTTGTCCCATACATCATTTTTCTTCTTTGACTTCATCGAGGACATATAATTTTCTCAAGGTTATGTTTGAAATTTTCACTAATCTTCCTAAACCTACTTTCCTTATCTCACATCCTTTAGAATGAAATGTGAGGTTGTAGCCTTGATCATATAATTGAATAACACTTATAATATTGTGTTTTAACCCTTCAACATACAACACATTTTTTTTTTTAGTATTTTCATCATCGAGACTAACCATATTGTTTTTAATTATCCTTGCAGAAGAATTATCCCAAAAGGTAACATTGCCTCCTTTTTGTATCTTTTAGATGAGAATTTTTTTCTGATCCCCTATCATGTGTTTTTAACATCCAATATCAATGTACCATTGGCTTCCCTTTTTTTGAGCATATAGTGAAAGTATAAATTATTCCTTCTTCTATTATTCTTACTTCCTTTTCCACACATTTGCTATTTTTTTCATTCTTGGTAAAAACATTTTCTTCCTTGTTTTGTTGAGGAGAGTTTATTATGCTACTTTTAGAATCACATGCTATGTTCCCATAGTCATTGCAGTTGTAACATTCAATATTGTAATCAAGTAGGGGATAAAATGAATTGTAGTTTCTACCAATAAGCCCATGATAATTTCTAGTTTTTTTCTCTCATAATCATTCTTTGAGGTCTTATAATATCCTCTATTTGTATCTCTCACATTGTCACTTTTTACATAAGCTCTATAATATATTGCTTTATGACCAATTTTTTTGCAAGAAAAACAATAGCCAGGGAAGATATTTTGGTAATGATTGTGAAAGGCATTCTTAGCAAAACAACTCTTTTGAACTCATTCTTGTTGTTCTTGTGAGAAGAAACATGTTTTTGTTGGTCCTCATTTCCTTTCCTATTCTTTATTTCATTGTTGATGGGGCCTTTCAAAATATTTTCATAGATTTTAGTCTTGTTTCCATTTTCCTTTTTTGATGGATCTATAATGTTAGTTCTTGCATATTCCTCAGGGGTCTTTCAGTTTTAATCATATCCAAGGCTTGACTTCATGAGTGGAGACCACTGGAAACTAAAAACATTATCTAGGATTTAATAACTCTTTCTAAACTTCACTCTTCTATTCAATTGATTAGTTGTTTTCTCTAGTTAATTTCTTAAGGAAACAATTTTAACTTCTAGCTTCTTGAATTTTTCTTCCTTTCCTTCCAGATGACTTCTTACTAATTATTTTATCCATTTTATCTCTTCTAGTTGAGTCTTTAGGATGATAATTGTTTTTTTTTGTTTCATCAAAGCTCACGACCCTTCTTTTCATACTTTTGTAATTGATCCTTCTTCTTTTTATTCTCCACTCTATCCTATCTATTTCTTCTAAGGCACTAATGAGTTTTACTTCAAGATTCACTACCCCATCAATGTCTTCTTCTACTTAATCTGGTTTTGTTTTCATTTATTTAATAGTAGACTATGTATCTATGGATATGAAGAGGAAATATCCTTTATCAATATTAGAAACATATCCATCACTTTAATCAAACAAGCTACAATCCTCTCTAGATTAAAAACTCTTCTTCTTAGTATATATATATATATATATATATATATATATATATATATATATATATATATATATATATATATATATATATATATATTGTGTCTATGAAGCTTTCTCTTATTCTATTTTCTTCTTCATCATCACTATTTTTATTTTTTTCATATGGGCATTTAGCATAAAAATTTCCACTCTACTACAATTAATACATTTGAAGGGTATCTTACATTTGTATTTGCTACATCCTCTTTTTAGCTTTCTAAAAAATTGTGCTTCTTCTATATTTGATTCATGGCTAGAAAAATCACAATATTTTTGTCCTTTTGTCTCATTAAATTCATTGAAAGTTGTTACATTTTGTGTTGTATTTTTTTGTTTGTAATCATTTCATATGCAGTGAGAATCCCATGCAACTCATCCATTTTTGTTTTCTATAAATTCTTTATTTCTTCAATGGAAAATACTTTGGCATAACATCTTTAAGGTGAGTGACTTTAGCACATTTTGCACAATCTTTTGTTTCTTTAACTTTCTCACCAAGCCCTCTAATGGTGTTGATGATTTCATCCACATGTAGGAAATAAGCTGCAACATTTTCTTTGTCTTTCATTTTCAAGCTCGCGAACTGTCTTTTATGAGTTTGGATATTTTCCTTCTTCACCTTTTTATCACCTTCATAAATGTTTTGAAGTTTGTGCCAATTTTTTTTTCCAATTCATAATCCATCACCTTGAAAAAATATGAATCTAATAGACTACACAGGATAAAATTCAGGGATTTTTCATTATGTTCACTAGCCTTCTTCCCAACCATATATGTTGGAGGATTTTTTTAGTGTAGTATGTCATGACTGATTTTCAAATATCAAACCAAAGATCCATTAGATAATTCCACATCCTTATGCTTTAAAATGCATGGTTTGTTTCGTCAAACAATGGGACTCTATTTGTGGAGAAAACTTCTTGACAAGCCATGTGTGCTCTTGGAATATACCTTCCATTGGTTAGACTATTTTGAAAGGAACATGCTCTCATACCAATTGTTTAAATTATTATTATACCCAGAGGGGAAGTGAATTAGTATAATATATATATTTTTTATTGCAAATGAGCATTCATCAATCATTCATTAACTTCAAAACATCAAATGCATGTAAAATTGAATCATAGTACACATAGTTTAATGTGGAAACCCTTGTGGGAGAAAACCACACAAAAAAAACATCTTTGTAAATGCCTATGATGAACCAGCCTACTATTACAAATATTGTAGGAAGAAAAATACTAGAGACAACAATATCCTTAGTTGAATGCTAACTCAACAATATATTGTGTAGGTAGCAACCTAGTGGAGACACCAATCTCCTTGGAAAAGTGCCAACTTAGAAAGACCTATATGGGAACCAACCTAAGGTATTCATACACAAATTACTAAAATGACACATGCATGCTTCATATTTCATGCATTTCAAAACATAATCATACCCATAACTTTCATGCTCCAATGCCTCTCCTTGCTTCATGCCCTAGATATAGCTTGAAACCCTAATCAAATTTAGCATGCATGCCCTAGTGAATCTCATTCCCTAGAATATAATCCCATACTGATGCATTTTACAACATCACGGCCCTAAAATAACACACTTAACAACATAATAGACCTTAGTCCTTCATAGCGTACCGATAACACTCTAAGAGAACTCATTAGACACCTCTTGTTCACCTTTAAACGGGCCAATAATACTCCTCAACTCCTCTTTAACAACTCAAATATAATTTTCCCACTTGTATTTGATATTGTTTCTTGGATATAATTAAAATGCACTTATTTACCCTTTACTTATAGTTTTCAGTGTTCACTTATGGGGTAGGCTTGTAAAAACTAGTTGAGTTGACGTGACAGAATATTTCATATCTCATCACTCTTATGGAGTTAAAGGGAGTGCCATATACCATTGGAAAGGTCGTGTAATAATATTTTTAACCATATATCCTTTGCTCCCATTGATATAGTTCATTAGAGTAAAAAGGGCTTAAAAAATATGGCATCCAAATTGAACATCAATTATTTCAAAAACAATATTTCCAACAATCTCCATCTTGAAATCTTTATCTTGGACATCTACATTCTTCCCCCTATCTTTTAAATCAATGAAAAAACCTTTTCAAATATTTTTCTACCTTTTGGATCTATCTAGGAGTGGCCCCTTTGTGTGGATTTCCATGGCCTTCAACTTGAGTAAGAAATGGAACACAAACTTTATTCCAGTTGAAACTTCCTCACAAAATAGTCTCGCCTATGTTGAGGTGATCCACCTGCAAACAAGAAATACAAAGTGGGATTTCCCCTAGTTTTTCTTCTCCGAATGATAAGGTATCTACTTATTGACTCAACTTATTATCTTTGTGTGATCTCAATTATTAGAAACTTTTATTATATTTAATCTAAATACAACATATAATCGAGAAAGGAAGAAATAGTAAAATCCACTTCACATAATGAAGAAAAATAAAATTGAAAAAGGGTTTTCAAAATGAGCTCTTTGTTGATGGAACTAATCTTGTAAGACAACAACATCTATTACCAGAGGGGAGACTAGCTTTTTATAAAATATTTTTAACGGCTAGATAATTGTTATCTAAGGGCTATTTTGATGACTCTTCTAGAAAATATTTTTTTTTCTAGTCATCCACAAGTTGGAGACTTAGTATTTGTCATAAAACATCACATTACATCAATTAATTTTTCCACTAATGGATCGATTTGGTTCACAATGCCCAAGTTGTTCCAAAATTCCATTTTCTAGTATCTTGAAATGGTTAAAGATGAAGAATAATAGCATAAAGTACCCCACATCCTCCTTGGTAGCTCTAATTGGCCAATGAAGAAATGGGCTTGGTTGAAAGAAATTTTACTTGGTCATTTTGTTGCTTGGTTGAATTCATAACGACTAAATGGTCCATATATTAACTTCCTTGGTCCCAGAAACCCCTACAGCTAGATAGACCTCTTCAATTGTTGGTTGAATTTTATAAAAACTAGTTCACTTTACCTTTTTGCTTCAATAAAGTCAACTTAGCTCTTTGAATCTCTATCACCCTAGAATTCTGGGCTAATTTGGCACCTAGGTATGCTAAAAAATGATTTTATCTTAATTGGGTATGCCTGCAAATATCCATTTCTTTCCTAGTGTTAGCACATCATATATCTACCCTGGCCATGTCATTTTCCCATTATCTTGGTTCTATAACTCCCTAAGTAATTTAAAAAGTTTGACACTTTGGTTTTTTTCCTCTCGTTTTTTAGATGACCTCTAATGAAATGCATGCACTACCCAATGTTGGCCACACTTTTACACCTATAAACCTATATGACTTGTTTGACCAAATTTGACCAAGTTGTAACTAGCCACTGCCTTCATCATTTAGAAATTTTTTATGTGGCATGGAATCCTCTCATAAATCCCAACAATCTATGACCAAGTTGAGTTTTTGACCACTAGGACAACCTTACATTGGGAACCATGAACTATGGCATAGGAACTATGAAAGTTGTCAATATGTAATTTCCATTCATGGGAATTCACTTCAAGGAAAAGATCTTATAGAAGAGTTTTTTGTGGAGGCCCTATAAAAATAGCCCAAAATTTTATTTATAGTAGAGGTCAATAGACTTGTATGTGGGCAGGTGGATGTTTCTTTGATGGTGCATCTAAATTATTCAAGTGCATCAGTGCTTTACCATCTACGCATGCACCAGAGTTGCATATAACATGGTGCATCTAAATTATTCAATTGCATCGGTGCTTTACCATCTATAAACGCACTGGAGTTGCATATAATGTGGTGCACCATGGAATTTGGTTTTAAAAGAAATAAAAAACCAGGGTGCACTAAATACCAAAATACACTAGTGCTTGAATATTCGCTAGCACCAGACTCCTTCATATAGTAAAACATATCGGTTCTATTTGAAAATGACATCTTGGTGTGGTAAACGTATAAGAACACACCAGGGCATCTTATAAAGTGTATTTATCTAGGTGGATACTCGTGGCCACCCACCTCTTCCACTTGGGGCCCCACCATTGTTTTTTCATTTTTCCAGTTTCCTTAAAAGGAATTGTGCCACCAAAGTGGCTACTGGATGCAGCTGCGTCACCGGTGGGAAGTCGATGAAGGATCTGGGAAACATTATCCATCATCGCATTCCTTGGTTTCTCAAGGGCCTCCTCGAGCAATATTTTTATAGGATATCCTGCTCCCTTATATTTCTTTTCATCCCCCATGGGCAGCTACCGACATTTGCGAGATTGATCTTGTAAAGGTTCAACCTGATCGAGCCCTAAATCCTTATACCCTGACCTCGTTGGGGACATGCAAAGAAGGATCAAGAAAGAGAAGGCTAATTTGATACCACGGATCCGAACTTAACGAAATAAAATAAAAAAATACATAAACGTGGAGATGCAGCAGAAATAAGACTTTATTTAATTAATGTCACACAACTGAAATATTCTTATAGACAGAATGGAAATAAACTAGCGAGGGCGCTGGTAGATTATCTCTAAGAAGATATGTGGTGGATATAGGCCTCTAAATTGTGTTACAATGAGGCTCAAGTGCCTTTTTATTATTAAACAACATGGAAAAACCCTAAGCATCCAAAAAAATAATCGTAGGAGATGAAGCGCCAAAACTATGGGCCTCGTTTGGGTAAATTGGTACATCAACTTCCCAGGCACGTAACTTTGGTATACGATCTTTATTTGATGTGCATAATATCTCGTTAGAAAGATATATCCAAGGAATAAAACTTTTGAGTGACCAAAATTGGTCAAGTATCCATTTTGGTCCCATATTTCCCAAGAAAACATCGTTTAGGGCCTCAAAACGGCTCTGGAAGTTCAAGACCCGAAAAACTACCAAAAATAGTAAATTGTGCTACAATTAAGGAAAATGAAAAAATGAAAGAAACAATGGTGGGGCCCCAAGTGGAATAGGTGGGTGGCCACCAATATCCACTTGGGAAATCTAAAAATTTGTATTCCTCGGATAGATCTCTCTAACGAGGTATTGTGCACGTCAAACAGAGATCGTATCCAAATTTGCGTCCCTGGGAAGTTGGAGTACCAATTTATCCAAACAGGGCCTAGATTTTTGGTGCTTCATCTCCTAGGGTTAGGTTTTTATATGCTTAGGGTTTTCCCATGTTTTTGAATAATAAAAATTCCCTTGAGCCTCATTATAACATAGTTCAGAGGTTTGTAGATACCACATCTCTTCGCAGAGATAAGCTACTAGCACCCTAGTTGGTTTATTTCCATTTTTTTTGTAAGCATGTTTTAGTTATGTGATATTAATGAAATGAAGTCTAATTTCTGTTACATATCTGTGTTTATGTGTATTTATATATTTTATTGTGTTCCTGCATAAGTCTGGATCACGTATCGATAGACGATTTCTAATTTATAAAAAAATATTGGTGGTATTGTAAAACCACAACACTAGTGTGTTACTTGTAATGTAAATCCCCGAGGCATATCGATAAATCACTATGATAATTATAAAAAAAAAACATGGTTCTTTTGGATATATCTTGCCCCGGTGCACTTCCCGAAACACAGCAAAGGAGGGTTAAATAAAAAAATCTCCCAACTGTATTTTTTCATTTTTACCATTTACATTGTGGGAGAGCTCTGAAGCACCGACGCCACTCTTGCCACGTGTAATAACCCTGATGCCAGTGCTTCTCTTTCTCACCACCTTTCAGTACCATGTTCACTGTTTGAGTTTCCAATTTTTTCAAATGATGTAAAGTTTTTTTTTATCCATTACATGTCCACGATGCCTCCCTAATGACCAAATGTCTAGGTAATCTCTATTTTTATTTCTAATTTAAGTTTTTATCGGATTAGAATTGCAAATTAGGTTGAATTTCTCATATTTTTGCAAAAAAAAATTGACCCGCAGTGGTCTAGATATGTTTGGCTCGTACCGGAGTAGTGTGCCTTGTAAATTTATAGGGTGCACGGTGTTTCTGTGCGTTAAAATAATGCACCACCATTGTGGTGGTGCATTTTGTAAATATAAATGCACCAGGAAATATGCGACATATTTTCTATCGGTACATCACTCTTGGTGCATTCATATTTACCAAACACATCACAAATAAATATTTAAAAATATTCCTATAGCTCGATGTGTTCAATAACCTAAAGATATTGTACGAGTGCCAATAGGTTATACATGTGCACTTGTGCACAAGCATGTTGCACCGTTATGAAAATTTAAATTTTTGAAACACTCAAGGTGAGTCATACTTATGCGCACATTGTTACCAGTGTGGTTATAGTTGAAAGCACACCGACTCCTGTGCATGAATGTGTTTTGAGAGCACCGATAATCTCTTTTTTTATATTGAAAGTTATGTTTTCATAGTTATAAATATATGTTTCATTTAACTAAAAAATGTATTTTATATGTCAATCATGTAGCAGAGACATCAAAAGAGGGAGCTGGAGCAGGAACAGGAGTAGTAGGTGGACCCATACAATATGGTCTAACCATGATAGGCCAAAGAGAGGGAGATGGATTTATACCCTCACCCTACTATTGTAGCAACCTGAGTGCTCTTGAGGACTGTATGCCTCATCAAGTACTATGAGGAGGGTACATCTATGAAGGCGCACTTGGTCTTATTGGTGCATCTGATCCGCTAATGGAATGCCTAGCAACAAGCTTTTCGTGTCGGTCTTGAGTTGAGGTATAGGCCCACTAACGAGGACATATCACTGTCCTGTCCAGGAGAAGGGAGGATTTTCCCCATTTACTTGATATCTGCCTTGGTGTTGTAGCTAAGAGTCAACTTCTATACACTCAGATATATGTCAGGACTCATGCGGTAGATCCATAAAATATTCAGGTTCGTGGTGGACAACTGCGTGTTTCTTATTTTGCTACAGAGAAGGATAGGTGCTTCTTGTTATTAGTCAGCACCATTGTGCATTCTTGTGGTGATGGGCAGTGCATTAGTTTCATCTAACAAAATTTCCTCCATGACATCGTATCCCATAAGTAATCATCCATACCAACCTCCATTTGATTGCCTCCACTGCCAAATTGTGATGAAGAACTACTATTGTTGTATTCATTCCTAATTGGTTAATTTAGACATAGTTGGAATTGAATAGGTGGTTGATTCAACCATTCGTTGTATGCTTAATCTCTGAGTCTCACTCTTAATAAAACCTTCTCTCGATTTGATGTTGTAGTGGGGCACATCGGAAGATGGTAGGTGGGTCGCCCATCATCACTAGAATCATAATTTAAAAAAATATTGAACGTCATTAATACAATATCAATGATATTAGTAAGCACGTCAATGAAATTTGTTTGTTAAAATTTCAATATGCCAAACAATTATTACCATCATTGATCCAGGATTGTGGCTAGAAGATGCCATCTTCCAAATGTTTGCAAAATGTTGCTCCTGAAAAGAGATTCTGAAATTTTTGAAAATAATGAGTAATAATTTTTTCATCTAAACTCAATTATGAATCTAGATCCTGCAAATAACTTGCATACATTTTTATTCAAATTGAAATGGGTTAAAAAAAAAACAATTAGATAATCGAAATACAAATAAAATATGAACTTACTCGAGATGGAAAGGGGGAACTTCGTGAAGGACTTTGATCAGAAATATGGAATGTGTTGGAATTTGAATAATTGGCCATTTGATATTATTTATATTTTGTCCTTGTATTTGAGAAAAATCAGAAATAATTTTTTGTGTGAATATCTAAAATTAATCTAGAGAACCATATAACCACAATTTGAATTTCAATATAGTTTCGAAACTATTTTTCAAGAACAAGGAGACTTTAAGAAGAAAATGTATACTATGAACTCTTGTAATTCATGCGGATGCATCCTAAAGGATAATTTGAGATTAATATGCCATTTTGTGAGAAAATAAAATTTCAAATAGATTTTAAACCCCACTAGTGCGGTAATCGGAGAAAACCACATTGATTTATTTAAATAATATGATAAAGGCATTTAAATAATATCTGCAATGGTTTCTGACATTATGAAAAAATAAAAAATAAGTTATCATATACATACACTTCCACATAAAAATGCTCTGGTACGTTTAAATAAAAAACACCAGTACACAATTGTTTCTCGAATTTAGAAAATAAAAATGAATTCAACTTTCTTGGGGCTCTTTAAATATAGACTACACTGTTGCATTAAAAAAAAAATCAAACAGTTTCAAGATTTTGAAAATGAAGAAGAATTATATCATGTCATTGCGTTGAATAAATATGGCACCCAAAAATGTTGGTGCGCTTTTTATATAAATGCATCAGTGTGTGATTATCAAACACACCGATGTGTAGAGAAATTGAATAAAAAAAAATCGATTTTTTTTCTTTTTTAAAATTAAAAAATGAGCGGAAAATGATTTTTTGAGATCTAATTTCATAAAGTATTTTAATAATAAAGATTCATTCACCATTTCATTATCTTACCCAAAATTTCAAAGGAGTGATTTACAAGAGAGATATACCAGGAGCGTTGTGCAATAACAACATAATACTTTGGGGCAGAAAAACTAGTTAGAATATCATAAGCTAAAAGGTATGGTGATTCACTCAAAAACTTGCATAGTAAGTTTTAAATTATATCGTTTATTTTACTAATAAAAACATTTAAAATTTATGTTAGGATGTAATTAAAAGAGGGATCAATTGCAAGAGAAGATTAGATAATATCCGTAAAATATTTTGGATCCACTGAAGGATCAGAAGTTGAAAGGTATGGCGATTCACTAAAAACAATGGATAGCAAGAATCTTAGATTTTACAGTTAAAATATTTACAATTTCTATCAAATTTATTCACAATTCAAAATAAATAAATAAATAAATAAAACCTTATATAATAAAAGTTTTACTATAGATTTTATTAGTAAAAAAAATTACATTCTCTGTACCTATTTAAATTTAATTAAAATCCAGAAGAAAAAAATTTAAAAAAAAATATATATATATATATATATATATATATATAAATAAAATAAAAAATCAATACTTACCTTAAACCCTTGATTCTTCCTACAAAATTTCACATTAGAGTTTAACTTTCTCTACCACTTCACAATTAAGGTTTTTCAATTTAGGAATTTTAGATTTAATTTGTTTGTGTACTTACTATATATTGGGAGTTTGACATATAAATTAGGGGAATCACTTATTGAATTAAATCTTAACCTTGTTGGCCCTCTCTGTTTCTTTTTAAAACGGCTATATGTTGCACAGTACACCATCTGTAATATAGTGCACCAGTAAATTATAACACTTTTGATTATGTATAGTTTGCTCATCGTTGCTCACGGTGTAATATAACGCACCTACGCGGCTATTCCTAATAGCACCATTAAATTATTGTGGTGCATTGAGCCTTACAAATCGCACCTCCAACCCTCTCCGATTTAAAAAAAAAACAATTATATGTTTCGCGATGCACCATATGTGATATAAAGTACCAGGGTTGCCTGAGTAACACAACGCACTGACATATTATAACACTTTGTATTTTTCTTGTATGTTCATTGTTTATCCCGGTATAATATAACGCATCGATGTTCCTGTTCCTAATAGCATCATTAAATCATTCTGTTGTGTTTAGCCTTACAAATCGCATCATCAGACCTATCCTTTATTTTTAAAAACAACTATATGTTTTGCAGTGCACCCTATGTAATATAATGCACTGGGGCTGCCTGAGTAATACAAGCACTTGTATATTATAACACTTTCGATTTTGTCCATTTTGTTCAGTGTTGCTCCCAGTGTAATATAACGCATCGACGTGCATGTTCCTAATAGCAATGTTAAATCAGTGTGGTCTGTTTATCCTTACAAATCACAATGGCCTAATTTAAATTTCATATTAAAAATCAATTTTCCATGACGGTGTTGAAAAAATTAAACGCATGGTGTGTTTAATCTTATAAATGCACCAGTGCGTTTATTCAGATATACACACCGAGTACCAAATATTTTTTTTGGTTGAACATTATTTGATTTATTTGTAAAATATATATAATTGCTTCTATATTGAATGGTATAGGTTGTATATTGATAAAAAAATGTCTTTGAAGGTCCCAAGTAACAAAAATACTGATTAACACAATGACAACACATAAAAAATATCAGAGAAGACAAGTTCTTTGTAGATTCTTTACAAACTTAATGTGTTTGAACTATATGTAAGCTTAACTAATATGTATTAGTTTGTGTGTGTCATGCAATGCCACAAAATGAACAAGGTCGAGAAGATTATTTATAATCTAAGTATAGAAGAGCGTAAAAGCTTGATAGAAAAATTGCAGAATGATGAATCAAGTGAATGAAAAAAAACTATTCAATATGAGTTTTTTTTTTGAATTTTTATTAATAATATACTTAAGAATATTAGATAGCATATTTCAAATAATCTATTAAATCATATATGCTTAATTATCTACAGGGAGAAACAACGAAGGAAAATATCAGTGTCGTTCTAAGAAAAGAAAAATTATGGAACATGTAAATGACAATGAATTGGTCCTTATATCATCAAGAGTGGTGTTGTAGGTTAATGGAAGGGGGGGATTTTACATAACTATGAGGGATCTAGTGGAACGAATGTATGACGTACTTTCCACTTACAATACAAAAGTCAATGCAATGATTCTAAGAATGAAATTATATCTAAACTACAGGAAGCATTTCCATAGCAATGGCCAATGAGACATGTCATACTTGCAATAGAAAAAACATACAACAACAAAAAAGAATCATTCAAAAGGTAATATTCCTAATTGTATAAAATTATTTTCTAGAATTATATGTATATATTACTACAAAGCATTAATTTATTAATATATATTTTGCTATATTTAGTTTTCATATATCATAATAAAAATAGTTTATTAATTTTTTCAGGAAGATTGTAAAAATCCAAAATTATCAACACATTAATATATGAACTATGCCATTAATAATTTCCAAAAAAGTGTACAAGGAAATGGTCCGACGAAATGGACATAATTGAATCACAACAAATTCATCTCAATTGGAAATAATTAATATTATTTGTATATTAATGGAGAAAGTAATTATTGTTGCCTTAACGTACCTTAGTTTTAGGATTAGTTCTAGAATATGAGGTACGGTTACAACCAAATAGGAGTCTCATTACAACCTCCTACTTATTTTCTATGTACTTAAAGATGTATTTTCTTTGATTAATGAAGGTAGAGTGATCTCCGTTCCATTTCTGATCAATTACGATGCCTCTATGTTTGCGGCTCCTCCTTTTTCGGTTCGGTGTGTTTTTATCTTGGTATCGAGAGCACGAGGTAGAGGCCTCTGTTTTCTTGTTTTAGAATTTATTGTTCAAAGCCTGGTAACTGGGGTGTGCACGAAGCTTTGTCCAGGGCTTCCATGTTGTGGGAAGCGGTGGGCTACGGCAACGCACGACTCATAGGTCTCGGATAGTGATCATCTACGAGCGAGAAGAGAGGGTTCGGGTGCATTTGTCGCTTTCGATCCCGGCAAGGCACTAGTGGGTGCGGCGCGAGGGGCCCGCTACTGTCACCTGGGCCACCATTGGCACGTATGTGCGGGAGCCCGCCTATCGCCGGTTGGGGGCTCCTCGATTTTGGTTTAAGACGGATTTTTAGCCTCGGAAAAGCGCCAACCTCTTTCTCTTTCGAAAAAAAATTTGCTTTTAATCGGGACTTACGATGGTGCTTTCTAAAATTGAATTTCCGTGGCGCGAATCGGACTTCCGGTCGCGTGGCATATTGAAGTTCCGATTTTCTCGGTGACGGTGTCGGATACGTACTTGCCGGTGGTGGCATATTGAAGTTTGGGTGCCGGTGGTGGTAGATCGGACTTACCGTGTTAATATTAAGTTAGATTTCCGTGTTGTGGTCGAGACTTGCCGGGTAATTGGTGCATTGAAGTTCCGGATTTTCCGGTGGTGGCGCATTGAATTTCACGGTTGCCGATGGTGGCGGATACGGACTTTGATGGTGGCACATTCAAGTTACGGATTTTTCCGAGTTGGTAGCGGGTTCGATGGAGTAAAATCTGGGCGTGTCTATTTTTGGTATAAGGCAGTATTGATTGGTAGAACTATTCATCGGAAGATCTGAAATTTTGCTCAGTCCGGTATGAATAATAGTATAACGTCGTATCTCCACCAGTCATGGCTGATGGTCCATTTACTAATTGGAAATTCGAATCTGATTGTTATAAACGCAAATGCATGGACCAGACTGTCATAGAAAATAAGAAGAGACCAAATTTGGTAACGGGAACATACACAAAGAACAATGGGATTAAGGAGAGAAAGAAAAAGTCATCTTGAAGATGTCCAATAAGGGCAATATTATCCCACATATTGGAGATGCCAAATCATCCTTTGAGATTACAATAATAATTAAATAAAGAATCCTAGACACGGAATACAAATGTATGTAAGCAAGATGTTTGTGATGAAGATGGAGGAAAATGAGTCCAGGAGTGTTGGATTCATTGCTAGAGTTAAAGACACGGAGAATGATTGGGAGATATCGGAGAAAAAGTGTCGATTCCGATGCGAATCGAATCTGAATGAATGGAATGGAAAGAATATCATATTTTTATCATAGGATTGACGGTAAAGGAAAGCCACACAACTGAAGAGTTGACAAGGATTTTGCTACGAGAAGAAGAGCGGCCAGGAATTTGAAATACGAAACAACTGATCTTGCTTTGATGGTCGAAAGGTGACGGATAGACGACCACAACGACAACAACCACGATAACGACGGCGGCGAGAGAGGACGCAACACGTTTGAAAAGGAAGCGCATTACTAAGTTATGTAACAATTTTCCCCGATGAGAGATGTTTTGCGCTGGGCATGTTTATCAGTTAAAGATTGTTATAGAGCGAGGAGCGGATAGTGAGAATGGCTTCAGGAGGTTCTGCACAGTGAGGAAGATGAAGACCATAGCCACGAACACGACTATTTACGACGGTGCCTTCAGCTTCTAAAGGGAGATGAGGATAGCCTAGTATGTCGATTGGTTCATCCTCACATATGAAAAGTAAGAAGGAATGGTTTGAATTTCTTGAAGAAACTACATATTAGGTTGAAAATTTATCTAGCGGGGGTATTAGGCAGTAAGATCAGAATGTATTCTAGTAAGGTTACTAACGGTGACGCTCAAACATCTTAAAATCTGTGTACAGTCAAAACTTGATCTCTTTATCTATGATAATGATAAAGACCTTCAGATCAATTCTTCAAGACTCGTTGTGTCATAAAGGATAGAAATATGAGCTGACCTGTAGGGAGTGCGTGTGGGGAGCCTATACGGACTAGATGTGAAAAGCATGCCACATCAAGCCATGGTTGCAACGGGATCTCACATTGAAAACCTGCGGCACCCCGGATATTCGGTCGTCTTAATCTGCAGACCTCATTCTGCGCACAGAGAAAAAAAGGTATGGTTAGTGGGCTCTGCTTTCATAGTATTGAGTTTGATTGTGATGGAATTATTGCATTAGGAAAATTCATAGAGAATAATTTCCTTTGAATGTTAATAGAGAAGGGAAAGAGATATTCCTAGAGGCGGTGCATATAATTATATGGACTATATCGAACCAGTCTCGTTGAGTATGTCTTTCCTTTTGTTTTTACGTAGTTACTAAATTCTCTTAGATATATTTTTTGGTAAAAAAGTGTGGATATTTCGATTATTTTAAAGATTTTAAATCTATGGTAAAACGAGACGAGGGAAAATGCATAAAAATTCTGCTCGGATCAAGGGGGGAGAATACGGAGTTGGGAAGTTCCGCAGATTTACCCTTAGATATCGTAGGATTGTTCCAATAGTTTCGTGCCTCACCACAGGCGAGAATGGAGTAGCGAGAATGAAAGAACGAACTCTTATGAGTGCGCAAGGGCGCGTAGCTTCAAGTGAGGTCTATCAAATGGTTTTTGGGCGGGGAAGCCATTAACACTACTATCTATTTAAAGAATAGGAGTCCTACTAAATTTCTTGGCTTCAAAACCCCTTTTGAAGCATTATTTGGATTCAAAAACGATAGTGAGTCATTTAAGAGTATTTGGGTCAAAAGCTTGTGCCCTTGAGGTGGATAAAAATAATTTAGATCCTAAAGCCATGAAATGTATCTTTTTGTTCGATGTATGACGCGGGTTTTAAAGCATATAAGTTATTTAATCCGTGACTCATAAGGTATTTGCGAGCCGAGGTGTGATATTTCATGACAGTTAGGAAAGGAAAAGGATAAACGGTAATAATGATTGGCATTCCATTATTAATGGAAGATAATAAAGAGATAATCAAAAAACGGAGCGAAAAGAAAGAAAAGCTACGAAGTGATAATCAATCATGCGAGACGTATAAGTACGAGTAGACATATTTGAGGTAAGTCCTACCTAAGGAAATCGGTGGGAAGACTCTATTACCATCAAATTGAAATACTATGCTTTAATGACAAATATTTTAAACATTGTATAACCCAAAATTAATAATCGAGTCGATCGATCGTATGATTGATAGCAGAAATTGAATCAGTATTATAAACCATACTTGAGTTTAGTTGAGCTTCACAAGATGCAAACACCATAGGATGTAAATGGTTGTATAAACCTAAAATAAATGCGGATGGGAGTATGGAAAGCCAAAGTTGGATTGGTAGCAAAGGGTTACTCACGGTAAGAGGGAATAGATTTCGATGACACCTTTGCTCTTGTAGCAAGAATAAATACTATTAGAATGCTAATTTATTTAGCAACAAAACATAAGTGGGAGCTACACCAGCTAGATTTTAAGTTTGCATTTACGAATGGTGAGTTGAGAGAAGAAATTTATTTAGTTCAACTTTGAAGGTTTTTGTTAAAAAGAGAGGTAGGAACATCATTTCGTTGAAAAAATTTCTGGTTTAAAACAAACACCCCCGGTCGTGAGTGACTAGAAATCAGTTATTCTTTAAACACCATATGGTTTTCATAGGAGCATGGATGATCCAAATCTATATACCAAGTTTAATAATGAAGGCAAATTATTTTTATTTCTTTATATATGATGGAAGATGCGATAATGCATTCAAAGAAATCAAACAACAGAGATGTCAGTATTTGACAGAAAGATCTCAAAAATCTCCATTATTGTTTGGGATTGAAATATGAAGATTCGAATGAATTTTCTTCCTCAAAGAAATGTAAAATTTGTTGGAAAAGTTCGGAGATGGAGAAGTGTAGATCGGTAGCAACACCATGATGAGCGAATCTAAGTTGTTACGTGTGGGATGGTACTAAAGAGGTGGATACAATCGCTAGTTGGGAGTCTAATATATCTTGCTACAACTAGACCGGACTTGGCATACTGCGGTAGTATGTTGGGCTTGGTTTATGTCTAAACCACTCGAAAGTCAACGGGTCGCTTAACAAAAAGTGTTTTGAGGTATCTTAGTGGTACTAGTAATTATGGTATTTTATACACTAACACATTTGATGTTACTCTAGAAGGATTTTCAAATTCAGATTGGGCGAGGTAACTTGGATGATCGAAGGTCTATCACGGGTTACGCATTCGACGTGGATGCGGGGTCATAGCATGGAGCGGCAAAATCAAAGCATTGCTTTATCTTCATGTGAGGCAGGTACCCCGAAGCATTGTGTGCGGCCATGTGAAGCTATACGGTTGAAGACTTCTCAATGATGCGGGGAGGGAAAGACAAACGAGAATCAACTACCATTAAAAGTGACAACGAGGTATCATACAATCCAATATTTCATAAAAACGGCAAACACATCGATGCTCGGTTCCATTTTGTTGAGAGAAACTTCGATGCAAAGGAATGGTTGTTAAATATGCAAACTTGCGTATATGTATTTGACATTTCCTAATCGCCTCTTGGGCGTATAAATTTTTGAATTGTTTAGAGGGATGCTAGAGGAGTTCAAGGTAATCCTTTCTCCATTAAGGGGAAGAGTTGGAAATAATTAATATTATTTGTATAATAATGGAGAAATGGTTACATTGTTGTAACGTGCCTCCATAGTTTAGGATTAGTTCCTAGAATATAAGATTAAGGTTACAACCAAATAGGAATGGTTTACAACCTCCTACTTATTTTCTATGTACTTAAAAGATGTATTTTCTGATTAATGAATGTAGAGTGATCTCTCCATTTACATTGATCTCAATCCGATACTCACACAGGTTACCATCCTTCTTTTAAATTCGATGTGTTTTTATCTATCTCAATAAAAACGTGCTTCAAATGTATGTAATCATGATTGAATTTTTACATATAAAAATATATCTAACATTAATATTAATTTTCAAAATTTTCTTGCGAGAGAAAAGAAAACAAGATGGAACTCATTAATGACGCATAGATCGGGGCCTTAAAAGGAAGAAAAAAACTTGATTTCAATTTTTTTGAGTGGTACTAATATTTCCTTATAATAACTAAAGGTTTCATTTTTGTATATTTTAAGTTGTTTTACAACAACCATCCTTGAATATCTTCAAATAGGTGCTAACATATAAAAGTATAGAGAAAATTAGTTAAACATTGAATTAAATAAGGGTTACAAGTATATATTGGCATATCAAAAATTAATGCATTGGAATTTGTAGGAGTATTTTATGTTGTTTTACTTCTCTTGTGTTTATAGTTAATAGAACAAAAACTTTAAATTTAATCTATGATTTATAATGAATTTAAAACATCCAGAAATAAATGAACTACGCCGACCAAAGGAACTGTTTTAACAAGGCATGAGACTTGGTTTTGATGGCATGTGCCTGATTTTATGAGCCACTTCTTGCTTTGGTACATCACTATTAGATTTGCATTGATGTATACTATTTATTTCAATTTTCTTTATTCTCACCAATGTAGATACACTCATTACACTTTATTTTTATATTTTAAATAGAATATCGAAGATGAAAACAATCGATGCGATCAACAAAACATTCTCAAATAACCTAATTCATGGGATTAGCTCAGCAATATTGGCCCAGGTTATAGTGAATAATGATGATCTATTTGGATATCAATGCACTTCTTTATTTTTTGAAATAATTGTACGTGAAAATAAGAGATTTTGTTTAATGTAATGTTCAGTTAAGAATTGAAAGACAAAGGGTTACCAATAAAAATCCATTTTCTATGACAAATAGCCTCTTATTGATATATAATAAAATACATTTTATTTTATTCTATTGTGTTATCCAATGACGTTGTGCAATGTTACACCATTGATTAAATATATAGATAGTTAAATATTATAATGAAGAGATGTGAAATACGATAATATAACAAATTAATCCAAACATCATACTCTGAAGTACTAATAATATTATTTTATATGAATATTGTTATAAAATATATGTTGATTTTCAACTGATAATTGATTTAAAAACCAGTGAATTTACACACTCACAGAGTCAATGTCTCCAAAAAAGAGAAAATTCATACAAAAGCATCGATGTCTCCATAACATAAAAACACATCGGTACTTTAGTTTAAATTCAAAGCACCCTTGCATCATAATTTGATCCGTAAACTGTCATGGATATTCAATGGACAGTTCATCACAACGGATACGATAATGTTCTATTAAAAACAAATTCCTATTATGGTTTTATTAAACTTTAAGATCTATATATTTAACTATAATTATTGCATGCATGTGAATAAAAATTATGTATAAAAAGTAGAGAAAGACAAAATAATCTACATAAGACACAAGATATTCTCTCTGGGAAGCCCTTTTGGAAAAGCCAGTATGGAAAATGAAATTGCTTCACTCTCTTTCTCTATACGGGAAATATGGCTACGAGTACGTGAAAAGTAAGGTTTGTGGCCCACTAGGATGTTATAGTGCACAAATCCTCTTTGTATGCTCTACCTCCCTATCTCTCATGACTATCTTTTCTCATTTTATGGAACAAAATGTTCTCGAAAGAATGGAATGCCTCTTCCTCCTAGTGGCGGTTATAATGCAACCCAATAGCCTACTAGTCGTGGTACAGCTTCATCAACTCTTAACTAAATTTTAAAATAATCTTCTATGTTCTTTTACATCACAAACATGTGGCTAGTCCCTTGTCCATGAATAATGGGGATTGACGGCATCTCCAAAACTACGGTGTGAAAAAAAGGGTCAACTTCGAGTGGCATAACGTTTGCATACGAATCCGATTGATGCACTTATTGCAATATTTGGAAATATCTCTATGTTTATATTATTTAAAAAATTTGTATGATTATAGAGAAAGGTTTACCCAAAAAAACGTTATTTGGATATCAAAGTAACCAGGAAAGTTTAAATATAGTTTTTTATGGCTGGGTCATACCATTGTTTATTCCTCACTTTCCACTCCAAATGCATCGATATGGATGAAAAAAATGCGTAGACCAATTTCATATCATCACCACTCCTGCTTTGGTGTCTTTTCGTGGCTCACTGCTTAGAAGTTTCAAGACTTCAAACATCAATGTTTTTAATTAACGTCATGATGTATTATAACTTTCTTAATGCACTAATGGTTATAGAACTACTTACCTTCAGAACCTATAAAATATTATTTTCCATTCTGGTTCACTATTAAAATTAACAACATCGGCACTCTATATAACAAACTACATAGATATTATACAACAAACCTGCTGATGATGGTAAGAGAAAAGCATTGGTGGAAATTATTTTATATAAGACCATTCCTTCATCGAATAATGATTGATGATTTTTTTTATATAAACAGCGCAATATATGTTCAACTTGGTGCTCTTCGGGTTAAGATACACCGGGGATTTTTTTTTGTTGTAAGCATCGAGAATTGTATACATTTAAGGTGTTGGTTCTCTTTGAATTAGAATTTTTAGTGAAGAGATTTTATTTATGTATGAAGCGACGCATTTAAGTAAGCAGTGCAGAACTATATTCACAAAATCGCTGAAAAAAAACAACCAGTTTTTTCGATTGTGATAAAGTTCCATTATAACCTCCACTAAAACATCCACATTCCCACAAACATATATTTTATTGGTGTTTTTTTTACACCTTTTTGCAATTTTTATGTGATAAAAACCTTTTTATAACCTACTGAAGATCTCTTTTCCTTTTGTTATTGTATATTGGACACTACATCGAATCCAAGGTCCACCATTAGAATCTATTTAATCTAACCATGCAATAAGAAATAGGTGGAGACTTTACATGGAATGGACTAAACTATACAAAGGTGATCATCCCTACAAAATGTAAGCCCAACTAACGCCCTCTAATCCTATATGGGATGAAGGAGCTTTGACATGAACTTGAAGGGACTAGCCATGGTCCAACCCAAAAAAAATGATACGATTAATAATATAGGTCTAGGATACCTAATATAAACCCCCATGTGAGTCGTTACAATGCTTTTGACTTGTTACCTTTATTTAAATGGAGGTGAAAATACGTATACAATTGCACATATGCACCCTTACCAACATAAGTGGTAATAAATAGCTCTAACTATGGGACACATGCTTTACTCGGGAGGATGTGAGAATCTCATAATCTTCCATGTTTATTTGTTTTTCACGATAAGTGAAGTCTAGGTTAGAATATTACAATTATTGATGCTACCGATCCAAGTATCACAACAAACTACTTTCAAATGAAATATAAACAATAGAAAATTAACTTACATGCATAATATAGACAATTATTTACAAATTTTAAACGCCCAACTTCGTTATATTAACAAATAGTTAATACAATTTTCTAGGAGCTCTCGTACCGAGGATAATGACCCTCATACATCTTTTGATACAAGACTAAAACTAGGACTTGGGTATTAAACAAAAATATGACAAAACAAACTTCCCGAAAAAGATACACTAACCATCTAGTTGATGTAGTCTCATCTCCTAATATGTCATCGTACCACAGACACACATGCTCGGTCCTTTGGTGATGCGGAAACCTTCATTCAATGACAATGTGGTGAATGGGTCACATGTTGTGGCTAAACAAAGCGAAATTCATTGTTGTTTATGAATTAAATTGATTTCTTGAGAAGGATAAACTTCTCAAATAAGTTTGTTATTGTAATAAATGAGAATTGTCTTATTTTTAGATTAGTGATAAAGATTATTTGTATGGAGGTGTGTTGAGAAGGTAGGAAATGGCAGTTACGCTACTATTCTAGAAAGCAGAAGATTACGTTGATGGAAGATGTGATAAGAGCGAGAGAGAATGATGGAGAGGTTTTTATATAGAACGATGTAGAAAACGGGTCAACTCGGGAGGATTACCGGAAAAGAATGGCCGAGAATGAAATTGGTGATGTGGAGAGATTTCCTGAGGAGATGAATTCTTGGAAAGATTGCTAGAAACCCAAAGGAGAAACAAAGCTTACAGAACCTGATGAAGGAAAAGGTGTGGAAGACAGCATTAATAAATATGATGCTGAAATCAGAGAAATTGAGCAGCGATTATTTGAAGGTGAGATGAAAGATCAGGAGCAACAAGGGAATTACGTCCTCAGAGGCATAAAAGAGACAGAAATATTAACTCAGCAAGATGAATATGGAAGTAACCATAAATTTGGAAGGAATGATCAGCTACATGAAAATGAATTTGAGGAAGGCATTAGATTGCAGAAGTATAGAAGCTGGCAGCAGAATGAAGAACCAGAAATTGGTCTGGTAGTACAAAGAAAGACAAGAGAAGACCGAAGATACAGATGGAGACTGAAGAAAAGGGTGAAATGGAAGCTATTGCAACAGAGGTTGAATGGAAAGCTGATGAACGAGTTCAGGGAACTTGAACAAATTCATATTGATTTGTTGAAGAAGGAAAGGCTCAGAGAAATGGAGTCACAGCAAGAAGGATCCGCTGAAATCCAAAAGAATTATGATGGAGGATTGTTGTTTGAAGCATCAAAGGAAAATGGAAGACATTGTATTTTGAAAATTGAAGGTTGTTGTGTGTTTGAAGGTCATATCGATTTGAAGAAAGACAAACAGTTATTGGAGACTGTTGTATTAACAGATGAAGAGATGACTACTCATAGTCATATGCAGAATAAGGAGAGAAGTTACAGCCAAGTGCAGGAAGATGTCCACTCAGATGACATTAAAAAAATAAGTCAAAAGGAGGATGGAAAAGGAATTACTGAAATCAAAGGATACACTGAGGTAAGGCAGTTGTTTAATGTTGGCATAAGTAAAGAAAACTCACATAATTATGTGATGCAGAGGGAAAGGCAGCTGTTAAATATAACTGTAGTAAATTATGTAGATATTGGACAACTATTTAAAACTGCAGCTAAAAGAGGACAGCTATTGAAGATTGAGCAGTCATTGAAGATCATTGACCTTGAAGAAAGCCAGAGTAAAAAAGGATTAAAGACAGATATTGCGGACAATGCAGTGAGTGAAGATTGTGCAGAACTTTTCAGAGAACTTCTTGATGAGATGGCAAATTTGCGGTATAAGTCGAATCTTTTGATGAGGAAGCCAGGTAAAGCATTTGTATCTATTGAGTTGATTAATTTTTATGAAGATTTACATGCAGGAAAAGGGCAATGTGAAGTCGATCTGAACCAAGAAGAACATATCGGATTAATGGAAGGTATGCTGGAATTTGAAGTCAAGAATGATGAAGTCATAAATGAGAAACCAGAAGAAGAACCTGGGAAAAGGAATTTGTACATTTCAGAAATGTATATGGAAGATTATTGGCACAAAGATTATGATGTTCTAATTCAAGAACACAATCAGTTGCAGCAGAAAAGTACTCAGCACACGAGGAGTGAAATGGACAAAGAATTGGATGAGTTATGGAAACTCATACTACAGCATTCCAGTAAAACAAATGCAGGACAGAAGAAGAAGGGAAGATTGGCTGGAAGAAATGGTACAGGTGAAGGGAATGGAAAATTGCAAATTAGAGTGAGCAAAGCAGCAGCGAAGTATGAGAAAAGGACAGCAGCAGATAGTGAGGCATTGTAGCACAAAGGTGGAAGACTTGAGGAACAAACAACAACAGCAGTAATCAAGGACAGACTATCAAACCAAGTATGGGATCCACGAGGACACAGGCATGAAGTGCATGATTGGGAGATCATGGTTAATTTAAACTTTGGGAGTCTGATGCAGGAGCATCTAGACCCAGCCAACAATGTGATGGAATGGTCACATGTTGTGGCTAAACAAAGCGAAATTCATTGACTGTTTGGATGAATTCGATTTTACTGAGGAGAATAAACTTCTCAAATAAGTTTGTTATTGTAATAAATGAGAATTGTCTTATTTTAGATTAGTGATAAGATTGTTTGTATAGGTGTGTTGAGAAGCTAGGAAATAGCAGATTTCTGCTACTATTCCTAGAAACAGAAGATTGCGTTGATGGAAGATGTGATAAGAGCGAGAGAATGATGGAGAGGTTTTTTATATAGAACGAGAGGAGTTAGATAAGAGTGGGGGGGATTCTTTTAGATTGATGAGAGTTTTTGTGTGGTTTTAAGGAGAGATTAGAATAGTTTTAGTGTGGAAGCCTACTAGTAGATTTTGTTTGAATTAGTGTGTGTCTTGGTGAGGAGCGAAAGCTTGAATGAAGGTGTGTGGATTGTTTTGACAGAAGTCAATTTCTTTGTATAATTGGGCCGAAGGCCGAAATTCTGTTTGTTTTTCTGAGTATTATGAAAGTAATTATGTTCTGGGCCAAATCGAATGAAAATGGTGAGGATTTAAGTGTTGTATGACGGGCAAAGACAAGGCTCTGTCTTTTTCTTATATTATGATCAATTTGAATGTCATATCCATCGATATATGTTGAGCTATCAGTTTGATGCATTTGTTTTTTGGTAATCGATTGAAATGGTTTCAATCTGTGTTATTATTAAAGTTGTAAGAATCCTGTGGTTATTGAAAATCTGGTGTGGTCGAATTTTGTGAATTAGAAACTCTGCAACACAAAGGAATAGTCTGAAAGACTTCACCGATCTTCTGGAACAGAGTCAATTGATGTACATATCAGTTATGAAATTCATTGACCCGCAGAACTCATTGCATCGAAATCGAAAGGAGAAAGCAATGGACCGGACGCGAATAAGTTATAAGCTGGATTAAAAGGATATCGGGTCCTTGATATATCGCTGAATTTACAGGTGGAACATGGTAAATATTCCGATTTCCGATTGCCGATCGGATCGCATCGGAAATTCGGAAGACTAGTATTGAGATCGTATTGCAATCGCCGATTTCCGAGATCCGATTAAATCGGATCAGAGTTGGGATAGTTAAGTCAGCGATTCCGAGTTCCGATTGGATCGGAACTGTGACAAGTGATATCGCCGATTGGAACAGATCGGAGGATCAGCGGTCTCCGACTTCCGATGGAGTCGGATCGGAGCAATAGAAATTGAATTCGGATCGGAGTTTGGTTGGAATGCGGATCTGCAATATCTATAGAGGCTGATGTATTAAATTTGAGATCCGTAAATGCGGATGGAAGAGGATTTAACAAAGGGCTCCATGTCTTTGTATTATGGTTCGTCGCGGGTTTTAATACGTAGATTGTATGCTTGTGGTGGTTAATTGAAAGGCGTCCAAACGTTGTTCTGTTTTAAAGGTTAAAGATAATATCGAAGTTTGAAAGAGGATAGAGTTTTATTAACAGACTTGGGTTCTAATAAAGGGAGTTGATTAATTGGAGTATTCCAGGGTTGAGTGCCGATACGAAAGAAGAGTATGGAGCACAGATATGGTGTGAATGCTATCAGTCCAATTATAAAGAAGGTGAGCTAATTACCAGGTTCTAAGTTTAAATAATTGGGTTGATTATTGATGATTTCCAAAAATGAATGGGTGTTGGGAAAATATACTATGGCTTTCAATTAAGGCGTGTAAAGATGTTTGTAAAATTGCCCGGAAAGAAATTTTAAGAGCATAAATTTGGAGATGCGTTTTTAAAGACGCAATAGTTAAAGATTCTGGGTATCAAGGGTTTTCCACACGTCCTTTGGCTCCCAATATGCAATAACACTTCTCTGCCTCTATCAATGAACGAGATCCATTAAGTCACTAAACATGGCTCCAACTGCTCTCTAGTTGATCATTAGTTTGTCAACGCATCAACACATCGAGACTCCTATCGAGTTGTTCACAAATATATTTGTGAACAACTCTCAACTGCCCATTGCTAATCCTCACCTCCTCTAGGATTTTTTTCCCAACTAGTTACTCCTTATTCATTCAAGGACACAACTCTTACAAACTTTCTTCCCATTAGTGTCTCATGTGCTACCCGATGAAGACACTCTTAGGGCACATAGGGATTCCACCTATGATTCTCAAAATTACTTCTCCAACAATGAAATTAGGCTAATGTGGTCTACTCCCTTGATCTCCTTCCTTTTTCCTTCAAGAATCAGTCTTGAGCTCACTTTCCTCTGCCACTTCTAATAGTTCTCTTTTTCCTTCAAGAGGTTTAAATTATGGCTTTTTTACTAAGCCACTACATCCCTCCTAACTCCTAATCTTTTGGCTTCTCCAACAACTTTCATATACTAGGACCATCATCATGCCATATTCAACAACTTAAAGAAACAAATAACCTCTGCAAGGTGCCTTCTTAACACTATTTGAAATACCTCGGCCTTTTTTCTCTTCTTTTGAAACTTTGGATCTATGGTTAGGTTTTCTTGTATCAGCTGCTATAACCCACCAAACAATGCCTCTATTGCTCAGAAATAACACACAAATATGCATTTTATTTTCCTACATTCTCTCCTTAACTCGGCCTTGTCCAGACTTTAAGGGATACTCTTTTGCGGCTTCTGAACTTAGCTCCTTAAGAAATTGTGGCTACCTTAGATAAATGCTCTTTTATATTATGAGAAATAGTTTTTGGGGAATCCATTGTCTAGTTTTGGACCCTATCCACGAGAAATAGCATCAATGAAAGAGAAAAACCATACCTGATTTACCCATGTTCGGATGTCCTTCTTGTCCTCAATATTTGTGAAAATATGAGTACTTGTTAGGGTTACAAAAATCCTCCTAATTAGCTTCAAACCCTGCATTCCTTCCTCTATTTAGGCCTCCATAAACTAAATTTTCCTTCCCTAAAGTTTTAGCGTAGATTAGGGTTGTTTCTAGGCCTTTCGACCCTCCACAAGTTATGTTGTCTAATTGCAATCCTCACTGGATTTTTTGTGTCCCAAACAAAGATAGAAAACTCCTCTACATTACACAAAGTCTACCCAGAATATCCTCCCTTCCACGATGGTAACTTCTCCTCAATTTAGCCTCGCTATCATGAGAAAATTGAACCCAAAACTTCCCTCCTTCTCTCCTTTGCTAGTCCTCCTTGTCTGCGGGCAGTTCAAATCTATTATTCTTTGATGTGTCTCACATTAGATGGTGAGAATGATGTCTCTCCTCATTCATATATATATGAGTTCATGTGGGAATGACTAACCCATCCTTGGCCTTATTTAATTCAAGTCGACCCTTCATCTTATGCCACATTTTCCCACACAAAATTCTCCATTATTACAAGGCATCCCATGGTGCTTGAAATGTCTCCTCACTCCTTTAAGGATGCCCTACGTCCTCCATATCCCAATTCATCACATCTCATCATGGTTTTGGACCCACACCTTTGGATAAAAAATCCTTGGCTTGGGTTCTAATCCCACAACCCGTATTTGTGTGTCCATTCTTCCAAAACCCTCTAGTCTAGGGTTTGGAGTACCTACCAAACTACAAATATAAACACCATATTCTACCTAAAAATCTCAGCCAATACAATGTAAAATATAGTGAGAGAATCAGTCAAAATTCATATCCCTTCCTAACATGGAAATACTCAAAAGTGAAACGAAAACTAACTAATAGACTAAAATAAATAGTATAAAAGTAAGTGGAACCACACAGGAAAAAATGGAAACTAAGGCTAGAAAGGAAATTGTGGTAAATGAAAACAAACATCAAACTAATATAATGCTCAATCTAAATAGTGTATTCATCCTATCCTACTCTATTATAAAGAAAAACGAAGCATGTGAGGTAAAATCATATAACCAATAAAACTAACAAATAAATTTATTATTACCTTTGGTTTCTCCTTTATGCTTGGTTGCTAAGAAAAATAGTTAAATGCCAAACTTTTAGTGTATGTTTTTTGGAAAATCATTGATGACATGGACCACATTTGCAGGGAAATTTTCATCATGTAAAATGAAATCGAAGAAGGTCCAAGGTTTCTTTGTGGTACTATATGATTCTTCAATCCATAGATTAATGGGGATAATATATTGATATTTCTCATTGTATTCACAAGGCCACTCATCGATGCTTTTCACTACATTAATAAGCAATAGATATTTTTATGGCAGCTTCGAATGGAACCTGCACAAACATTTTCTTCCTCCCTATCTACCTCCTAATAACATGCACATAAATATGATAAGAACATTTATGAGAATTAAAAATGCATTGGATACCATAACATACAATTGATTGTTTTGGTATTTTTAGTCAAAAGCTCCTAAAGTATATAATATTTTGCAAATGATATGACATTTCCACCATTACAAGTTTGATATCTTCATTTTAACAAGGATATTTGTACATCTGAGAATCATATGTCAAGGAAATCTATTTTTGAAGAGCCTCTTTTGGATCTTGAATGAAGAAATTCCCTTTCTTTAGTTGTATAAATTCCTTCTTTTACGTTAGTTAATATGGTTCGTCATACTTTGTGGGATAAATTGGTTGTTCATGAGGTCAAAATTAAAAAATCTAATTTCTCTTGGTTCCTATGTCATAAATGGAATCATTGTCGAAATGAGCATATATTATATCCCATATGCGCATTAACTTTGATGAATGCATTAATAGTTTCCATTTATTTATGGCCACCATCCTCTTCAATAAAATGCCTATTCATGGAATCATCCTCTTCCAAATCACTAGTATTTATGTCATGAAGATCTAGTGCTTGCAAACGAGTGCAAATTGTTGAACTTGTGCTTTCATTTGGAGGAGGGTGGGTGGGTTCTTGAATTATCTTGACCTCA
This sequence comes from Pinus albicaulis, assembly GCA_034641835.2. Lineage (NCBI taxonomy): Eukaryota > Viridiplantae > Streptophyta > Pinopsida > Pinales > Pinaceae > Pinus > Pinus albicaulis. Next base: position 1,212,585,830 of record CM076578.1, on the reverse strand, counting down.
TAGTTCCCCTCACATCCCTATTCTTGAACTAATTCTTGATTTTTTATGGAAAAATATATATGTTCTTCTTCATTGATAAAAGTAGGTATATTCTCTTTTAATTCTACCATTTTTTCCTCCTAAATGAGGTGAGACTCTCTACTCATTTTTTTTGTAAGGTTTTCTTGATTTTCTTTCTTCTTGAGTTGGATCCTCACAGTCTCTTGATTTCCTTGTTCAATAAGATATTTTTTATCATATTTCTCAAGATCATTAAATAAAGGTTCAAGGGATGGAGTAGGTTGACTCTCTTCATGGGAATATTCTATTTCTTCAATATTGTCGCTACAGAGATTAGGGCCTTCTCTTAGAGCTTCTTATGAAAAATATGGTCCCTTTATTTCTCGGATAAGGGGAAACCAACTCTATAAATCATGATCCCATATTGCACAAAATGCTTCCAGAATTTTGTGAAAGATGGAAACATGCCTTTACCAATACTTTTCTACCAAATCATTATATACTTGTCGAATCCTACTGTGAACTAACTCATCATGACATCCTCATGGAGGAATTTATTTTTCTAACAATATTTGATAAAATAATCAAGGCGATTTTCAACTAATTCCTCATATCCACAAAAAATTATCCATCTAATGAGCCAAATTTACAACCATGGATAAAACCTTTCAAACCTGAAAATCAGTTGGATCATACCATGGTGCTAGGAGATAACTCCATCTCTTGTAAGTTGTAAAATTTTTCTAATAATGCTAAAATGAAAATATAAGATGAAAAATATCAATGAAAACACCATAATGGAGTTTTCAATACACACCTTACTTACCTTACTTCTTACCTTGGAAATTGGTTTCTTGTGTTGTACCTCTCATAGATTTGGGTTCAAATGAAGTCGCTAGATGAGATCCTACAAGTTATTCTTATAAAAATAAATATCATAAAAGTAAAAAACAATAAATGAAAAATTACCAAGAGTGTTTAATGTCATATACGAAGAGGTTGAACAACCTTCTCCCTAGACTACCTCCAAAAAATTTATCGACTAGATTAGCAATATTTCCAAGGTCCATGCAATCTAATAGATATGCACACATAGGGAAAGGGCCCATTGTCACCTAGGCACGAAACCCCAATATTTAGACTCAAATTTATTCTAAAGGGTCAAGGGAGAAGTCTCATTTGATACTCCAATCAAATACAAGTAAGAATAGTGCCTTAAATGGGGTTGAAAAGAGGTGGACGAGTCAATTCTTGGGGTTGTTTTGATGCTTGTGTGTATAATAATACAACAAAAACTAAAACAACAAATAAAACTATACTAAATAATGTGATATATAACATGTAACCACTCAAATTTAATGTAGAGAAAAAATATTAACCAATTATGGTGTTAGTTCTTGGTTTAGACAACTAGTTAATGATTTATGGACCAAATTAGCTCATTGTTTTGGTATTTAAAAATGAAAAAAAAACAATAGAAACAAACGAAAACAACATATTTATCTCTAGATGACCACCTAATGAGTTCCAAATCACTCTTAGATTATAGATCTAGGGGTGGGAGGTCTAGGAGATGAAATATAGGTCCTTGAAGACCCCATCCCAATCTATAACAATAGAAAATGACAATTCCCATAAATATGGAAGTTATATTTTTCTATGGTTTTGGGATCAAATCCCTCTAGGTTAAGTGGAAAAAAGATAAAATCCAAAATATAATTTAAATATGTTTAAAAACTAAATGTTTGGACTCTAAAATAGTAAAACAACAAGTAAAATTAATATAGAGTCATTAAACAAGATTTCTTAAAGATAACTTACTTGTATGGGACTAGAAATCTTGATCTTTGATGTAGACTTTGAATGGTACAACCAACAAGTGATTCATATGTGAATTCAATTCACTAGATACAAAGTGAAAAATATGTCCAATGATAGTGAAAAACCAATGTATCTAACCTCATTTTAGATCAAACATTTTTTATCAATATTCCCAACGTACAAACTTGTTATTATAATAATACAATGCAAAAATTAGCAAATTATAATTCCTAATATAATATGGAAAATGAAAGTTTTGAAAAAATTTAAAATAAAGTGGTTGTTGTAGATTATACCTCATAGCAAGTGATGCATACCTCACTTGCAAGGATGGGAAACATGTGCCCCTTAAGTCGATATTGCAACTGGTCATGGAAGTGGGTTTGGTTAGCTAAAGAAGTTGCCCCCAATTTTGACTTAACAAGCCTTCTACCTTTCAGATCTAGCTAGGAGTAGATATTTGATGCGGTGTTCTCCTTCCTTCAGCTTGAGTGAGAGAATTAATATGAACTTTGTTCTAGTAGAAGCTTCGCCATAGAATAGTTCCACCTATCTTGAAGTGATCCACCTGTAAACAAGAAATCCAAAGTGAGATCTCTACTTAGTTTTTATTCTCCACATGACTGTGTATCCCCTTAATGGCTTAACCTATTAGCTTTGCATGATCTTAATTATTATATTGATTTTATATTATAACTTAGATACAACAAATAATTGATAAAGGAAGGAATAGCTATAAAATCCACCCCACACAATGAACAAAATAACATTTAATAATGGTTTGCAAATGAGCTCTTTATTAGTGGAACTTATCTCATAAGACAACAACACCTATTACACAATGGGAGGCTAGACTTTTATAAAATATTTTTAATGGCTAGCTATTGGCTAGTTGGACTCCCCCTCTAGAAAATATTATTTTTACTAGGCATCCACAAGTTGGACACTTAGTGTTTTTTATAAAATATTACATCATATAAATTAATTTTCTCAATAAGGGGTCTATTTGGTCAAATGTGTCCAAGTTGGTCTAAAATTTAGTTTTCAAGTGGCCCATAATGGTCAGTGATGAAGAACAATAACATACAATACCCCAAGATTCTCATCCAATGTCCTCCTTAGTAGTTTGACTTGGTCCATGAAGAAATTGATTTTGGTTGAAGGAAATTCAACTTGGTCATTTGGTTTCTTGATTGAATTCACAATGGTTGACTTGATGGTACATCTCTTAACTTCCTTGGTCTAAGACATCCCAATGGATAATTAAATTTTATAATGGCTAATTCACTTGAAATTTTTGCTTCAATAAATTCAACTTATCCCCTTCTCTTTGGATCTGACTTCCTAGACAATTTGGAACCTCAACATGTTGAAACTTGTCTTTATATAAATTTGGTATACCTCCAAATATTCATTTCCTTCCTAGTGTTTCCACATCATCATTACCCCTTCCATATCATCTTCTCACTATGTTGGTTCTCTAACATCGTAAGGAATTTAGAAATTCTATCACTTGGGCTTGTTCCTCTCATTATGTAAATGAATTATAATGAAATGCATGCACCAAACTACCCAGTATTGACCTTGTTTTATCACTTGGAAACCTATATGACTTGTTTAACCAAATTTGACCAAGTTGTAACTGGACATTGGCTTCATTGTTCGGAACCATTAGAGAAATTTTGAGGTCTAAAATGGGCCTCCTAAGAAAAATGTACAACCAAAATAAACTTTTTAATAACCAAATATAATTCAAGATGATGATGTCAAACATGGGGGACGATTCACCATTTTTGGGGTGAAAAATAAAAAATATTAAAAAATAATAAAACCATATAACTACTTTTTAAACTTATCTCTCTAAGGTTTTACTCAAATTTCGAGCAGGAGTACTCGTTGGATGTAAAATTTAATTCCTCATCCAAGGAGTACCCATGTTGCATAATTTCGATGAACTCTGCTACATGCAAAATGAGAAATACATGCAATCACGTTTTTCATGTATTTCTCATTTTGCGTGTAGCAGAGTCCATCGAAAGTATGCAACATGGGTACTCCTTGGATGGGGAATCAAATTATGTATCCAATTAGTGTTCCCACTCGAAATTTTAGTAAACCAATAGGGAGATAAGTTGAAAATACAAGTTGAAAAAAGTAGTTTTTCTTTTTTCCCTCTAAATTTTGATGATGTAATCTAATCTTATTTTATGATTTCTACTATTATTTTATAATTTCCTTAGGAGGCTCATTTTAGACCTCAAAATTCCCCTAATGAAAAATTATGTAGCATGGATTCCTCTCATCAATATTAATAATCTAATACCAAGTCGAATTTTTAACCATGAGACCATTATGCATCAAGAACTACGTACTACTTTAGGAACTATGGAAGTTGCCAATATGATACTACCATGCATGAGAATTTTATAAGGAATATTGCACTAAAAACATGGCCACCTACAATCTCCATAGAGTCTAACCATGTTGTAATACATAGGTGCACTTAGATGTGTGTTGGACTATCCCATACAACAAAGATAAACCTTGCAAATGTCGATTTCCATAAAACTATGAGTCCTCAAATAATCCCACCTAAGGCCCTATAATCCTATATAGGATGAAAGGAACCCATGATGAAATTAAAGGGATTGGCCATGGTTTGGACAACACAACAAAATGAATACAATAAGCTACAAGTCTAGGATGCCTAATATAAATCCTCACCTAGTTTTTGCAATGGTTTTGACTTGTGACCTAGGGCTTACAATGGTGGTGAAATATGTTTCAAGTGTTTTATATGTATGCTTACTAACATGAGGGGTAACAGGTCTAACATGTGGGTGCACCTAAATAGATTATGTTAAATAATCTTTTTATATGCACACATAAGTGAATCAAATCCCACCCTTTTGTCATTCTTAAGATGGGAACTAATCATTATGGACTTATTATAAGAATTTTTTTTTTTTCAAAACCAATGTACCATTATAAATTATCCAAAGTCTACTTCATCACTTGCTAACAATGATTGTGTATTGAACAAAGAGCTGAGTAGAAGAGGATTTCCTCTCATATGCATGGATATGGTTCTTTATTGAGCCATTTTTGTGCTAATACAACCACAAATTTTATTTGAAAACAAACGTACCCTTAGAATCTATTCCAAGTTTATTACATCACTTGCTGAGAATGGTTGCTTATTGAATAAATGGTTGGGTAGAAGAGGATTGTCTCTCATATGCATGGCTAAGTTTCTTTCTCAAACCATTTTTGTGTGAATATAACCACAATTTTTATTTCAAAACCCATGTACCCTTAGAATTTGTCCAAGACTACTATATCACTTCATAAGAAATTTTTTTTATTGAATAAAGTGTCAACTAGAAAATTATTTCCTTTATTATGCATGACTAGGGTTATTTTGTGAGCCATTATTGTGCAACGTGCCCACCTCCTCTGTGCAGTATGTGCATCCTCAGAATTTTTGTATTGAAAATAAGTTTTTGGTGCCTCTAAAACCCCAAAATTATTGAAGGTAGCAAATTAGTGAAGAAAGAGTATTTCATCCCCATATTGCCCGTCTAGATTCTGAAATATTACCATATGACTATCCTCCTCTCACGATGAGATCTGATTTAAGTTCAATACATCATGGCACATATTTATTTCAATTGAAAATTGGATTTCAAAGTCATGGAAATCTAAGCTACAAGGACAACTCTCTATTTCTTGTGTGAGAGGTCATTACATTTTTATTTTTAGTCTAGAGAAGTCTAATATATCATTATTTGATAAATGCCTTACCCATAGCTTACCTAGTCATCGGTGCATGAAGAATACATATTATTAATTAGTATTTACATTTTAAACCTTAGAAGAAATCATGACCTTACATGTTTGGGTTCTCCACTCATACCTTCTACCGATATTCTAGGATAAACCTACTCTAAATGACATGGAGGAAAAATTAGGAAAGTTCATTAAAGTTCCAAATACAAAATATTTTCACTACTCCTATACTTACATTTTTTTTGAACTAGATTTTGACAAAGGTATTTCAAAGCCCATTCTCCTCCAACTAAATGGATGAAATTTCCATCAAGATATAGACTATGAAAATTTTCCCTTTAAAGTGTATTTAATTCAAATATTTGTCATGGATACCCCCTAACTTACACTCTAGTGCGAAGTATAACATCACCAAAAATAACTACCTAATAATATGGGAAAAGGCCACCCTAAAACAATACTATATCATGCATATAACTACTCTCTTCATCTTTGAAAATGTAATTACCATGTTTGGTTGTCATAGAAGCTTAACAAGTGATCCAAATAAACCGTTTAAAAATTCCACAATTTATACCTTGACCAAAGAATTATGATACAACAACACACAAGTATTTCTTGCCACCCACAAGAAAATCCAACTATGGAAGCATTTAACATAGTTATAGAGCATGGCTTGAATAATTTTTTTGTAGCGAATTAGACGACTCGGATGAAAGAATACATGTTCTACACTGTGATTATAAAACCATAAAAAAGAGACTAACAAATCATACTCCATTCATCTTACAATATGCCACATGAAATTTGTGATCCTTGTGAAGTTTCTAGTCACATGCATGTTCATTATGCAAATTTTTGGTCCTTGTGAAGTTTTTGCGATAAGAAAAGGAAGATGAGATCAGAACTTGTGGAAACTGTAGAGTAAATGGAACAAATAAAAAAGAAGATGGACATTGCCTCCATGTCTCGCTCATTGTAGAGTAAATGGAACAAATAAAAAAGAAGATGGACATTGCCTCCATGTCTCGCTCGCAACAAATGTAGTTAAAGGAATTGGAAATTAAAAGGAGTCATATTTTGAAGTTGTAGGATGAATTGTGACGCTTAAAGAGTCAAGAAATATGGATTAAAGGTGGTGATCGAAAGACCAAATTTTTTCAACAATATTCCATGCAGAGACGAAATGGTAATACTATATGGGATATTGAATCTAAATCTGGTGAAAGGATTTCCAATAATGTGGAAATTCGTAAAGAAGCAAAAAAAAAAAATTGAGGATATATACAAGGAGAGATCACTGGGGATATTAATAACCAATTGTGGTTCATTGATGCCTATCCTAAGATGTTTTTTTATGGAAAATAATGAGGAAATTGAACAACTTGACATGATAGAGGAGATATCCAGAGTACTTCAATCATTTTCTCAGGATAAATATCCTGGGTCGGATGGGTGGACGATTGCATTTTCTGGAAATTATGGGTAAATACTTGTTATCGATGGTGGTGGAATCTAGACGCTATCATCATGTGGTTGGAGCGATTAATTTAACATTTATTGCCATGATTATGAAGTCTTCTTGTCCTTCATCCTTCGGATATTTTCACCCAATCTCCTTATGCAATATTACATACAAGTTGATTTAAAAATTTATTGCATATCATATTAAGGAGAAACTATATGTATATATATTTGTTGAGAAATTTGGGTTTCTTCAAAACAAAAATATACAAGATGCATTTTCCATTTCTCAAGAGTGAATGCACACTATCAAGACCAAAAAGACAGATGCGTTGTTATTGAGTTGGATATGCCCAAAGCCTATGACAGTGTAGACTAGAACTTTCTTAGAATGATCCTTACAAAGATCAAATTATGGCGTGTATTACCTCGGTAAAATACACTGTGTTGATTAATGGTGTTCCTACATATTTCTTCATAGATTTAAGAGGTCTTTGATGGGCATGTTCATTGTCCCCATTATTTTTCTTCTTGGTCATTGATGGACTGAACTGGAATATTGAGCTTGCCCGTGATGAGGGACATTTTCGCAGATTGCAAGTAACATCAAATGTATTTTTTTCTCATTTAATGTTTGTGGAAGATGTGTTGATTTTTAGACAATTCTATATGTCTCAATGGAGAATTTTATATTCAATCATGTCGAAGTTTGGGTATGTGTTTGGTTTATACATGAATAACCAAAAGTCTTTGTAAATTAAGTGCTCTGACAATAATGAAGTGATTGAATAAAATGCTCAGTTATTTGAGGTGCCAACCTCCGATATCAAAGGAGGATTTACATATTTAGTTTTTAATATGAAACCAAATAAATAAATATAGGATAAAGGATTGGCAATGGCTCTTAAGTAAAATTGAGAAGCAAATGGCTCTTTGGACACATATATGGTTATCCATTGGATACAGGTATGTTTTGGTACAATCGGTATTGTAGCACATATAAATATATTGAATGCACTTATTTATGTTACATTGCAAGATTATACAGAAGATTAAGGCCATTTCTGCCTAGCTCTTATGGTCTGGAACAATGGGGGGAAGTTCAATGTGGTCCATTTGGATATCATATCATGTGGAAAATAATATGCAGGATAGGGCCTTTTGGACATCAAAATATTTGGATGGCCTTTATTGATGAATAATTTATGGAGAACCTTAAATGGTTGTGGCATTTGGCAGAAAATCATAGAAGAAAAATAATTAGATGACTATTATGGATTGGTTTAGATCAGGAAATGGTGCTAAGTGGTATGGACCACATATTTGGAATGGGTTCATAAAAATTAAAATTTGGCTTTTAGCTAACCTTCAGTGAACTTTTGGTAATGGCGGTAAGATCTGAAAAAACATAGATCTCGTTCATGGTATGATAAATAACTACATTTTTCCTATGGAGCTTATAGTTTTTTTTGCATGAAAAAGGATCTTTTTTTTATTATCTCAGATTAATGACAGATCTGAGATATAGAATTTATATCCAAAATGGAAATTTGCAGAGGAGTTGGGTCTCATTGATGTAGATGTTGTTTTTTGGGACGAATATGTATCCAACCTCATGATATTGGGGATAACAAATGGTGATTGTGAAGATGCTTTAGGATGGAATGGGACCTTGCATGAAGGGCAGATGGTTGTATTAGAGGTATATAAATACATCTATCATGTACTTCACAGAAATGTGGATCAATGTTGGTACAAAGTGGTCTGGAGTTGGAATGTTCCTATGAAGAATATTCTCTTTGGGTGGATAACCTAGAAGAATTAGATACTCACATGGGAAAATATGAGAAAGCATGGATTTAGTGGCTTGAGTCATTGTTATTTTTGCAGGGATTCGACAAAACATGTTCTCCATATATTTCTCCAATGTCCATTTGTTATTGTGATTTTCATTCAAACTCTTCAGGTATTTCATTTGAATACTAGATGGTATTTTTAATCGGTGGAAGAGTGTCTTCAGTGGTGGTTTCGATGGCGTGGTCCTCTAAGGACGCTACCTTTATTTATTATATGGAAAATTTGGTGTGCGACTATTATTTTTTAAGGTTTCCCTTTGGACATTGTTTGCATCCGTACTTGTGTTGTGTTTTTTATTGTGAGTATGTGCAGAAATATTCTAAGATAATGAAGCCCTAGAAATATTTAAAGGAACAGTACGTTAATCTTCTGGCTAGATATTTCAAAGGTGCTTCCCAACATGGATGATGTGGCTACAGGGTTGTCATTCGGGTGAGTTCCATTGTTGAATATAATTTCTATTGTTTTGGGAATTGTGGTACAAACATTAGTGTCAAATTTATTAGTCTATGGGGTTGATTTACAACATCAAGAGACTTCACATGGAAAAAAATTCTATTATGGGTGACAAGAGAGTTGTAATCAATTGGATCAATGGTCAAGAAAATATTTCCACTCACAGCCTAAAAAATTAGAGGCTTCGTGTAGAAGGAATTGTTTATTAGCATCTCTTTTGAGCATGTCTAAAGAGAATTCAACATTGTGGCGGGTGAGATTTCAAAAAGAGGACTATCGGTTTCCTCAAGTTTTTTTTTCAATTTTTCTCTTTGTGTAACAATGAGCCATAGGAGGAAGTCTCTTTCCCAATGTGTTGATGATGATATTATCCTTTGATGGGGTGTAGTTTCTTCTGAATATTAGACTATATGCTTATAAGAGATGGACAGTTTTGGATTGTCTCATTTTAGATGGTTTATGATTTTTTTTTAAATAATTTTTATGCATTCCAAAAATATAGTGCATATTAGACCTATGGCCAAGACATATAGAGATATACATGGGAATGTTTATCTTTTTGTGGTGGTTTTTTGTACTTGATTTAGATGTTTCTCATGCATCCTTGATTATGTATTGGTTTTTCATTTAATATGATATTCTAATGTTTTTTCTTTCCTGAACAATTCCAAAATTTCCACAATCTTAACCCTCATTGACAAAATGTTGAACTTTTCCCCTAGCATAGTAAAGGGAATTGTATTCAAAATGATATTCTCCAAAATAGCAATGTATATAGCTAACACTTAGCAACACAGTTAAACCGAAATTATTTCGAGCCAACGAAATTATTCGGAAAGCCGAATCTCATGCAAAATTTGTAATGACGAAGTACCTTTAAACGTCAAGGAAAAAAGAGCAAAAATATATCTGAAAGTTTCTGACAAAGCATTCTCAAATTTCAAGATGCACACCTTAAAATGCGGAGCCGCAAAATTCCAGTGAAGACTTGAACTATTAGGCAAATAATACACCCAAGACTAATGGATCTTCTGACGTTACTCAATTTTCTGCCATTTTTGGAGATGGACACGCTCATCGCATCTGAATTGTCATTTGGTAGAGATGACGCAGCAGATGAGGAAGGGTCTGTGGAGGTCTTTCTCTGTCCGTCGAATTTTTTCGCAGCCTGGTAAGTGGTTTGGATCTACTGCACTCAATTCCATGTCGAAGGAATCCAAGAAGAACCTGGTTCGGATACACAGTAGCTTAACTTACCCAAATTCCCAAAATTCAAGCTTTGCATATATTAGGATTTATTATGCTTGCTTAGTTTGGATTGGGTTTAGGTAGGGAAGTTGAGAGATTCTCTCAACTTCTCTCTCTAATATTAAATTAGTTAAACTATATATATTTGATGTATCTCTGTTTATTGTAATATAGAAAATTAATTAATTATTATTCTGTGAGAATGATTATCATAATTTTAATTTAGTATAAAGCTTTATTCAGCTAGTTCTCATGGGAAGAAATCAACGAGAAAATGTAGAAATAATAAATATTAAATATATATAGAATAGTGAATGGTTTAGTGAATTTATTTTCTCGGTGAAAGATTTTTTTTTTTTTCGTGTGTTTGGTGCGGTGGTATTTTCAGTCTTTTCTGCATTACCAATATTTGGAGGGCAAGGATTTTCTAAAGTTCGTTGACTGGAGAGAAAAAGGAGTCGTGATAGCCAATTTTGCTAGTGCTAACGGCATTGGAATGTTTCTAATTAAGCTAAATAATGTAAGATTGTTTTGCTTGTTTCTGTTTCTCAACGGAGGATTCTAGGCAGTCTTGACAGTGCGTGAATGAGAAGTTTTTGTGGGGATTCCGAATGGTTCGGCCTTGGATCCGCACAGCTGACTGTTGCATGTTTTGCTTTAAAGGCTCGGTGTTGCGTAACAGATGTCGCATTGAGAATGGTCTTCAGGTTCATGTTGCAGATAATTTCATGGGAAATCAGCATTTCATCATGCTTGTTATTTTTGAAATTTTGTGATATTCATGGGATATCACTTTATAAATGACATCAAATAAGATCAAGTTTACCCTAACAATACTCTATAAGTGGATCAAGTTTAGAATAACAATACTTTACCAACTAGAACTATGAGATTCTCAACTTTAGAAAAAGAAATGGTGGGCCATTTTCAGAGAGGGACATTCTTGAATTTTTCAGCGGGCGGCAGCAGTTCATGGGTGTCAGCGGGCGGCAGCATTTCAACGTCCCAAAGAAGCTGCAAGGTGAGTGTAACAATCTTTATCCGTTATTCCACCTTGTGCTTGACAGCAATCTGTTCGTCTTTGCCAATGGAAAATCGATTCTGTTGGACCTTGTGAATAAGCGTGTGGTGCGGAATTACCCAGAGTTCATATATTCTTCGTAATTAAGCATGTTCGGACCACGAGTACGCGGATCCTAATTGCTGTTTGCCAATCACACTAGATGGAGAAACCCGTGTTTTGATTTGGATCTATTCTGCCGTGTGCAGTGATGAAATTCAAGCCCCCAATTCCTCTACGCATCAAGATGTTGCAGCTTTGGAAAACTGCATCCGCGTTGCTGAAAATAAAGTCCACGCTGCCATAGACATCACATTCTCTGTAAAACTGGTGCTGGGTATATGCATAGAGCATGCCTTGGTAACCTTTAATGCAGCATCGATAGAGAGCAGGGTAGACCAATCCTAGCGAGAAAAAGCAACCGGTTGTGTTCTGTGTGTGCGCCTTTGTTTGTTTGTAAAACATACAGGTAAGAATAATTAATGAACAAATTTAGTATTAAATTATTAGTAGTTCAGCGTTCTTGAGGTCAAAGAGCAAACAGCTGGGCCATAGTTATAATTTTATATGCTAATAATATCTTGTTCTCGAAACCGAAGGCATGAGTTATAAATTATTTTGTAGGGTTTCAAGTGTGAAATCGCTGTCCTGGATGATGTTGATCCTCTTCATCTCGAATATTTTCTATGTTATTGAAATTATTCTTCGAGTTAGCTACGGACGAAATATTCCATGGCGTTGGGTCAGTGTAGAACCTCTTGCGGGGGTGCTGAATCATCTGGTCATTGATGGTCAGAATCAGGTGTACTTTAAATGGGTTGAAAGGTAAGCTCGAAGATGTGGAGAAAGAAAGAGCGAAGTCCAAAAGACTGCAGAGTGGGTAGAGTTGCTGATGAATACCAGATCAGACAAAAAGACAAAAGTTAAAAGTGATGTAATTGTGATTAAGTATTATATGTTTTGTAAAGTAAGCATTAAGGAGAATGGATTTGTCAAATTGGCCAGTTTGGATGGATTTTGAGAAGTTGAAAATTCTCTACTTCTATCCGTCCGGAAGTCGTTCTTCCTCTATATTTGATGTATCTACGTTTGTTCATACAGAAATTAATTATTGTGTGTTATTCTTTTAATGGAATGCATTTGCTCTCACCAATTTTAATTGCATCGACGATTTTCCTCTTCCACGAATTTACAGTCTGGAATTACATCCTCTCTAAGAGATTGGTGGAATTACATATTATTGATAGTACAGTCTGATAATGAGTCCTCTTTACGAGATTGGTGTAATTTCATATTATTGATAGAATTACAAGACACGGATCATGAATTAATAAGACAAATAAACCATAACACTATAAACAAATATAGCAGAAAGTTCATAGCAACATTCACAACTAAAATATCTATTCTCCTGGATCTTGGGCCCGAGCCACAATCCAGGCTTTGATACTAACTTAAATTTAAATTTGCGGTTTACACTTAATATTAATAAAATAATGTTACATGTAATGTTGTTTTAAGATAGATAAATTATTTTGGACTCAAAATCACTTGGTTGAGAGAATATCTCAATGACACACAAATCTAGAAAACATCTACATTTAAACAGATCTTAAAGAATAAAATCTAACTCCTTTACATAGAAAGCATCACACCTAAAACAAGTTAGAATTATATTTTTTAAGTCCTATTACCCTATGTTTTATGTATTATCCTATGTTTGAGGCCTTATTTGGCTTATTCTCCACCTTATTACTCTATCCTATCAGTCTATGACTTTATCAATTACCCTAACTACTCCATTTCCTATTCTTTAACCTATTACTCTATCCTATTACACATTATGTTTTATTACTCTATCCATATCCATTACCCTATAGGCTATGGGTTTATTTGATCTCTTTTACCCTATGCTTTAAGTTTGACACTTATTTGTCCTATTCTTTACCTTATTACCCTATGTTTTATGTTTTAAACTAAGTTTGAGGGCTTATTTGGCCTACTCTCTACCTTATTACTCTATATTAGTTTATGTTTTATTACTTTATCAATTATCCTAATTACTCCATTTTACATTTTCTATCATATTACCCTATCCTAATACACTTTATATTTTTTTACTCCATCCATCACCCTATGGGTTATGTGTTTATTTAATCTCTTTTACCCTACAATTTAAGCTTAAGACTTATTTGGCATGTTCTCAACCTTATTACCGTATCCTATTACACCTTATATTTTATTATGGTATCCATTAGCCTATGCATTATGGGTTTATTTGATCTATTTTATACTAATATCTATCCTATTACACCCTATATTTTATACTCTATCCATTATCCTGTGTATTATTACCCTATGTTTCAATTTTAGAGGTTTGTTTGGTCTCTTTTTCCGTATGTTTTAAATTATCTTATTTTACCTATTCAGGGCTTATTTTACCTCTTCCATTAAGTAAAAAGCCTAAAAAACACCCTCATTCTTGACCCTTATTGACCCATATCTTATATTAAAAAATAAATTTCATTAAGATTTTTTCATAAAGTAGATAATGCTAAAACAAGTCTTGCATTAATTTGTAATCTTAATTTTTTTTTCCATTAGTGATTCATCTAGTTTAATATTTCTTTCCACCATTTCAAACTTTCCACCGTCTTACCAACTTTGTCACACCGCCTTGTTTTTACCCTTAGTGCTTTGTGGTCCATCAACATTAATATTTATTTCTATCCTTTCAATTTTTCCACCACCTTACAAACTCTTTCCACCATGTCAAGCTTTCCACCGCCTCGCAAGCTTCATACATCTAGGTATTCTCCGCCCTATTACTTAAAAAATTCTGTGACATGTGAATTTTCACTGCCCCATAGCTTGTAAATAAATAGAGACCACATCATCCACATACAATTTTTGTTAACTTATATACTTTATTATATAATTCACATGTTTGGACAAACACCCACCAACTACTAAAGGAGCACCCAACCACAGTCTCCACAACATCTTCCAAAATTCGGTGCTCTGGTCCAAAATACAACATGTCTCCAAAATTCAGTTCTTTAGTCTAAATATTATAGCTTTGAGAAAAATAATTGCTAATACATAGTTCTATGCAATTTTTTTGTGTATCAATTCTCCTATAAAAAAAATAAATGATTTGAATTTCAACCTAAGAAAAAAAACAATCAAAAGAAGTCTTGTTATGATGGAACAATCAAAATGGGTCTTATTTCTTTATCAATCGTAATAAGAGGACACTTAGAATAAATTTAATTATGGATACTTAAAATTATACATTGTAACATATCTGGAAATAAATTTAATTGTGAATAATTAAAATGATACATTATAACATCCACGGCTTTTTAGTATTTTACTTGTAACCACTACTGTAACCTCAATGAAAGAAGAAAGAAGAAAGAAATTATTTTAACATCCACAAGGCTAAAAATAACCTATGGGACAAATTTCTTCTTCATCTGGTTATGTATTCATCCCTTTTCCTGTGAAGCCTCACAATAAACGCTTCCAGCTTCTCGACAAACCCCTCGCTGAATAGATTATCCCAAGAGCTAGCTACCACAATATCTGCATAACTTTCCCTGTTGTCTTTGAACTTTCAAGGCCTCGCATTCTAAAAATGAAATGCTTTTTTGTTTCCACTTTTCCGAAAGAACAAAAAATACACTCTTTCCTCCCCCTTTTCTAGTGCTCTGTTTCACAACAAAGTTTATGAGAATGTCCTTAACTGGGCAATAGGAATTTTGGCTCTCCAAGAAATATTGGCCTCTATGTACGCTTTTTGTTGATGATTATGAGTGGGATTAAACACTTCAATATAATACTTTCTTTTCTCCCTAGCTCCTTATCCCAAGTACTCTTTTGGAACTTATCCATAACAAAAGATTTTATCTATTTACTGTTTATGGGACACGTGTTCAAGAAAATACCCTATTTACTAAACCATTTGTTATTTTGTTGCATCCAAGTCTTCTTTATTTTGCACAATATGTCATTAAGGACAACTCCAAGTCCATCCGTCTCTCTTCTGTGAAGCACATGATCATTTTTATTTGTTATTAGGATTTTTCTTCTTGCACATTCGATCATCACTACCCACACTGCCTCTCGCTTTCATATATGCTTATACTCCTATAAACCATTTGCCTTCATATGTGCCCCTACTCTTACATGTTGTACAGCCTTACCTATTGAACCATCCCCATCCATGCTTTTTTGTCTTACAAAGAAGGGAATGTTTCCGATAATACAAAAATTCAGATAATTGCAAAAACAAAAAGACCGTTTGCATGAGATTATAAATTACAATATACATGATGTTCCCGTGAACTGATTTCATACACATAAATTCTAGCATGTTGAGATTCAACAAGAATATGAGCTTAGTGAAAAGAATCGCCTTCACTAAGTGGGCCCGCAGGCTATTTTTGGCGCAAGTCTATTTTTAGACTATGTCTATTTTTAGACATGATGATCATATTTCAGAAGTTGCAGGATGCTATTTGTGGATGGTTTATCAAGTTGGAAAAATAGATGAAATTCTATTTTTAGAATATTGGGCGAAGTCTATTTATAGATCGTCAATCTAAAAATAGATGCATGTCGATTATTATTAGCTCTTAATAATAATCAGACTCTAAACAACAACTTATTCTCTTGGAGCACTTCAGTTCAGTGCACAGATGTGGCACGTCAGTGGACTAAGGGAATTACGCAATTCCCAAGGGTTTAATGGAGCTAATGCATGGAGGACTCAATTAGAACTCAAGTGGCAGAGTTATGACACAGTTGGAAGAAGTAGTTATGGAGTTGTATTCAGTTTAACTCAGTTAGACTCAGTTGAGCTAGTTGTATCTAGTCTAACTGATTGATACACTAGTGAGAGTGGAGTGAATTAATTATTTAATTAATTCAAAAATAATAACTCATTAATCAACTGAACAATACAGCAGTTAACTACAGTGCATGGCAGTTTCAGTGGAGACCCAGTGGAGAGATAGGTGAAAGGGCAAGATGGACTATCTGTTGTGACTATAGTGATGCATTGATTGCATCACACACACATTGGAGTTGCCAATGAGGATTGCACAATCAAGGCAAGGGCAATTCGAATTCATTCAAAGCTATTCTTCAATAGGGATTGTGTAGTGGAGGCAGGCTAGCAGGGGGCAGAGATCGGTGCATGGATTTGCAAGATTGTTCCTGATTAGTGTATGATGATTGTACTGTACTGAGAGCTTGATAAGCTTTGTATGAGGATTTTCATATGATTCCATGATACATAATATATAGTTGGGGTTTTCAACTTCAGGTTTTCTCGGTTAAAAACAACTGTGTTATGTGCAATTATTTTTATTTATGCTTTACATGTGTGTGCAATTAATTTTCCGCAAAAGATTAACAAGTGGAATAGATTTAGTATCTTGCATAAAGTTAAATAGTGTGAGATCAAGTGGATCTAGGACATATGCATGCTTAGTGCATATATTTTCTACAAGATATCAGAGCATTGTTAATTGAAGATTGCAATTGTAAAGTGAGTTTGTGTTGGTGGACAATTCGAATTTGCTATAGAAGATTCTTGGTGCAGAAGTTGAGTATACACTAAAATGGCTTTCAATGGGTTGCGATTGGAGTATCCGCTTGATGGGAGCTTGAATTACATAGCCTGGAAGGACAGGATGGAGGCAGTTCTGGAGGATAATGGACCGAAGGAGTTCATCAATAGCGATGTTCCTAAGTCGGGATCTAGCGATGCTGCATTACTTGACGCATGGCAAAAGAAGACAACAAAGACAAGAAGAATTCTGTTGGAAGGTGTGAAGGACCATATTGTGTCCAGCCTTCACGGGAAAGCCACTCCATTCTTAATGGGAAGGCTTTGACAGATTTGTTCCAAAGCAGAAGTGACCAGAGGAAGTTGGCGCTTAAAGACAAGCTCATAAAAATAAAAATGGAGAAGGGCGACAATATTCCAAAATACCTCACGAAGTTTGTCCACTGCAAGGATGAATTGGGAAGTGTGGGGGTTACTATTGATGATGAAGACTTGGTGAGCTTGGCTCTCAAGGGATCGAATAGTTGGCATAGCTATGAAGACTTTGTCAATGGATCTGAGAAACTGTCAGATGGGAGCGACTTTGGTCGGATCTTGTGCAGGAGGAGATAAGGTGGGGTACCAAGGATGGATCTTCATCGAAGAATGAAGATGAAGAGAATTGCGCTTTGGCTATCAAAGAAATTAAAGGGAAGGGGAAGAAATATCCTTCAAAATCCGATGCTAAAGGCAAGAAGCAAGATTTGTCCAAAGTGAAGTGTTTTCATTGTCACGAACATGGACATTTTGCCACTAACTGTCCACAGAAGAAGAAGAACAAGAAGGCTGTTGGATCTGCAGCTGGAGAGGCCTTAGCCTCACAATTTGAACTTTATTTCTCCTTGATCGCATGCTTGGTTTCAAGTTGTATGGGATCGGTGTGGTATCATGATAGTGGTGCATCTTTCCATATGACGAGAGACAAAGAGTTGTTTAGTGACTTAGAGGAGAAGGACCTCCAGATGCATATAGAGATGGGCGACGATGGTCGGTACAATGCGACTGGCATTGGGACCATTACCTTTGAGAGGGATTCTGGTAATCCATTCTTGTTGAATAATTTTATGCATGTTCCAGGTCTAGAGAAGAACTTGGTCTCAATCACAATGCTGGAAGACAGACGTTATGATGTTGTTTTCAGTGAGGGAAAAGCCTTCCTTCAACATAAAACAATGGGTCAAACCAAGAAGATAGGGGTTCGAATTAAGAATCTCTACAAGATGGAGGTAGATGGCTGTGCTGCAATGGTGGGCAAAGCAGAAGAAGTGGTGAGCCGAGATGAGGGTGAATTATGGCACAAGAGATTGGGCCATCTTCACCATGGCGCTTTGAATATTTTGCAGCAGATTTCTACTGGACTTCCCAAGGGCAATTTCATAGCAAATATATCAAGCAAGGGATGTACTATGGGTAAGTTTGTGAAGACCACCTTTCATGAGAAGGAGAACCGTGCTTCAAGATCCTAGAGAGAATTCACGTAGGTTGTGTGGACCTTCTGGCTAGTTTTTTCCAATAGCAAACAATGTGCATTATGTTATATTTGTTGATGACTTTCCGTAGATGCTAGGATCTTCTTCAAGGCAAGAAGAGTGAAACGTCTCAAAGTTCTGAGTTCAAGGCATTGGTGGAGAAGGACTGGGAAGAGTGAAAAGCTCTACTGTGAGCGATAATGGTGGTGAATACATCTTGGGCGAATTCAAAGACTTCAGAAGCAAAGAAGGAATTTGAAGAGAACTTATAACGTCTCATAACCCACAGCAGAATGGGGTGGCTGAGCGGAAGAACAGAACGATCGTGGGTGTCGCACGGGCGATGTTGCATGATCAGGGCCTACCCCTTCACTTGTGGGCTGAGGCATGCAATACAGCAGTGTATGTGCAGAACCGTTGTCCTCACAAGGTTCTTGGCATGAGTACACCAGAGGAGGCTTATTCTGGCAAGAGGCCTGATATTTCTCATCTGAGAATTTTTGGCTCACCTGTCTACATGCATGTGACAAAGGATGCCAGAAAGAAGCTGGATCCGACCGCAGAGGTTGGAATATTTTTGGGGTACACTGATACACCTCACAACTATCGGGTGTATTTTCCTGCAGTTCCGATGACCGTTGTGCCATCTGATATAAAATTCGCTTGAGGAAAGCCATGAAGTTGTCGCTTGAGAGGGAGCTACACTTGCATGCTAGAGGAGGAACTTTGTTCCCAAAGATGAGCCTTTGGATTTGGGTCAGCCAATGAGGGAGATTCATAGAGTGGAGGAGTCCACTCATGCAGTAACAAACAGACCAAACATCGAAAGGCAGAAAGCGTACCAATGACGCTGAGAGACTGAATGGATCAGTTTGATGCGTCACAACTAAAATGTCCTTATCATTAGCCGTTGCATAGAGATTGCCACTGACCGATTTACTAGATACATGGCTCTTATGAGCAAGTGTATCATGACAGAGCCATATCCTTTCAAGAAGCGAGGTAGGAGCCCAGATTGGTAGATTCCATGGTGGAGGAGTATGAGTCCATTGTTAGAAACAGTGCTTGGGAGATTGTTCCAAGGCCGGTGGGAAACCAGTTGTAGGATCAATATGGATATACAAGGTAAAGCAAGCTACTGATGGGAATTTTGAGAAGTATAAGGCAAGATTTGTTGCACGGGGCTTCTCACAAATTGAGGGGATTGACTATGAAGAAACCTTTGCACCTGTCACATGGTATTCTTCCATACGGACCATCCTTTCTCTCAGTGTAGATGGGTTGGCACATTCATCAGATGGATGTGAAGAATGCGTTCCTTAATGGGATCATTGAGGAAGAGGTGCACATTGAGTAGCTTGAAGGATTTGAGATCTTTAGCAGCGAGTCGCATGTGTGCAGGCTCAAAAGAGCGATGTATGGGCTAAAACAAGCACCCCGTGCTTGGTACACTGGGATCGACAGCTATTTCACTGGACTTGGCTTCACTAAGAGTGAGGCGGATACAAACCTGTACCAGATTGTGGTGGAGGGTAAGATTTTAATCATTGTACTTTTTGTTGATGATTTAATACTAACGGGTGATGAGTAGTTGATACACTCATGCAAGGCAGATCTTGCAAAGGAGTTTGAGATGAAGGATTTGGGCCTCCTTCATTATTTCCTTTGGATTGGAAATATGGCAGCGAGAAGGTGAATTGTTTGTGTCTCAAGGCAAGTATGCTCGGGAGATACTTGGTAAGTTTCACATGGAGGACTGCAAGCCCATGGACACTCCTCTTCCAAGAAATTGGAAGAAATAGGATGCTACATCGGCAGAGGTAGTGGATGCCACTATTTATCGATAGTTGGTGGGTTCGCTCATGTATTTAGTTAATACAAGACTGGACATATGATATGCGGTGAACCAGCTTTCGCAAGTGATGGTTAGTCCTACCAAGATCTTTTGGAAGGCAGGCAAGCATGTCCCGAGATATCTCAGGGGCACATTTGAGTATGGTTTATAGTACAAACATACGGATGAGGTGAAGTTGCATGGCTTCACGGATGCATATTGGGCAGGAAGCCCAACAGACAGAAAGAGCACATCAGGAGGATTTTAGTATCCTGATCTATATAGTTTCGGGTACAACAGAAACAAAGATCCATGGCATCACAATGGAAGGATTACATGGCAGCAAGTCAAGCTCGCATGTGAGGGGCTATCTAGATGAGTAAGATCCTCGGTTGGTTTGTTCGCTTCACATTTAGATCCTACTGCTGATACATTGTGATAATCATAGTTGCATTAAATTGTCGGTTAATCCTGTGTTTCATGATAGATCTAAACATATTGATATACGGTATCATCATATCAGAGATTGTGTGTAGCGGAAGATCATGTTGCTTCAGTACATTCCTACGGAGGATCAGGATGCAGATATTCTAACGAAGGCGCTCACCATGAGAAAATTCAAATACCATAGAGGCAGGATCGAGGTGAAGGATAATCCCTATGTTGTTGAGAGGGAGTGTTGAGATTCAACAAGATGATGAGCTTAGTGAAAAGAGTCGCCTTCACTAAGTGGGCCCGCAGGCTATTTTTGGCGCAAGTCTATTTTTAGACTATGTCTATTTTTAGACATGATGATCATATTTCAGAAGTTGCAGGATGCTATTTGTGAATGGTTGATCAAGTTGGAAAAATAGATGAAATTCTATTTTTAGAATATTGGGCGAAGTCTATTTATAGATCGTCAATCTAAAAATAGATGCATGTCGATTATTATTAGCTCTTAATAATAATCAGACTCTAAACAAAAACTTATTCTCTTGGAGCACTTCAGTTCAGTGCACAGATGTGGCACATCAGCTGACAGAAGGAATTACGCTATTCCTGAGGGTTTACTGGAGCTAATGCATGGAGGACTCAGTTAGAACTCAAGTGGCAGAGTTATGACACAATTGGAAGAAGTAGTTATGGAGTTGTATTTAGTTTAACTCAGTTAGACTCAGTTGAGCTAGTTGTATCTAGTCTAACTGATTGATACACTAATGAGAGTGGAGTGAATTAATTAGTTAATTAATTCACAAATAATAACTCATTAATCAACTGAACAATACATCAGTTAACTACAGTGCATGGCAGTTTCAGTGGAGACCCAGTGGAGAGGTAGGTGAAAGGGAAAGATGGACTATCTATTGTGACTATAGTGATGCATTGATTGCATCACAGTTTTTATTAGGTTACCAATTTATGAGGATTGCACGGTCAGGGCTGGAAATAGTGGTGAATTATTCAAGCTATTCTTGTGGGTTTGCGCGATGAGCCAGGCTAGCAGAGGGCGAGATCGGTGCATAGTTTGCAAGACATTCTGATTAGTGTATGACGATTATCTTTGTCTTTGAGAGCTTGTGATAATCTTTGTATGTTTGTATGAGCTTGTCATATGATCTCCATGTTACATAATATGTAGTTGGGGTTTTCAGCTTCAGGCTTTCCCGGTTAAAAACTATGTTTTGTGCGATTGAATATTTTTGTTTATGCTTCACATGTGTGTGCAATTAATTTTTTCCGCAAAAAAATTAACAAGTGGAATAGATTCAGTATCTTGCATAAAGTTAAATAGTGTGAGATCAGGTGGATCTAGGACATATGCATGCTTAGTGCATATAATTTATACATAACACATAGAGAAATTCCCAAAACATGAAAGTTACTTTTATATCATTCATTGAAATCATTGATTCAAACATCCCACTTAGGTCACATGTCTTGTTCAAATAAGTAAGAACGAAAAAATGCTCAAAATGAGAACAAACATACAAGGGTGAAATCTCGAAGTTGGGAAACACTTTTTGGCGGATGGCTAGAATTTGGGTAAAAAATTTAATTTCTCGTCCGAGAAAATAGTCAACTCAATTTCTCAACCAAGAGTTTTTTATACTCTCATCCGAGAGATTTTTAATGTTTCGCCCGAGAGTTTGATTGGGCTTGACCGGAGTTAAAATACTCTCGGACGAGAGTTAAGTATTTTCTCTTCCGATAATTTTAAAGACATAAACTCTCGGGAAACTCTCGTCCTAGAGTACTAAAACTCTTTTCCTATAGATGTTGTTAGATGGACAACAACATGGTGGGATTGGACAAGGATATGGGCCAATTAAGGAATCCACAGAGGCAGTAGTGAAACACTAGCCACAAATCTCTTACATTACTATAGCTCATGATGGTTAAACCCCAGCCACAAATAATAATTTTAAATTAAGAGGAAATTACAATATTGTGGATCATTTCAAGATCCATGATCTTCTCCATAAAACTCTCAACATGATTCTCTCTAAAAAGCTCTCAACATGATTTTTTCCACAATGCTCTCAACATAATCCCTAAGATCCCTCATAAATATGATTTTTCAAGATTTTTAACAAATCCCTTGCCTTTTGATGTGTCTTCTTCATTTTCTCCTTCAAGAAGTTGTTCTTGCTAAAAAATTTCGAATGATGGTTCAGTGGTCCTGCATGAGTTCATCAATCAATTTAATGAAACCTCTCCCAGTTTTTAGTAAGTGACTCTAGTAATGTGACCAATACAACATTCCAATATTTTAATGTGTTAAAATGATGCTCGTGCTAAAAAATATCAATGCTTTCTACAAACAAAAAACCATTCCCAGTAATATATCCTTTTTTAATTGTTCACTTTTCAGAACATTTACTGTGGTTAGTTTCTATGCTCAGTTTTGAGTCTTCAATTGGTCACATTCTGTCACTTATATCTAAATATATCACTCCTTGGAACAAATTATTGTGGATTAGATTTTGTGTCCAATTCAGGCGCCTCCTATGATCTCGGCTCAAGGAGTTGACTCTCTATTTCCGAGTGTCTCGACTCTTGCTAAATCATAAGATCTGGTATATCTGGCTTGCGGATTGTTGGATATTCTCTTGGTGTTATAAGTTAGCCACCAAGGTTAATCTCGAATATCCCTAAATTATTTAACCATGGTTAAAAAAACATTATTTCCCAATAGTTTCTTGTTATAAATTGTAGCCTTTGGGCATTGAAAAGAGGCGGCCATTAGAATGAAAATATGGCCAACCAAGGCACCAATAGATGCCATGTAATAGTTTAGTGGGTATAGTTAATGAAATTTTATTTCTACTTTATATAATTATATGTCTGTGGCATGGTGATTTAATGCATTTATGGTTTGATGCATAGATCTGTTGACTTTATTTGATGAATTAACGTTACATGTAGAGAACAAAGTTGCTTAGTTTTTTGCAGTGGATGCGAGGATGAGCTGAGTTTGAGGAATCATAACCCATAGGTCCTAGGATCGATACCATAAGAAAACTTGAAATGATAGACCCCGGAATTCATTTTCATCATGAACAATTGAAATTTTTTTATGCCAAATTTTAGGATATTCTCATAATCTACAAATAATATAAATTTAATAAATTGGAATTGATATTAATTGCTTCATTGCAATAACCACTATCAATACCAAACCAATGTCTTTCCTTCTTTTCCCTTCCCTAACTTTACTCCACCTCCTTTGTTTCTTTGCCTTCACCTTTGCTACGTAACGATTTTAAATGTTAATCCAACATCCTTCATGTTTATCCTACCTGTTTGTGCCAACAAAGTAGAAACAAAAATAAATACATAGCGAAGAGGAATAGCAAGCTTGAAAAACAAAGGCCAAGACAACTACACAACAACATAGACCATAAAATACCAGAAAAGTAGGGCATGCTTCCCCAGGCTAAGCACAGCAGGACACGCAAATCCAAGCTAGGACAAACGACGAAAGATAACAAAGTGAGACAGGCCAGTGATAGAACAATACCATAGGCCCAAGCTCATACAACACCTCATGTGATAAGCCTGAGTAAATTTAGGTGATTCACGTGTCCTCAGTTGATGTGGATTCTAGATTTTGGAATGTCTTGAAATTTGATGGTCAAGAAGAGAAAAATTGATCTCTCTTTATCTTTATCTTTATAGTCCTAAATATTCCTAAAATCTACAATCCCTTAATATAAATAACAATGTCATAATTAACAGTAACACAGTCACATAGCCATGTTATTGAACCATCTACAATCCACTTAATATAAATAACAATGTCATAATTAACAGTAACACAGTCACATGGGCCATGTTATTGAACATTAACCCGATAGTATAGCCATTTTCCAAGACGTATGGTGCTCATGAGAAATAAAAAAAATGCTACACATCTTGCACCATGAGAAATAATAATATAACTTATAGGCATTTATATTGACAATCAATAGTTAGTTCCTAAGTAACAATATCTTAATATATTTTCTTTTGTAGGGTGGAGATGATTTATATTTCCTTACACTACCTAAATATTATTTTTTGAATTTTATGTTTCTCCACTTTAACTGCATGGACACAGATATTTAATTTGCATGCCCATAGTTACTTAATTGTTTGTTTAGATAATCAAAATTACAATCAACGTTTTGGAAGTCTGTATAAGTGAAGGGCTTGTTCTTATTTAAAAACAATATATATATTTTATTTATCTAAAAGTTTCGTTTATGTTATTTATTTATTATTAAAAGTATAATGCATTTAAAGTTTTGTGTATGTGGTTTATTTATTATTTAAAGTATAATGCATTTGTGGGCATTGTTTTAGTAGTTTTTGTTATGGTAGGATTATAACAACTGATTTTGTCGATCACTATTAGTTTGGCATTGAACAATTCAAGTTATAATGTTTAACTTTGAAAATAAACATTTAATTGGACCATAGTTTTGAAGGTATAGCCTTTGGTGCCATGTGGATAACTACCTTAGATTTTTTTGCCGTAATTTCTAGATGTAGTTGCAATATTTATGCCACGATTTTAAAATATTTGTGCAATGATTTTTCATTGTTAAGCTTCATAATTAAAATTCTTGAAAATAGTTATACTCAAGTAAATAACATATTTACCATCATTTAGGGCCCACCATAATTTAAGAAAATATTTCCATAAAAAATTGAATAGATAAGATGGAAATAAATATACCTACTATGAGTTACTACATACCATTATTTATGTTTTCTTCAATGCTTTAAAATGTAGGAGTAAAAGTGTAAATGTGCCAACTTAGTAGTGGTTATTACCTACCGAAAATTTATGCAATTTCATATCCCTTAGTAGTAAATTAACTTTTCTACTTCATATATCAATTTGCAATTTCTCTAAATGCATAATGTTGTGTCTTTGTAGATAGTTCTAGGTCGAGGAACTATGCCAGAGCATATAATTAAGGTTTTAATTGGATTGGATGACCAATGTATTAAACCTTTAACAATTGTAAATTCTGAGTATTTCTGAGAAGCTCAAAGCGTTGATGTTCATTCATAACAAAATAAATCTTTAAGTTGATTTGGAAGGAAAAAATTAAGAAGATATATGATTCTTAAACATCCATAATGAATATCCATTTTTTCACATAGAGTTGATGCGCGCAAAAAAATTCTATAGCCAAATAATACATGCTGAGGGGATGAAAGAAGGCAACAATTAAAAGATATAGAGAAACTAACTCAAACAAATTATATAATTAATTAATCTGTTTTAGTGATTCTAAATTTGCAGGGGATTGTCAAGGAGATTGTTATTCAATCTAGGCTTGCTCAAACTCCTATGTTACGTTGAACATGTGCAAAACTGAATATGGAAAACATAAATAAATAACAAGACAAACTCACATGAATACAAAAGTTGTTAAGAATGAAGCCAAAATCCTTTGATTATCTTCTGGAATATCTTAGAATAGTACAACCATGTCACTGGATCATCACAATGGTTGAACCCTTCCATCTTTGAATTACAAAATACTTATAGAGTGTAATACAAAAATATCTAGATCTGAAATAAAATTTATTACAAAATGAAATATTATCCAAAATTGATGTGGATATTACAAAAATAGAATACAAAAATATCTATTCTAAACTGATTTGAATAATCAACACACAATTTGAGGCTATTGTTTGATGATTGTTGCTGGAAACTAAATTTTCTGTTTTCTACCCCTGTTATCTTGCTTTCTGGCCCTCTTTTCTCTGCCTTATGGTCACTAAAATCCTGATTTTTTTTTACTTGATGAGTTCAAGTAACTTATCCCACCTTTTATCATTTGGGATATAAAATATTCTTACCTTTCTATATGCCTCATCGACTTATGTGTATTTATCAAAATTTATGTGTATTTATCAAAAGTTTGCCTAAAAATAAATAAATTTTGAACTTCATATTAAATAAAAAGATCATATTTGAGACCCTTAATGAATGCTTGACCACTGATTATCCTTCTGACTTTGGAAAACTTGGTTGTATCTGTTGCTATCTCGTGCAATCTAAGCTGATAATTATCTAGTGGACTCAATTAGCCACTAGAGTCTCATATATATGGGAGTCCTTTCTAGCACAAAACATTACAATTTTTATGAAATTTTCTAATTTGTGCTTCTAAGTTTTGACATTTGTTTTCCAATTGTAACATTAAATTCCTTTTTGTCAAAAATTTCCTGGATTCTAGGACTGCAATAGTTCTATCTTCAATTCCAAATTCCTCTAGTAACATAGTTATCGATCAAACGGGAATTATTACCTCAAAACGAGAACTCTAGCCCAAAAAAACTCAAAAAACATGAAAAGACAACCCAAAAATGAAAAGCGTGTCTTCCAGAATGCACTATTTTTTTTAGGGTCAAATTTCAACATTTTTTTAAATTATGCTAAAAACCAATTTTTTTCTTGAAAAAAAGATTGAAAAAACACCCTCAAAACAAAAGTGTTGATGGTGAAATAATATCGCCAATTTTTTATATGCAAAAAACAATTTGAAAACAAAAAGTGTTGATGCTAGAATAACATTGCCAATTTTTTGTGTGCAAAAAGCAGCCTGAAAACGAAAAGTGTTGTTACTGGAATAACGTCGTCAAATTTTTGTATGCAAAAAACACCTTGAAAATGAAAAGTGTTAATGTTGGAATAATGTCTTTTTCTTTTCGAGGTAAATTGTCAACAATTTTTTAATAATGACATTAAAGATAAAATATCATGACTCTGAAAACCCTTAAATGTTCAATGATAAACATGACATTAAAGATAAAATATCAAAAGTCTTAAAATTGCAACAATTTTACGCATGGTATTAAAGATAATATATTCTCGTGTCTCTGAAAAGCCTTGAAAATCTAAGGATGAAATTCAAGATAAAATATCTCATTTATGAAAATGAAATTCCAAGAATATTTGTGCATGGTATTAAAGATAAAATATCACTTGTAAAAATTAAAATTAAAATTAAAAAAAAAACACACAAAAAATTCAAAAGAAAATAAAAAGGGAAAATTAAAAAAAAAAAAATTTAAATTAAGATTAACCCGAAATAAAAAAAAACAAAAACGAAAACAAATATTATTTTTTTTTAAGTTATAAAAACTAATAAATAAATAACTAAATAAACACATAAGTAAAAAAATGATAAAATAAAATAAAATTAGTTAAAATTTAAATAAATAAATAAATAATATAAAATATTAAAACAAAAAATAATTTAAATTTAGAAAATTAAATTTAGAAAAATTAATAAAATTTAAAAAAGGAAACAAAAATAATAAATTTGGAAAAAAAAAAAAAAAAAAAAATTGAAAAGAAAATTTAAATAATAATTTAAATTTAAAAAATTCATATAAATCTATGAAAAATACGTTTTTAAATTAAAAAAATTCATTTTTTTATTTTAAAAATAAAAATAAAATTAAAAACATTTAAAATAAAATTAAAAATAAAGATTTAAAAAAATTAAAAAATTAAAACATTTTTCAAATTTGAAAAAAAAAACTAAATTAAAGAAAAACAAATAAATTCAAAAATATAAATTACATATATATGATTCTTTCGATAATAACCACATTCAAATGAACATTATCGATGTGTTTCGAACCAACCAGTGTGGTTCATGAATGTGATTATTACCGAAATAATTTTACATAATTTTATGATGGATCACAGAAGCCAAACTTATATATATATATATATATAATTTTTTAAATTAAAAATTAAATTTAAAAAAAAAAAGAGTAAAAAATTTAAAAAAAAATAATAATTTAAAAAAATTAATAATTAAAAAAAATAATAATAATAAAAAATAAACCATTATCGTTTCCCTAAGGGCCGCGAGGCCCGATCAATGGGTTGCAGAGAGCTTCCATCTTGACCGATGGGCGGGGGAGAGCGGACAACTCTCCGGTACCTTTCGACCGATGGGCAGTGGAGACCTGCCAACTCTCCGCTGCCTATCAACCGAGCCCCATAGCCCCCAGGGCGGTGGCAGTGATTCCCAAAATCGACCCAGAGCGGCGGTGATTCTCGTAATCAACCCACGACGACGATGATTCCCAGAATCAACCCCCATCACCTTGGGGTCGTGGAGCTCGTCCAACAGGCGGCAAAGAGATGCCAGCACTTTGCCACCCATAGGCCGAGCCTCGGGGCCCCTAGGGCAACGGCAGTGATTTTTATTTATTTTTTTAATTTTTTTTTAATTTAAATTTTTTTTTAATTTTTTTTTTTATTAAAATTTGTTTTTTTATTTATTTATTTTTTTTTATTAACTTAATTATAATTATTAATTTTATTTTAATTCATTTTATCATTTTTTTTTTAATTTATTTATTTTTAGTTCAATTAATATTTTTTAAATTTATTTTTATTTTTAAATTTAATATTTTTTTTTATCAATTTCTCCATCTACGCTTCCATTTTATGCATCAGTATATTTTTCTCTGCAATCATCTGAAGCATATTCTCCTTTTCTTTCTCCAGCTCACTTACTTCTTGTGCTTGAGGGTGTTCAGTTGTTGGCAACTTTCATTGTTTTCTCAATGCTTGGATGTTTGCATTTCTTCTTTTGATTATTTCCTCATCTTCCTTTACATCATTAGGATTCAATCATAATTTTAATACTAGATCCTCTAGCCCCTTAATTTTTGTATCCTTTACTAGATAAGACATATTTTCTAGCTTCAATTAAGAACAAATATTATTTAAAGATGCTTGCATCTTAGAAGTTTCCATGGAAAAACTTGTCAAAGATGTATATATCATTTCTCTTGCTTTCTTGTGAAGATCAATTTGATCTATTCGATGTATCAGTTTGGTATCAAATGAAAACACGTAGGTCTTATAATTTCAGCATTTTTAGGCACTTGGACCTCTGGTTCCAAAAATGCTAATTGGAACTATATTTTTACACTATCCAAAGCAGAAAGCAATCTAATTTGAGTTGTAGAAGATTGTTTCCAAAATTCTGCATAAATTGAAGTTTTAAGTGCTACATTTTTTTTCTTCATTTCTAAGAATCTTGAAAAAACATGTAGTTGTCTTGAAGAAGGAGAAGAATGAGAATATATTGTAGTTTCTTCAATTTGATGTAATGAAAATGAGGATTCTCCTGTAAGAATAATTGTAGTAGGTTCTTCATAAGTATGTGCTTCTGACGATTCTTCTTCATGATTTGTTGTCTTTCTTCTCTTGATCACTTTGAATTAAGTTTTCTGTAATTCTAATTATGTTGGAAACATACTTTCTCTCAGCCTTTTCAATTATTTTTATGTGGTATTTTGAGTTTCTAATACTGTCTGACTGGATACTAACTCCTCAACTTCCTGTAATGTATTCTCCTCCCATTATTCTTTGTTGGCATATTGTGCAATTTATGGTTTTTCCATATGAACATAGGGTGTTGATTTTTGTGCAACTCTCATTGATGAAAAAATTCCTAATAGATCATAAGACCAATTGAAAGTCAACCTAACTTTATTTTTTTCAACAAATCATTTACTTCCTTCTCTGCATCTCTAGTGTTGGATATGAAAGGGCTAACCTGTGCCTTTAGTTTGAACAGAGCTTTTTTTTCTGGAAAGAAAATGAACATCATCCATGTCCGTCATCTGCATGACATATTCAAGTGAAAAAATCCTTATGGGGATGAAAACTGGAAATTTGTAAGGTGAAAGCTCACATCCTTAAATCTTGATATCTATAAATTTCTAGCATAAATACCAATCTCCAACCTTAGAATGTTCACTTAAATGCATAATTATTTTGATCTCGATAGAAATTTTTGGAACTGCATCACTATTCAACAAAGAATTTTCCAAATACAAAAACTGATTGACAAAATCACTAAAAGAAAATTCTTCAGAAGTTTTCCTCACTAATGAGGTCCAATGAATCATTGATTGTGGCTTGCCTATAGTAGACAATTTCTTTAAGGGAAACTTGAACCTTTCTAACTGATAATATAAGAACAAGTAGACCGAAAGTGATTGGTTCTTAAATGAACCTTCAACACTGAATTTTAAAAAATGATCATGAATTGTGTTTGAGAGAAACTGACTATAATTGAACATTATTTAGGGTTTTTACCAGAAGAAAAGACTAATAAAAATATCAAAATAACTGCATCTACCCATTGTTCATTGGGATATCCTAACAGACAAAACAATAAGGAATAACTTGACTAGACATCTTAAGGAACATTACGGAGGAATAAGGTGGGCTGGTCCTTGGAAATTCAGAGTTCTCTGGCATAAAGGATTCAAATATTTGGGTTCTTTCTGAAAAGGATAATTTCTGATAAATTTCCATTAAAGCATCAGTTGAAAAAGGGTGAAGGTAATCTTGGGTTTAATTGGAGGGCTTGACAGATTGACTCAGCAATTATATAAAAGAGAGTTTCATTGTTTTTAGCAATTACAACTCTCTGACTTGGAAGATATCGAACTCCACACTAAGTGAAAAATTCCAAAAAAATGATATGTCTAAGGGAAATAAAACTGAGGTAGTAGAGATTCCCAAAAGAAAAAATCATCACTATAATCTTCATATTTTTTAAATGCCCAATTGTGAATCTCGTACAAATAAAATTCACAATTGGTTTCCACGATATTGAAATGGGTATCAATAAAGGGTAGTACATATAAATTAACTACAGGGGGTAACATTGGATTATCTACATATATCTTAGATTTTCCTTTGTGGGAAGCCATTGGGAAAAATAGAATTGTGGAGGACAATCGAATAATTACCCAGAAAGAAATTGTCCGAATTCACTTGCAGTTTCGTGCTAAAAGCTTTATTTTCAAGTAGAAATGGCGAAAGAAATTATTTTGGATAGGGGAGCAACTTTTATTTAGGTAATTGTAACAACTTTCAATTATGTTAACCATTATTGGCACGGAGGTATTAATATTCTTGAACATTGGTAGTAGAATTGAATGGGTTAATGGTCACCCACTAGATTCATCAGAAGAAATGGTGATGATAAACTGTAAAGGAAACTTAGGGGTAGGTGAAATCAGCGGGAGAATCGGCGAGAGGAATGAGTATTTTATAGGGGGGGTGGTAGGTGGTTTGTGGTTTTAAGCATATGGGTACCGTAATTCTTGGGAAGGTGACACGTATCAAAAGAGAGATCGGGAAAAAATTATTTGCCCCCCCCCCCCCCAAATAACTTTCGACAATGCGTGGGGTCTCGCAATATGTCAGGAGTCGATGATCTCAGAAGGCTTTATCTTGGCCATTCAAAAATTCATGAACTTTAATTTCTCAGCAACAATCAATCACATCAAATTATTACAATAAAATAATTGATTTAAAAATGCTTAGGATAATAAAATGAAAGTGTGGCGTTTAAACGTGCTCGCAACTACTAGGGATATAATATTTTTATTCTTTTATTCTTTTCTCCCTTTTATTTTCATTTCTTTATTTTTTTTGTTTTTTTTTTCTTTTTTTCTCTTTTTTCTCTTTTTTTTTTGTTAAATGAAGGAAAAACTAAAAACTATTACAAGGGTAAAAATAAGTTACAACCTATTCTTTCCTTTGACTTCTGCAATGTTGAAAGGTCTTAACTGTAAGTTATCAAACTTCCCACGTTTTCCTCTTTCTTCTCTTCCTGCATCCCATTTGAGAACTAAATCTCCTTGTCTAAAATCTCTTTCTCTGGCTTTTCTATCAAACAAAATATTCATTTTGACTTGATATTGTCGAATTCTGTGTTAAAATTCATCTCTATCCTGATTTAATTCAATTATTTGGCTTATTCTTCTTGAAAAATCATGCACTTCTTCATATGAATCCCGCAAAAACTTCATGACTAGAAATCTTAATTTTGTAGGGAAAATTGCTTCAATTCCATATACAATTTGAAAAGGAGATTTTCCAGTAGACCTTTTAGGTGAAACCCTGTTTTCCCATACGGCATATTTGATATGACTATCCCAACTCCTTTTATGATATGCTATTACTTTCTTGATGACTTTAATCAAACCTTTATTTTATGATTATGCTAGCCCATTACCCTGTGGCTAATAAGGCGTAGAATGATGTAAAGTAATCTAATAATTTTGACAGAACTATATGATCTTTATGTTGCCGAAATCTTGAACATTATCTGTAACTATTTGTCTTGGGAAACCAAATCTAGACATAATATTTTCTTCGATGAATTTCATCACCACTATATCAGTTTCATTCTTAACAAGAATTGCTTCTACCCACTTTATGAAATAATCAGTGGTTGTTAATATTTATATGTGTTGATTGCTGGAAGCTGAAATTATTTCACCAATGAAATCTAATTTACACTATAAGAAAGGAGCTTCTATTGAAATTGGTACAAGGGGAAGTATTTCTAACCTATTTTTTCTTGCAAATATATGACAAGGGTAACAACTATTCACCTTGGCTACAACCTGTACAAATAATTTTGGCCAATAGAAACCTACTCTTTGTATTTTATATTTAGATTCCTTCCAAGCATAATGTCCTCCACAAACTCCTTCATGAAACTGCTCCATTACTCCATCTATTTCACTTTCAGTCAAACAAGTAAGAGGATATTTAAGGGATCCTTCCAATACAAGTTTTCATTTATTATGCAGTATTTCATGGCCTTGAGTATAAGGGATCTACTTTGATTCATTTTGAATTCAGGGGGATACTTCAAATCATGTATAAAATGCAAATTTTCTTTGTACCAATATGATAATAAAAACTTTTCATTAATGTGTAAAGGAAAAGGAATAGGAACTACACTGGAATAAGGTTCTTATGGATTCTTCTCACTTGAAATATAAGAAGGTTCTTGTGGATTCTTCTCACCTAAAATATTCATAGTATTAATACCAAGTATTTTTCAATTTGATTATGCTAACAGTTTATCTAAGCCCTTTCCTTTCACCAATTTTGTAGGTCTGATATCTAAATCAAATTCCACTATCTTAGCAATCCATCTCCCCCTCTTTCCATCTGTGCAAGTTTGATTCAACATTGTCTTTACTGCATTGTTAGGGACATAACCAATTATAGGAGAGTGTAAAACATAAATCCTAAATGTTTTCAAAGCTTGTACCAAGGCATAAGTTTTTTTCTCTATGATTTCCTATTTTATTTCAGCGTCTCTCATAACCTTACTAAATAAATAAATTGGTTTTCCATGTTGATCACCATTTCTTTGCAATAAAAAATTTGTTATAGTAGTGTCTGGGGCAAAGGAGAAGATACTAATTTTTTTTGTATAATTTGGGCTAGATAGCACGGGGGCTTTTTTGATTTGTGAGAAAGAATATCTTTCTTGGATAGTCCATTTAACTTCCTTGTCTTTCTTGAGCATATTAATAATATCTCTAACAATCTCAACATAATTAGGTACGAATATTCTTAAAAAAATTATCTTCCCTAAGAATGGCTGAATTTATTTTTTATTTCTAGGCAAACTGATTACCTGAATTGTTGAAAGTCTCTTAGGATCCATTACAACTCCTTCCTTTAAAATTATGTGTCCTAGTAATATTCCTTCTTTCATTGCAAAAAGTGAATTTTAGGATTAAGAGAAATCCCAAATTTTTTGCATCTTTCAAAAACATTTCTCAAGTGCTTGTGTGTTTAGCATCAAAATGAGAAAACATAGTCAAATCATTAAGATAAATTACTATTATTTTATTTATCTTACCAACAAATGCCAAATCCATTTCTCTTTGAAATGTTGCTCCAACATTGATTATACCAAATCACATCTTGGCATACATGAAAGTAACCCACAAAGTTGTAAATTTTGTATTTTCTCTATCTTCTTGATTGAATAGAATCTTATTGTAACCAGAAAAATCATCCAACGTTGAAATCCTATCAGACCCTGATATGCTTTGAAATAATTGGTCCATTTTTGGTAATGTATAATCGTCTTTCAAGGACAATTTGTTCAAGTTTCTAAAATCAACACACAATCTTATTTCTCCATTCTTCTTCGTAACGGGTACCAGTGTAGCTATCCATTCATAATCTATTAAGGGAAAATTTATTTTAGCATCCAATAGCTTTCTTACTTTGTTCTCAATGATAGGAAGTAAGTTTGGGTTAATTCTTCTTATTTTTTGTTGAAATGGCTTAGCTCCTAGTTTAAGAGGAATTTTTGCTCAATAATGGTTGTGTCAAAGGTTTTCAATTCTTCATATGACCATGCAAATACATCTTTGTAATGCTTAAATAAACTAATACATTTTTGCTTTATGTCCTCAGGCAAAGAAGCTCAGATTTTGAGATTGTTTTATTTCTTCTGTTGTATTAATATTGCAGTCATGTACATATTCCTATTGTGTGTTTTATATAGCAATGAATTTTTTTACATTTTGATTATATATATATATATATATATATATATATATATATATATATATATATATATATATATATATATATATATATATATATATATATATATATAAAATCAAGGGGAACCAATCTTTTTGGAATATAATTATTCAATAACTAAATTATATCATGATCAACAATTTTTTGTATTAAATTGAAATCTCAGTCACCATCATTTGATTTTATTTCATCACTATTTTCTTCTTCAACATGTACAACAAAAAAATCATCAATTCTTTGTAAAACATTCTTCAACTTCTCATCATCTTCAAAAACTTTCCAGTGTTTTAAATTATCTAGGATGGAAGGTATATACTTCACTTCAATCTGATAATGTAATTTCAAAGGATCAGGTATTTTAAAATAACTTGCAGAAACTGCCAAAGAATCAGCATGGATATTATCTTCTCTCAGGATTGATGAGATGCTGAAAGCCTGAAAATAGTTTTCCACATAGTCCCATATTTCATTTCTATAAGATTTGAGTTTAGGATGATTTTCCTCATAGATATTCCTGATCTATTTTACAATTAATTCTGAATCACCATATACTTCCAGTTTTTTCACTTTCAAGTTTTTAACTAATTCCAATCCTAAAATTAAAGCTTCATATTCTGCCAAATTATTTGTGACTTCAAAATCTAATTTGAAGGATTGGGTTATATATTTCTTCTTAAGAGAAGTAAGTACAATTCTCGCAACAACTTTATCCTTAGAAAATTCCCCATCAAAATACATTTTCCAAATGTCAATATCTGAAAAGTGAGGTTTATTGACAGTATCTTCAATTTTGATTTGAGGATTTGAAATATCATTTGCAGCCAAGGTAAGGAATCCAAAATCTTGATCAATAGCATATATAGGATGATTTGTTGTTTTATTAGCTTTAAAAATAGTATTAATGAATATTACTTCTATGTATAGCCTTAAATGTTCACCTCCATAAATTGGGATTGTATCATAAGACATATCCATTTGCAAACTTCCTCCAAGCTTAAAACAACAGGATCTTGACAATAACATGCCAAATTTTGGGAGAATGTTTGTGACAACTATATCCAACACTATACTTTTCACAGGGATTTGAGGAAGTGTATGAACTCAATCTTTTATTAATCCCAAGCAAGGTAATTTCTTTGAATCAAAAGTATAAATATCATGATATGGCCTTGTGATTTGTAACTGAAGTTGGCCCATGATTACTTTAGGAATTAAATTATGAGAAGCACCAGAATCTAACATACATTTATACAAAAGGAAAACATGAACTTTCAATGTGACATATAAAGGTGGTACACTTTAGTCAATCATATTTAAACTAGGACCAAAAACAACTAAAGGTTTTCCATCTTGTGAGCTAATAGCATCCCCTTCTACATTCACACTTGAATATTGTATCCACTTGGAGACTTGTTGTTTATGACACAGCCAAAGGCTGCCACACCCACAATATGCATATAAAATTTAAAAATGCATACCCACATGTATATAATCTAATAATCTGGCGCAGAAGCTTCTTATTTAATCTTCAAAAGAAGATTTCCTCACTTTTTAACCCATGGTTATAAAACCCAACAATAATAACTTCGTATG
Organism: Pinus albicaulis; assembly: GCA_034641835.2. Classification (NCBI taxonomy): domain Eukaryota; kingdom Viridiplantae; phylum Streptophyta; class Pinopsida; order Pinales; family Pinaceae; genus Pinus; species Pinus albicaulis. The sequence goes on along the minus strand of CM076578.1, from coordinate 1,212,548,711 downwards.
TGGAAGCTATCCCTTTTCATGATATTGTGGTTATAACCCATAATTAGAAACCCGTTCATTTAAATTCCAACTATACGAAATCAACTTTGGATAAATATATCAAATTACCAACATGTATTAACCTTGGTCCATAACTTTCAACTATCACATTTTGATTTGATCGTATTTATGAGTTTACTTTGGTTAAACTCAAAGTGTCACTTATAAATATTTCCGGGCCCACATTTATTTCAACGTACCTTTACACTAACGATCAGACACATTAGATCATTCCATTTCACATTCTAATCTCATCTTTCAAAACAATCAACATCAACCCTTCATTAATCGAACGGTCATCGCACTCTGTCTCCCAATCCGATGACTATCACATAACAAAGATTCACAACCTTTAATGTTTCAAATTTACTCAAAATGAGTGGTTTTAAGATACCACGTGTCAACTCCTTAACACTATCGCGTTCATTTCAGCTTTTACCAGTTACCATTCTAAAGCTGTGAGAAAACTCATTTGCTGGTTTTCAAAATCACCTTCACTATTCTGTCTTCGCTGTTGACTCACAATTCCACTTCAATGCGGTCCTCCACACACTTGGAAAAACATTCAAACAAACAATTGGTTCATGTTTCCACTTCTCTTTGATTCTGAATTTCCATATGCATAGTTTCGGAATCGATAACTCATCCCGGTCATGAATTCATGGTTCACTTGTTATTTCACTGAATAATGATTTCTTCATTTAAACGCACAACCATTCTCTGCTTTGATGTGAATCAGATTTCAAAGCAAACATATCAAGGAAATTTTGACATAGAAATTACTTCTTTGTTATACTTTTAAATGACGACTGCAATTAATCTCCATTTTGGTACTGATCTGAATTCACTATTCAATTGGATGCACTTCTGCTACATATGGTCCAATGTATCCAAAATTTCGAGAAAAAAAAAAACATTTTCGCTTCTGTGTCATCGATCCTTTCAGTGATCGATGACTGAATTTAACAAACGCAAACTCATCCAGTCTTCTCAAATGTATATGTAAACCCTTTATGCACTTCAACTCAAGTCATAATATTGAAATTATACCTTGTCTCGACATTTACATCAAATTTCTCAATTGTATACAGAACCACCATATCAAACCCCTATTGCAGAGTTTTATCACACACCTGTTCATAAACTTTGAGCATTTCTCACACATAATCTATAATTCAATCAATCAATGCACACATAATCACTCATTTTAGAATTGAATTTTATCTGTATATATATATAACCAAACAATTACAAAAATTACTTCTTCTCTGACCTGGTATTCTAATCAATGGCCTTCCTGTCAAATTTTCTCGTAGGCTTACAACAACAAACCCTTATTTGTCTAAAACCTAAATCTCTACCTCTACCCTTTCCTACTCTCTACTGTCCTCTACTATCCTCTTTTGCCTTTTAGGCTTTACAATTTATACAAATGATTTTGAAACCAATTCTGGTTCCAAATCCTCTATCTTCTCAACAAATTCCTCAAAATCCTCTCAGACCTAAAATTTCTTCTTTATCCCTAAGGATCCTCTCTAATCCCATAAATCATGAAACCAATTCTAATTTAAGATTTATAATTAATTCTCAAATCTCTCATTCCCTATAGAATCTAAACTATCCTAATTCTCTCATGTTCTCCAACATTCGAGAACATTTAAAAAATTCCTCTCGATATTTAATTAATTCCTATTCTAAATGTCACTCAAAAACATTAATAATTACATAAGAAACCAATATTCTTTTGAAAACACAAGACCCCTATGTCTATTAAAATACAAAGGATTTTCTAAGCCTAATGCTCCTGCATCAAACTTCCAAGGTTAAAAATAATCATGATCTCCTGATCATGTTCTTTTAATCTTTGTCTTCCTGGATCCCATACCTTGTTCTGTAATTTGTCATCTATTTTTGTTGTTGTTTGTTGCTTTTCTCCAGGTCTCCACACTTTATGCTGCTTTGCTCCACTGGCTGTACTTTCACAGTCTGTTATTGTCTTCCTTTTGTTGTTTCTTCTTCTTTTCTTTCTTGTTGATGTCTTCCTCACTTTCATCATTATTCTTCTTATCAGTTCAATTTCTCTGTCCAATAAATCTTCTGATTGCTGATTTATTTCATCTCTTGATTGTTGAACTTGTATTCTTACTGTCTCCTTGTCATCCTTACCCTCTTATTTACTGTTGTCTTATTTCTCTTGCATCTTCACATTCTGCATTTCCCAATATTGAAATGAGATTTATCTTCCTGTATTGAATCCTGATTTTTCAGCATAATTTCCAGTAATTTAATTTCTTTATTCCATGGATTAAATATTTCCACAGAATTTTCTTCCTCTTTCTTTACTTGACTACCCAACTGTGTCAAATTTTCTCTAGCATCTGCAACAAAACTTGCATTCACAAAACAATTATTAAAATAAAAACCATAAGGCATCAATGCCTCTTTTTCCTCTAGCAAAATTTCAGTATGTTGTTTTGAAATTTCCTCCTTTATTAGCACATCAGTATGTTGATTCAAACTTCCCAAAGAATTATCTAAAAGATTCTCGAGACTTTCAACAAGTCTCTCTTCCATACCATCTACTTTCATGATATTTCTCTGTTCTTTTCCACTGTAGTGAACTCTGTCTTCTGCAATCTCCCTGTCATACTCTGAGTTTTCCAACAAATATTCCAGGAATGCAATTTCTTTTTGCAATTCCTTAAGTACTTCATCATCACTTACAATTTCTACATTTTTACACAAATTTCCAGTTTGAAAATTACAAGGTTCAGCAGTCTCAACTGTTGCTTCACATATCAGTTCTTCAGACTGAATCTCTTCTCCTTCTTCTACAAGAAATTCTTCCTATGTTGTAACAGCTTCAAATATAAATACATCACTACTTCCCTCATTCAAGAGACATTCTTTATCATTCTTTAATTCAGAGTATTTATCTGCTGAAAGATACTCTTTCATACTTTTGACAGCTTCAAAATATTTCTCATCCTCTTCTACAAAACTTGTAATCACATCAAAACTATTAGACTCAAAAATACAAGGCTTTACATCCTCCTATTGATCTGAACTTGCCCAACAGTTCAAGAAATCATCAATAATTTTTCCTTCAGCAAGGTAAACTTCTTGTTGTCTTGAATTCTCACAATAATTCATAATATCTTTAACAGATCTCCAGTCTTCAGCTTCACTCAGAATTTTTCCCTATTTTGCTTCACAAATGGAAACTTCCATTTTCAACTCAACTTCTCTGAGTTCTTCACATCCCAAGTGCACACTCATCATCTGCTCAAGCTTTTTCATCTCTTCTGCTAACTATATATTCACTTGTTGCTCTCTCTTCTGTTGTAGCCTCTGCCACTTTACTTTCTTCTTCATGGTCCAACCATGTCTCTGGTTTTCCTTTATCAACATTGTTAATACATCAAATTCTTTTCTTATCTCAGCCAACTCCTTGTCAACCTCCTCTTGACTCATCTGGTTCTTGTGGATTGTTTTAGCATTCTTCATCTTCATCTTGTAGCTTTCCTCTGAACCTTGCACATGACTTTCCATAGTCATATTCTCTTACTATGATTTGTACTAAAGCCTCTGCAATAACAAATCCTCCTTGTTACAACTTACCTCACCAATCCTTTTCTCTGGATTTGGTCTTTTGGCAAGCACTGGTTCACTATCTTTTGGAACCTCTTGAGCATTCCTCTCTTCTCCTTCTAGGCTTCAACTCATATGCACCTTTTAAGAACACAATTGTCCTTTTTATCCAACCTATGTTGGAATTCTTCAAGGTTCTGTTCCACACTTTACTTAGAAACTCTTACTAGTTTCCTTTATCACTACTCTTAAAGCTATGATTTTCTTTTGCTGAGATTTTCTTCAACTTCCTGCAACCTGAATTATGCAAACATAATCTTCAAATCAGAGTTAAAATAACACTTATCAACTCATCTTCAAGATATTTGTGTGATCTTGTTTCACCTCTCATCTGCACTGTATCTCTATGTGTTGAAATCCATCAGATTCAAAATCTGATCTCTTTTTATTTTCCCCATCACACATGCATCCATTCTAATTCCAATTTAATTAAAACAAACTTGAACCTTCAAAAGAGTTCTTTTCTACTCTGATACCAAATGACACAGCCAAACTGCGAACACCCACTAAATTCATTCTCAATGCAATTTTTATGTAAACCAATCTTATCAATCTCAAAACCAGAGTATTTCTCCATATGTGGAAGCTTCTTATTTAATCTTCAAAAGAAGATTTCCTCACTTGTTAACCCATGGTTATAAAACCCAACAATAATAACTTCATATGCGAAAGCTATCCCTTTTCATGATATTGTGGTTATAACCCATAATTAGAAACCCGTTCATTTAAATTCCGACTATACGAAATCGACTTTGGATAAATATATCAAAGTACCAACATGTATTAACCTTGGTCCATAACTGTCAACTATCACACTTTTATTTGATCGTATTTATGAGTTTACTTTGGTTAAACTCAAAGTGTCAATTATAAATATTTTTGGGCCCACATTTATTTCAACGTACCTTTACACTAACGATCAGACACATCAAATCATTCCATTTTGCATTCTAATCTCATCTTTCAAAAAAATCAACATCAACCCCTTCATTAATCGGACGATCATCGCACTCTGTCTCCTAATCCGACGACTATTGCATAACAAAGATTCACAACCTTTAATGTTTCAAATTTATGCGAAATGAGTGGTTTTAAGATACCATGCATCAACTCCTTAACGCTATCGCGTTCATTTCAGCTTTTACCACTTACCACTCTAAAGCTCTGTGAAAACCCATTTGCTGGTTTTCAAAACCACCTTCACTGTTCCGTCTTCGCCGTTGACTCACAGTTCAACTTCAATGCGGTCCTCCACACACTTGGTAAAACATTCAAACAAACAATCGGTTCATGTTTCCGCTTCTCTTTGATTCTGAATTTCCATACGCATAGTTTCGAAATCAAGAACTCACTTTGGTCATGAATTCATGGTTCACTTGTTATTTCACTGAATAATGATTTCTTCATTCAAACGCACAACCATTCTCTACTTTGATGTGAATCAGATTTCAAAGCGAACATATCAAGGCAATTTTGGCACAGAAATTACTTCTCTGTTATACTTTTAAATGACGACTGCAATTAATCTCCATTCTGGTACTGATCCGAATTCACTATTCAATTGGATGCATTTCTGCGACATATGGTCCAATGTATCCAAAATTTCAAGAAAAAAACATTTTCGCTTCTATGTCATCGATCCTTTTAGTGATCGATGACTGAATTTAACAAACGCAAACTCATCCAGTCTTCTCAAATGTATATGTAAACCCTTTATGCATTTCAACTCAAGTCATAATATTGAAATTATACCCTGTCTCGACATTTACATCTAATTTCTCAATTGTATACAGAACCACCATATCAAACTCCTATTGAAAATTTTTATCACACACCTGTTCAAAAACTTGAACATTTCTCACACATAATCTATAATTCAATCAATCAATGCACACATAATCACTCATTTTAGAATTGAATTTTATCTGTATATATATAACCAAACAATTACAAAAATTACTTCTTCTCTGACCTGATATTCTAATCAATGGCCTTCCTATCAAATTTGTCCGTAGGCTTACAACAACAAACCCTTATTTGTATCAAACCTAAATCTCTACCTCTACCCTTTCCTACTCTCTAATGTCCTCTACTGTCCTCTTTTGTCTTTGAGGCTTTACAATTTAAACAAATGATTATGAAACCAATTCTGGTTCCAGATCCTCTATCTTCTCAAAAAATTCCTCAAAATCCTCTCAGTCCTAAAATTTCTTCTTTATCCCTAAGGATCCTCTCTAATCCCATAAATCATGAAACCAATTCTAATTTAAGATTTATAATTAATTCTCAAATCTCTCATTCCCTATGGAATCTAAACTATCCTAATTCTCTCATGTTCTCCAACATCCGAGAACATTTACAAAATTCCTCTCAATATTTAATTAATTCCTATTCTAAATGTTACTAAAAAACATTAATAATTACATAATAAACCAATATTATTTTGAAAACACAAGACCCCTATGTCTATTAAAATACAAAGAATTTTCTGAGCCTAATGCTCCTGCATCAGTTTATAACCTCGATTTCTGGAAATTTCAGACAATGGAATTGGAACTTTAACCCTTTCTAACTCTTTTTCAACATTATAAACAGTTGGAACAAATTTTTCAATAGTATATTGTTCTTGTAACTAATTTTGTGGTTGAATAGATGATATTTGTATTTCAGCAGCTTCTACTTGAGGCTTATCAAAGGTAACTTTCTTTACATGTCTACCAGGTCCTTGCCTAGGTCTTAGGTCATATCTTCTATTTAGTTCAACAATGAGGAACTCAGAAAAAGATTGATATTTGGAAACTTGGGAGGACTCTTGATTTTGAACTAGAGACTGGTCCTGACTAATTGGGACAATGGCCTTTTGAGATGATGGGTCTTCAAAATAATTGATATCATTTGTAACAATAGGGGAAACTTCTTCAAGATCTTGATCATCAATCATTAATGAAGGTTGAATGTGTTGATCATTATTTGGTCTTTGCAAAACTTGAGGTTGAAAAGGTCTTCTATATTGGGCTTGAGGTCTATTTGCAACTTGTTGGGTTACTCTAGGTTGAGCTTCCATTCTTGAAATTTTGTTAGACAAATTCCTTAATAAAGAAGTTATTTCATCAATTTTGTGTTCTTCATCTTTGGTCTTTGATGATGCAGTATTTTCCCCTCTAAATTTCATTTTTATTTTATCATTTTATGCCTTTGCTTTCAATTTAGTGGATGTTTACCTATTTTCTTCCACTTCAATTGCATTACTATGCATGTCTTCTAAGGTTTCAATTTTTCTCTCTCTAAGCATTACAACAAAATCATCTTCAAATTCTTTAGAAAATATAACTTTAGTTGTAGTGACTTGGGCTTACAATTTGGTTGCATATTGTTCTAAATTTTATTGAATCTCTTAATAAAGTCTGCAACAGGTTCACTCAAGTTTCTTCTCAAATTTTAAAATTGTGTCAACTAGTAAACATTATCCTTTTTAATTCCCCGCTGATTCTTGAAAATTTTAATTAATTTATCCCATGAATTTATAGAATTTGCTTGTAGTTGTCTAAACCATATCCTGGCATTTCCTTCTAATGATTGGACAAATAATCTTGTGTAAACATCCTCATATTCAATATTCATATTGCCTTCAAAGTAAAGAAATGCAACCAAATGATATTCTTCAGATGCTCATGTTTCTCCATTAAATCTAGGTAAATGTTTCAAATACCCATGAGGAAAAGCATGAAGTTGAGTTGTTGGTGGAAGTACTAATGTTGCATACTGAGTTGTTACAATTGGTTGAAATCTATCCATTTGGTGTTGTAGTAGAATTGTCTGTTTTGGAGAAACAAATTTACTCAAAAATAGTTGGGTTGAGAACTTAGGCTTCTTGAAAAACTGAGGGTTAATGATTAATTTTTGAACTTCAAGTATAAATTTCTTAGGATCTTCAAAATCTATAGGATTAGTATAGATTCTAAGTTCCTATTCTATTTTCAATTAAAGAAATATAAGCTTAGGATCTTCTTCAGTGTCAGAGAGTTCTGAATGGGAAGCTGGAAAGTCAAAGGTCTCAAGCTGATGGACTAACAATGCAAGTTGAATATCTACTCCTTTAGAAACGAGTTATAAAACTTTAGGTGGAAGATTATATAATTCAGCAGGTATTGTAATTGATTGAAAGGTTTCATTCTGTGAGGGTATCTCAGGTGGAAGAGAGGTAGAAGCGGAAATAGAAGATTCTAACCTACGTCTAATAAATGTAATCCTCACAAGTTTCTTAGGATCAAATAAAGGAGAAAAGAGCTATGGATCTGGCTAAGATCTAGTATATTTGTGTGAAGCTAGATTTAATATGTGAAGTTGCCTTGTGAAATAGTTTATTCTACTGGCCTCTTATTCACCTTTAAGAGGCAAGTTTGATCGTTGTCTCAAGGAAAAAAAACTTCAAACTTCGTTCCCCAGAACTGTGCCAATATGATGGTGTATCTTTGTAGACATATCTAGGTTGGAGAATTGTGCTAAAGCACCTAAGTAAGGTTTTAATTGAATTGGATGACCAATTTATTAAACCTTTAATAGTTTTCAATTATAAGTATTTCTGAGAAGCTCAAAGGGTTGATTTTAATTCATAACAAAATAAATCTTTAAGTCGATTTGGAAAGTAGAAATTAAGAAGATATATGATTCTTAAACATCCATAACGAATATCTAATTTATCACATACAGTTGATGTGTGAAGAAACTTTCTACAACCAAACAATACATGCTCAAGAGATGATAGAAGGAAACAATTAAAATATATAGAGGAAATAACTTAAACAAGTTGTTTTGTTAATTAATATCTTTTAGTGATTATAACTTTGCAGGGGATTGTCAGGGAGATTGATATTCAATATAGCCTTGCCAAAACTCCTAGGTTACCTTGAACATGTGCAGAAATGAATATGGAAAACATAAATAAATAACAAGACAAACTCACATGAATACAAAAGTTGTTAAGAATGAATCCAGAATCCTTTGATTATCTTCAAGAATATCTCCGAATATTACAATCATGTCACTGGATCATCACAAGGCTTCAACCCTTCCTTCTTTGAATTACAAAATACTTATACAGTGTAATCCAAAAATATCTATATCTGAAATAAAATTTATTACAAAATTAAATATTATCCAAAGCTGATTTGGATATTTCAAAAATAGAACACAAAAATAGCTATTCTAAACTAATTTGAATAATCAACATACAATTCAAGGATAATGTTTGATGACTGCTGCTGGAAACTCAATTTTTTGTTTTCTACCCCTGATATGTTTCATTTTCTCCTCCCTTCTCTGCCTTCTAGTCACTGAAATCCTGCATTTCTTTTTACTCGATGAGTTCAAGTAACTTATCCCACCTTTTATCGTCTGGGATATAAAAATTTGTTACCTTTCTATATGCCTCATCGAATTTTCTATATTTCTCAAAATTTGGCCTAACAATAAATAAATGTTGAAATTCATGTTGAATAAAAAGATCATATTTGAGGCCTTCAATGAATGATTTACCATTGATTATCCCTCTGAATTTGGAAAACTTGGTTTTATCTGCTGCTATCTCGTGCAATCTATGTTGATAATTCTCTAGTGGAATCAATTGGCCACTAAAGTCTCATATATATGGGAGTCCTTTCTGGTGCAAAACATTAAACTTTTTATGAAATTTTCTAATTTGTGCTTCTAAGTTTTGGTATTTGTCTTCCAATTGTAACATTAAATTCTTTTTTGTCAAAATTTTCATGCCTTCTAGAACTGCATCAATTCTATCTTCAATTCCAAATTCCTCCATCTCTTCTTTTGTTTTAGAATTTATGACTTTAATAATTTTGGTTGCTTTCCTTGGTTTACGATCTAAATCTTCTTTGATCTCACTAATTTTTTCCTTTGATTTCTGCAGTAGCTCCTCCTGTTCAAAAATAATTTCAATACAGGACCATAATTCAGTCAAGGTTTCATTAATATCAATCCAAATATTTTCTTTTGCTTGAGACAATGTTTGTGTAATTAATGATTCATTTTATATATCTCCAATTGCTTAGTTAATTTTAATTTTCTATGTACTTGAGCCAAATATGGATTATCAACTTGTATCTTATTGTCTTGGGTTTTTTCCAACTGAACTCTGAGTTTTTCAATCTCCATATCTTTTATTGATAAATATCCCATGGCTTTTGATAGTTGCTCTATAGGATTTTGGCTGCTAGATTTTGTATCTGTTGCAGATATTGTTGTTGTAGATGTTCCTACTCCGGTGTTGATTTGGAGTTCTCTTTCTTTAATCAATTTCTCCATCTTTTCTTCCATTTTCTAAATCTGTATTTTCTTCTCTATGATCATTCGAAGAATATTCTCCTTTTCTTTCTCCAGCTGATTGACTTCTTGTGCTTGAGGGTGTTTAGTTGTTTGAAAGTTTAACTATTTTCTCAATGTTTGGATGTCTGCATTTCTACTTTTGATTATTTATGCAACTTCCTTTACATCATTAGGATTCAATCCTAATTTTAAAACTATATCCTCCAACCCCTTAATTTTAGTATCCTTTGCTAGAGAAGAAATTTTTTCTAGCTTCAACTAAGAATGGCTATTGTTTAAAGATGCTTGCAGCTCAGAAGCTTCCATGGCAGAACTTGTCAAAGATGTATATATCATTTCTCCTACTTGCTTGTGAAGATCAGTTTGATCTATTGGATGTATATGTTTGGTATCAAATGAGAACACAAATTTCTTATAATCTTCAACATTTTTAGGCACATGGACGTTTGGTTCCAAAAATGCTAATTGAAAATGTCCTTTTTTACTATCCAAAGCATAAAACAATATTGTTTGAGTTTTAGAAGAATTTTTCCAAAATTATGCATAGATTGAAGTTTTAAGTGATTCATTTTTCTTCTTCATTTCAAAGAATCTTGAAAATATACTTGTTGTCTTGAAGAAGGACAAGAAGGAAAAACTATTGTAGTTTCTTCAATATGATGTAATGAAAATGCAGATTCTCTTGTAAGAATAATTGTAGTAGGTGCTTTAGAAGTGTTAGCTTCCGAAGATTCTTCTTCATCATTTGTTGGCTTTCTTCTCTTGATCACTTTGAATGTTGTTTTATGTAATTCTGATTCTATTGGAGACAAGATTTATCTCGACCTTTACAATTATTTTTTTGTTTTGTTTGGAGTTTCTAATATTGTATGACTAGACAATAACTCCTCAACTTCCTGCAATGTATTCTCCTACCATTCTTCTTTGTTGGCATATTTTTCAATTTCTGGTTTTTCCATATGAACATAGGGTGCTTATTTTTGTGCAACTCTCATCAATGATATAATTCCTAATGGATCATAAGACCAATTGAAACTCAAACTAAACTTCATTTGCTTAAACAAATCATTGACTTCCTTCCCTGCAAATCTAGTGTTGGCTATGAATGGGCCAACCTGTGCCTTTAGTTTGAACTGAGATTTTTGTTTTCTGGAAACAAAATGAGCATCATCCATGTTCATCATCTACCTGATATATTCAAATGAAAAAATACTTATGGAGAGGAAAACTGACAATTTGTAAGGTGCAAGCTCACATCCATAAATCCTCATCTCTGTAAAGTTCTGGTATAAATGCTAGTCTCCAACCTTAGAGTATTCACTTAAATGTAGAATTCTTTTGATCTCGGTAGAAATTCTTGAAGTTGCATCACTATTCAACAAACAATTTTCCAAATACAAAAATTTATTGAAAAAATCACTAAAAGAAAATTCTTCAGAAGTTTTCCTCCCTAATTAGGTCCAATGAATCAATAATTGTGGCCTGCCTGTAGCATCCAATATTTGTACGGGAAACTTGAATCTTTCTAACTGATGATACAATAACAAGTAGACCAAAACTGATTGGTGCTTGAATGAAATTTCAACACTTAATTTTAAAATTTGGTCATGAATTGCGTCTGAGAGAAAATAACTATAATTGAACATGATTGAGGGTTTTTTACCAGAAGAAAATATTGATAAAAACCCCAAAATAACTTCATCTACCCGTTGGTCACTGGGATACCCTAACAAACAAAAAACTAAGGAAATAAATTGCCTAGAAATCTCACGGAACATTTCAGAGGAATAAGGTGGGTTGGTTCTTGGCAATTCAGAGTTCTCTGACATAAAGAATTCAAAAATATGGGATATTTATAAAAAGGATCATTTCTAGTAAATTTCCATTAAAGCATCAATTGAAAAAAGTGAAGGGAACCTTGGGGGTTTAATTGTAGGGCTTGACATGTTGACTCAACAGTTATATAAAAGAGAGTTTCATTGTTCTAAGCAATTACATATCTCTAACTTCGAAGATATTGAGCTTCACACCAAGTGACAAATTCTGGAAAATGATCTATCTAAGGGAAAGAAAACTGAGGTAGAAGAGATTCCCAAAATAAAAACTCGTCACTGACATCTTCATATTTTTTAAATTCTCAATTGTGAAGCTTGTACAAACCGAATTCACAATTGGTATCCACGAATTTGAAATGGGTATCAATCAAGGGAAATTTATCTAAATTAAATACAGGGCGTAACATAGGATTGTCTACAAATATCTTAGATTTTCCTTTATGGAAAGCCATTGGTAAAAATAGAATTGATGAGGACAATTGAATAATTACCCGAAAATAACAATGATCGAGAGCTGTAAATTGTCATAATTCACTTGCAGTGTCTTGCAAAAATCTTTAGTTGCAGACAGAAATGGCGAAAGAATGTATTTTGGATAAGGGGCGGCTTTTATTTAGGTGTTTGTAATGACTTTCATTTATGTAAACCGTTATTGGCGCAAAGGTATTAATTTTTTTGAACGTTAGCGGGAGAATTGAATGGGTTAATGGCCACATGCTAGATTCATCGGAAGAAACGGTGATGACTAACTGTAGTGGAAACTTAGTGATAGGAAAAATCAGCGGGAGAATTGGCGGGAGGAATGTGCAGTTTGCGGGGGAGTTGGTGGGGGGGGGGGGGTGGGTGGTTTGTAGTTTTGAGCGGAGGGGTACCACAATCCTTGTGAAGGTGCCATGTATCAAAAGCTAGATTGGGAAAAACTACTTCGCGGACCCCTCCCCTCCATTAACTTTCAACAATGCGAGGGGCCATGCAATGTGTCGGGGGTCACTGATCTTGGCGGGCCTGATCTTATCCATTCAAAACTGCATGAGCTTTAATTGCTAGGTAGAAATCAATCACGTCAAATTATTAAAATAAAACAATTTATTTAAAAATTCTAAGGATAATAAAAAATGAAAGTGTAACATTTAAATATGCTCGCAACTACTAAGGATATAATATTTTTTATTCTTTTATTCTTTTATCCCTTTTATTTTCATTCATTTCTTTAATTTTTTTTATTTCTCTTTTTCTTTTTTATTTATTTTTCTTAATTTTTATTTTTCTCTATTTTCTTTTTATTTTTTACTTTTGAAAATGAAGAAAAAATGAAAAACTATTACAAGAGTAAAAATAAGTTATAACACATAACGAGGGACTACCTTGTCTTGCAACACTAGTTATAATATAAGATTATTAATGAAAACATTAAGTCAATATGGATATTTATAGTAATATTAACTTTCACTAGAATTAGGTCATAAAAAATTATCTTACATGTGGAAAGGGTATAGTTATATTTGGAAAAATATTTTTCCTTTGTTATTTATTTCAGGTAAAGATAGTTATGCAAAATGAATATTTTATAGTATTTTTTATTTTCAAACTATTCTACTTGGAAATTTTGATTTAGTGATTATGATTATTTTAATTGTTTGAAATTCATTTAATTACGAAAATTGAATAAAAAATAATTTTTAAAATTTTAAAGTAGAGAGAGCAATATATTACATAATGAAATAATAGTTTGTATTATAGTAAATTTTGGAAAAATTTAAAGAAAATTAAGATAATAAAAAAATGTAATTGTATTGAAACATATAATACTTAAAATTAAATGTCTTCAAAGCTAATAGGCACCATTAAACAATTTAAATGTTTATTTATTTTTTATTTTTAAATATAATCATTTATTATATTTCAAAAAAATCACTTTTTTTTAATTTTTAAATATAATTATTTATTATATTTCGAAAAAATCTAATATACCCTCGCTTAGGGTGCGAACCGAGTCCTAATCGTATCAACCCCATTTAATGATGGACGCCTTGAAGGACAAACCCACCACCCTCCACGTGCTTGGCAAAGTTGGTGTGGTTGCTTCGTGCATGACAGTAGTAAATACCATCATGGGTGGTGGCAGCGGTATCCTTTTATGGCATTGGCATTTGGATGTTTGCATGTTTTGTGTTAGTGGTGAGTCTTTGGTTCTGGATAGCAGTGATCTGGTGATTGGTGCATGGTATCGCGATCAGTCAAGGAAGTTGGCAAGGGTGAGCTATCGACAACTTTTTGTGCTGGATAACTGGTATGTGACCTGTCATTCCTCCCTTTATTCCATGTAGCGAGTTTCTTGTTTAAGGGAATTGGGTTTTCTTGGTTCGAAATTGTTGGGGTTTGAGGGTATGAATGGCGTCCCGATGTTGCAGGCACCTGTTTGTTTGCTAAACTATGAAAATTTGCTTGGAATGGTCTCTTTCTCAATGTTGTTTGGAATTTTTTCTCCCGAATGGGGTTATACCAAGGTTACACCTTTTTAATTGATCACAGGGTCTCTATTACAATCTGGTAGGACTCGGCATGGACCTGGGGACGTTTTAGTCTTTTTCTTGTTCTTTTTCTTATGGATTTTTTGCTTCTAATCCTGGTCGGGACAGGTTGATGTTGTATATGTTGGTGCTGGGGGGGAATGCAACTTCTGGGATGTCCTTGTATGGGTTATGAGGCCGCAACCCCCTCACCCTTCCCACTGTGAACCTGGTCTTTTCATCTTCATTTTAAAGATAAGGTCTAATATGTTGGTCGACAACCCATTATAGTCTCTGTTAAAATTCGGGTCTATGATAATTGCTGGTTGTTTTACATGGTGATGGGTTCCATGTTCATGTCAGGGGGTGTTGTTCAAAAATTTTGGGAAGAAAGGAAGGAAGCTCAGGCTCGTGTTTCGGAATTACGATTTTTTGTTGATACATTGATAGGTGGGCAAGACAATAAAAAATTTTGGAAGTCAAGTAGCTCTTGCCTTAGTCTACCTCTTGTGTGAAATTTTTCATCTCATACCCCCTTGAATTGTCAAATTGCAGACATGGCTCGGGTGGCGGCCAGAACTAGAAGCCCTGGCCCAAGGGGCCGAGGCAGGAAAAGTAGGGGCACCACGTCCATTGGGTAGCCCAACACGTCTGAAGGTAAATCCATAACATCTCTAACTAGCATTATCAATGATGTTGCTAATGCTTACCATGAGGGTACTGTC
Organism: Pinus albicaulis; assembly: GCA_034641835.2. NCBI lineage: Eukaryota > Viridiplantae > Streptophyta > Pinopsida > Pinales > Pinaceae > Pinus > Pinus albicaulis. The sequence goes on along the minus strand of CM076578.1, from coordinate 1,212,533,612 downwards.
AAGGAAATAAGGAAATTAATCAAGGAATGGGAGGCAGATTTGAACCGTCAGGCGGGCTCAATGGATATTGATGCAAAATATTGGTGGACCTTAGTGCCTGATCTTGGGCATACCCGAGGTCACGTCACTCAGTTCAAGCAGACCCTTTTCCTGTATTGGTCAATGAAAGTTATATTGGGAAAGGCCCTGGAGCATATTTCAATAAGCATGGTCGTAGTAGTCCAGGACTTTTCGGATTACAAACAGGACTTCCAAAAGCTTCAATTTCAGATGCATAAACAGGATGGGCGCCTCCAGCGAATTGAAAACCACCTACCTTGCATCCTCCCTTAGAGAGAGCTCCCAGGTTCCACTACAAAAGACCCAGCTTCGGTGGAGTCTGCTTCTGCTGATGAAGCAAAATAGTTTGTTAGATGTCTCTCTGTGTAGTTTTGTGTTTTATGTTCAAAAGTATGCGAGAGTATTTTAAATTCCAATATATAGATAGTCTTGCCACTAGGAAGATAGCTTGTAGGAAATGCAAAGGCATTCAACCATACATAACGTTGTTATAAATACTTAAAACTTATATTTTTTGGATGACATACCATGTTATTAGGTGCCCAACAGACCTAGTTTCCCTCAAGGCAAGTTGAGGCCACCTAATTATCTCTAAACTGGTTGTAACTTGTTGTTTAATTAATGAAAAAGGAAAGCACTACCAAACTTACAAAAAAATAAAATCTAATATAAGTTTTGCCATTTAATGTTGTTAAACATTAAATGACAATATATAAAAGTAATATATAAATGTTACACAAATATATAAATAACAATAATAAAAGTAATGTATAAATTTTGACATTTACTGTTTTTTAACATTTTTTATAAATGACAGATAATAGATATATTTTTGAGTTTTGAGTTTTTATCTTAATTGGAGTGATATATAATTTTTTTCCTTTAGAGTTTTTTCCTTTAAATTGTTTGACACTTATATTGTATATTTACAAATTACTTGTTATTTAGTTTAACCGAAGACCTCTTAAAATAAAATAAAAATACTTAAATCATGAAAACATTTAAGGATGAAAATTTACCTTAAATTTAAAAGTATTTTAAATTTTAATTTTACTAATTTTTAATATAAATTATGAAATATTTAGTAATACTTTTATAAAATTATTTAAATTTATAATAATTGTATATAATCTTTAATAATTTTTAAAATAAAATAGTTGTATCTTATAATCTCTTAGAAATGTCATTAAAAAAAAAAAACATTTATCTTCTCTCACACAAATCATGATATATCATAATAAAGTTATAAATTTGAAGTTGAGATACAACATTTCTACCTCTACATTAAAAATAGTCCATCAAAATATAATAAGATTTTATTGGGACATGATTGTATCTTTAAAAACGAATTCCAGCATGTAGCTACCGTTTGTTGAAAATTATCAATTTTTGTTCCAATAACAAATCATTATAGTTTTTGAGGAAAAGTCTTGAACCTCCTATGTCATGTGTTCCACCCTTGTTCACAAGTCTCACATTCGTATGGTTGGCTTCAGGTACGAACTACTCGTGCGAAGAGCCCCATAGGGATGCATCCCACACTGGGATAAAGTAATAATTGCTTGTGTTAAAAAAAAATATATCCCCATGTTCGTTAAAAACCCATAAAAAATATATCCCCATGTTCGTTAAAAACCCATAAAAAATATATCCCCATGTTCTTTCTAGGATGTGCATCCATTGAGAAATGTGATGCATGCATAACACTCGATTTCCTTCACAATGTTCAAAGGAATGTGACTAGTGGTCTTTGGACCCGAACTTGTCAAAATATGAATGAACACTGAAAATCATTGACAAAAATATGTATCATTTAAGTTTTAAAGGATAAAGTTGAGAACATTTTTATTGTGTAATATAAAGTTATGGCCTCAATTAAAGGAAGTTTGATGGGAAATGGCGTGTTATAATGCTCCAAGTTATATCTTCTATCAAAATGGGAAAGGGCACTTGTTGCCTTTGCACCTACACTTGTTAAAACATAAATGAGTATTAAAATATAAATGGTAAAAATGTGTACTTTGTAAGTTTAAGTGATACAGTTGAAAAAAAAAAAAATTGGTATTATAAAGTAATTTGTTGGGAAATAAGGTGTTATAATTGCTCAAAAGGACATCGTCTATCCCAATGGGCACATGCACTTGGTTAGTTTGCACTCACCTATGTTAAAATATGAAGGATTTATATGAATGAGTATTGAAAATCATTAGTAAAAATATGTACTTAAAAATATATATTTTATATTATAAAGTTATTAATCAATTAAAAAATTTTGTTAAAAATAAAAGGTTATAGTGTTTAAAAAATTATTTAATTTTTACTTTAAAAAACTTTTTTTTATTAGAATTCAAGAAACTAACTAAAAGATTTATAATTATATTTTAAATAAAATTAGAAATTTAAAAATTTAAAATAACAAAAATACAATATTTGAGAGATGGTTTCTATAATCTATAAATTGTAAATAATTTTTTTATAATAATCAAATAAAATCACATATGAAACAATTTTGTGGACGCTTTTCGAACCAACTATTATGATTTATCTTCAAAACAAAATGAATTACAATAATTAATTCAAAATATGACAACAAAAGTATTTTGTATATCTCTGTGGGGTCTTGGTTAAATGGTAATGAGGTGGGATGTTATGGCACTCATCACAAGTTCAAATTCCCTTCCCCAATCAGGAATCATGTATTTGAACATGTTAATAAAAATGGAATTAAAAAAAAATGGTAAAAAATGAAAAATACTACCAAAATTACAAAAAAAAAAATAGTATTTAGTATATAATTAAGAAAAAAATTTATTAACAAAAAATACACTATTATACTAAAACATTTTAATTAATATTTTAAATATATTTTAAATAAACTAAACTTCAAATTCTCTATTATACTAAAACATTTTAATTAATATTTTAAATAAACTAAACTTCAAATCCTCTAAAAATCATAACAACCAAAATCAACCCAATTTCCTTAAAGTATATTAACTTATCCCCTAATCATGTTGTTGATGAAAGGACCTAAGTAATGGGTAGACACAATACGTCCCCACAACCCCCAAAAAAAAAGTTATTCTCGCTGCAAATAAACAAAAACATTTACCACAATCAAAGAAAAAAACCCTCTTATCAATTCTATCATTTTCACATAATTAACATCTCTATTTTAACTTTATTTATACCATTGTTTGTTTTTGCATATAAATTTCAAACCACGGTAAGCTCCCTTATAATTCATACTTCACTATTATTTTCTCTAAGTGAAATCTATTATTAAACATTACGAGGGTGGAATAATCAACATCTATAAAAATTATGACTGAGAAAAGTAAATAAGTCAAATATAATTTCCTCGCATTTGGATAAAATATATTGTCGCTTTGGCCGAGTGGTTAAGGCGTGTGCCTGCTAAGTACATGGGGTTTCCCCGCGAGAGTTCGAATCTCTCAGGCGACGCGTCACAGTATAGTTTCCAGAAGTTTTCGTTTACTGGGTCATTTAGTATGACCGTCGCAAACCTTTTTACTCATAATTTAGCGTCCCCAGCAGTATCTATTTTTTCAATTCGATTAAGATTGAATTTGATTTATTGGAATTGTAAATATTACACCGGGTCATTTAGGATGACCGTCACATACCTTGTTACTAATGATTTGGCATCCTCTATACAGTGAAGTTTCTATTTTTTTTAATCGTTTAGGAATGATTTTGATTTATTGAAATTGTAAATATTATAATATTAAATTTCTGAAATGGGATATGAGATATACGCTAGTCTATGATTGTAAATGGGATATGAGATATAATCCTTTTGACATTTGAATTTAATAAAATTGTTAGTAGAATAATAATCTAATTGTAAGGTTAACGTTATTTTAGATATTAAATTGGTGTACTAGTTTTTGTGTTTTTGGGATAAGGGGCTCACTTCTATGTGGGGATTTGACTATTAAAATCTCTATAAAAGGTGTATTCACTATACCTTTTTCATCAATTTCCTGAGGAGAGTTTAAATCTATCCTGGGATGCATTAGGATTTTACAAGTTTTTCCATGGAGTCATCGACTCATTTAGTGTGACTATCTTATGCCTTTCTAATAATTTCGCATTCGTTACAAATTCTCACCACACAACTTTTTGTGGTTTACATGGCATCTTTTTCTTTATTAAAGTATGTGAAAATTATTTTTTTCTTTTCTTTTTGGAAATCAATTAAGAATAAAGTTGATTTATTGAAATTTTAAATACTATAATAATATTTTTTTGAATTTAATGAAATTGTAAGTAGAATAATAATAATCGAATTGTAAGGTTATGGTTATGTAGATATCAAATTGGCCTATAAGTTGTGTTTGTGGGATAAGGTACTCACCTCCATGTAGTGATTTGACTCTTAAAATCTATGAAAGAGATGTACTCATTATACATCCTTTGGAAATGTTAACATTGCATAATCTAATGACATTAGGGGTATTTAAAGGCATAAGTTCCTTTTTTAAATTAAATAACAATTTTATTAAATCCAAGATTACAATTTTGGTAAAGGTTTCCTAACCAAATTGTGATGAATGATAAACCAAAAATGTTCAAATTTGTAAAAAATTTAGTCTTCATATGACACTAAGCCACTAATAGTCATTATTCAACAATGGATCGAGGTGGAAGTGTCTCAAGACTAAGTTATCAATTTTTTTTTGTAACATCAGAGAAATGTGGAGGAGTTTGAACACTAATCTATCAATATCCTTATGTCTTAGTTATAACGAAGTGGGCCTTGTCGAGTGAGTCCTTATTTTATGACAACCCTCTTATACTTAGTTATTTATACTCTTAGATTTGTTTTAAAAACAAATGGTATCTGGAATGTAATAGTGCCTTCATCCAACAAAGGCAATTCCATTATAATAAAATCATGTGCATGGGTCATGTCAATAATATAATGAATTCATGGCAAAAACAATCAAAAGCATGCCTATCCTTGTAATGATAACAAATGAGACCATTTCAAAAGATTACTTTGATTCACTATATTAGAATTTTAAGGGGGGGATAATAGTGCATTTAGACAATTGATCACCAAGGTGATCATGATAGAGTTATTCGACTTACTCTACCTCTCCAAATACTTGTGGATCAATTTAACCCTACAATTATGGTTTTTTAGTATGATTCAATATTATTTGTTGTTGCCCAAAAAGACTTGAATATGTTAGGACTTCATTCACCTTTTAAATTCATTAAAAACCTCTAAAAGAATAAAGACTACACCTCTAATATCAATCCTTAGCTTCAACAATCCCAACAACAATTTCATTAAAAATTCAATCTCCTCGAGAAAAATGGAGACATGAATAAGCTTCCAAAAAACAAAATAAAGAAATATTCAAGGAATTGGGTGACATAGACAATACAATGCAAGGAATCCCTATGAGAATAACAAGATAGAATAAGTTGTGCATAATGTAAATTAGGTGTATGAGAATAACAAGATAGAATAAGATGTGCATAATGTAAACTAGTTGAACAATGACCCAGAGAAGATAAAAATTAATTTAATTTTGGCATAAATCATAAGTCGAGAAAATAAATAAAATATAAAAAATAGGTTCATCAAAATTGAAAATAAAAAGAAAATAACATTACTTTTTTTGATATATAGTTGTTCTCATCTTATGAGTAATTGCTTGACTAACATGACGTAACCCTTTCATTCTTAAAACAATGGCATAATATAGTTAGAACCTCTTTTCTTTTCAACATATATAAATTCAACACACAATTAAGAATGAATCTTAATTGATATTTGCTTGACATTGGTACAATGAAAAAGGGTATTGGATGAAATTTAACATAGGTGCTCAATTTCACTATGTAATATTATGTACAAGATACTTTTTTTTGTTTCAAGATATTTCCACCTTTATCTCATTTCTAGTATTTCCTCGTCAAACAGGTTTCATCCTAACAAAAAGGAATAAATAGCATTACAATATCTTCCTAGATGGAATCCATGTGAAGAGATGTTCCTCATTGTTGGAAAGTCCATCAAATTGAAAGTATCGAAGGGTGAAAAACCCTCCTTTTTATATATTATAATGGGCTTGCCTATTATGTCTTCCTTTATTTTTTCTCTTGTTTGAATGTGTATCACTATGTAGAGTATAAAATTACGAGTATTTTTTACCATCACATTTTCTTATCACTATTTAATTCTATTTGTTGTTGTTCAAAAAAAAATTAAATGTTGTTCATTTTTAAATCCAATAACAACCTTTATAAGAACAAAGACTGCACCTCTAATATAAATCCTTGATTTCAATAATCCCAATGAAAATTTCATTTAATCCAATCTCATCAAGAAAAATGAAGACATAAATATGCTTATAAAAAACAAAATAAAGAAATAGTCAACAGATTGGGTGGCATAAACAATACAATCCAAGGAATCCCTATGATAATAATAAGAGAGAATAATATGTGCATAACGTAAGCTAGTTCAACAATGACCTAGAGAAAAGAAAAAATAATTTGATCTTTGAGGTAGTGCACACCATAGTTTAATAAGATGAAGAAAAATATAAGAAATGGATCCATTGAAATTAGGACAAACATGAAGAAAATAACATTAATTTTTTGGTATATGGTTGTTCTCATATCATGAGTAATGTCTTGGCTCACATGACCTAACCCTTGTATTATTGAGACAATAGCATGGTATTGTTGAGTATATGTTCGTATTGATGTCTTTGATGTCATTATTGCTATGAATGTTGGTTACCTAGTTTGATTGTTGAGTGTAGCTTAAGTAGCATATCTTTGAAGGCATTTTTTTCTATCGATGCCTAATCCAATTGAGTCTGAAATATGTCTGGTTAGCTAGCTTGTTCAAAGACATTTCCAATGGTACATGAAACTTTTCCTAACTCCCATAGACTGAAAATAAAGTTGGGTTCAAATTAGATAAGCCAAAATGGTTGATAAAAGGAAAAATTGCACTGTTGAATCAGACTACTTGGGAATATCGACGACAAGAGAGGGCCCAATTCCACCCGAAATTTAACATGGAGGTATCCCCCATAGTGGAAACCATGATGGTTTACTGACCTGCTAAGTGGTAGCATGTGATTGGTTACGTCCACACACACCCCCCCCCACCTCCCATTTTGCATTGTACCAAAACCAAGAAGCCCCCCACCCTCACGATACCAATGGTTTCTTATAGGAATGAAACACCCAAGCCCCTCATCAGATCAGTGCCAAAAAAAAAAATCACAAGCTCAGGAGGGAGCATCAATTACCGACAAGCAGTGCACCGACAAGTTGTTGGTCATAATTCCTAGTCACAAAGAGCCTAGAGATAAGGACATAAGCATCTATCATACCGTCAATTAAGGTTTATATTTACACACAATAGAGTGATGGTTAGTGAAGCGATGGCTGGAACACGTGGCAGGTTGGTAGCATGTTTTACAAGAATGATAGATGGTGATGACATGGTAGCATGTTTTGTGACACGTGGTAGGTGATTTCGACACTTTTGACAAGCCAAATAGACAGTTGATGAGTGACATGTGGTATGCACATGTGAGTAGGTCGACACATGGAAAGTTCTTAGTAGGAAAATGTTAGTAGGTGGACACATGGCAGGTTCTTAATGGTAGCATTAGCCGACGTGTCAAACACAACAACTAGTAATGTGGTGGTGGACCCTATCTCAGAACATCGACAGTTTATGAGATTTCAAAATGATTCTCGATATCCAATTCCAAGAAGCTTAATCCTATGGCCACAACTCTCAGTAATGGAGGGCTTAACAAGAAGTGCCTAGGGTTCATTGTCTCAGGACCTTAGTCTCGAACTCTAGCACATTAGCATAAACACTCGTTGGAAATATGATATCCTATATATGCTATGCTCAACGAGCATTATTTCGTTAAGGTCACAAGGTGTCAAGGGTTGAAATTTGTGGGGACTAGGCCCATCAAACCATAGCAACATGTAGAGATAAGTTTCATCCCCAATATTCAAATATCCAAGAGAGTTGTTAAAGCTCGTGATCTCACCAAAGGACATATGGGGCAAGAGTTAACTGCTCAAGGAAGTCACGACCTATTGATTGTGTTGACAGTTATTCTAATTGATGCCAAGTGATGTCAATTTTAGGGGAATACTATTGAGCAAGTTATGTCATGTTCAGGGGGATCCTATTGATTTTATTAGCAGTGTGTTAAGATTCAAATGGAATTTATGTCTTGGTTTCTTAGTGAGTGTTGGAAGTCTAGTTTGTTTATTGAGTGTTGGATGTGTAGCCTACTAGCCTATATTTAAAAGAATTTTGTGTAGGTACCTTGTTCAAAAGAGCATGAATAATTCTTGGTCAAATAGCCCTTTCAAAGATATTTTTAGTGGTATATGGAACTTATTCTAACTCTCCATGGATGAAGAAAAACTCATGTTTGCATTGTTGGAGTTTAACCATTGTTCCAATGGGTCATGGTTTGGAATGGTTAATAGATATATGGCCATCTAGGGGGTCTAGCTAGGAAGATTATGTTTGACAAACCAACTAGATGGATAACTAGATTGATCTCGGTTCTCATTGCTTATCCAGGAATTTAGGGTGTTGAAGGTTGAACAGGTAACACACAACAAATGAAATCGGATACCAAATTTCCCAATGTCAAACCAAAGGTGGATCCCAAATTATGTGTTAGCACAAGTGGTGTTATATAGTAGAGGAAGGTGGAAGAATGATGATTTGACATTCTTATCACTGAAAATACCTCCTCGTCAACTTAGAGGATATCACTATGCCTTTGGATAAATTTAACCTATTTCTTTGGCCCATTTATGACTGCAACACACCCTTAGTACTCAGTAGAGTGTGTTATAACGTTGGTCACCTATTATATAACCCGTGTTACCATAGTATGTAACGCTATGTTTGTTCAAATACCCCACGTTACCAAAATCTCACCCAGTCACGAGCCCAAAAGTTCGAGTTAACTCTTTGTGACACTCCCATTCACATAAGGAAATCTTACATGATGGAATATGATTGCCTCAACCTCATCTATAGTTTTTTCATATTCAAACAAAGCACCTAAAAGAATCTTAAAACATTTTACATGAGGAAAAATCATCCATCCTGAAGCTTTTTCCCAATCTGAACTTGAGATAAATTGACAGTCTTCATAGCCTCCATTTACCTATAAATTTAGAGATGGCCATTGAGAAAAGGATTTAAATTCAGAGCATTGTTACACTATTGAGATCATCATTGAGAGAGAGTATTGGAGATAGGAGTTGGAGGAGGTTATGTTGCAACTTAATAATCTGGTTGTAACCTTCCTTCTTCTTATTAATATATAAATCGATTGGTCTTCCTTCCATATCATTATTCAATTGTTATTTCTATTGTGTTCTAACTGATGGTTATCTGGATGTTTGTTCTACAATGGTTTATTCAATGATGTTTAATTTTTTATTTATTGTAACTTTGATTGGTGAGATTACTATGTGTTGAAGAATGTAACTAGGTTCGATCTTCATAATTGTACTTGAGTTAAAATGAAATATATTTGTCAAAATAAATAAATTAATAATTTAATATTATTTTAATTGACTTTTTAAAGCATGTGTTTCATGCTTTGGTCAATTTTTATAGGTCAAGCCTCCATTGCGGGCTTTAGGTTGTTGACAAATTCAATCAGTGTTTGGTCAAAGACTCCTTCATCAAGTCAGCCTCTTCACCAAATTATTTAAGTCAACCTCAAATAAATCATCATCAAAGTCGGTCTACATGTTGTCCTAACTATAGAGACACGTCTCTTCATGGACTCATGTCGGCCTATTTCACTTGGAAACAACTATATATATAAGCATGAGGTCTTTGCATAAAATACAATGAACAAGTTTGGATCAGTTTTCAGAGTGTTGAATGTGGATTGCAGATTCAGTGCCATTGTAGTCATGTGTTATCACACGTAGATGTTATTAAAGTTCGGTGCTATCACAGAAGTTCGTTGCTATTGTAGTGATGAAGTTTGGTGCCACCTCAATGATGAAGTATGAATATTACAATGAAGTCTTGGTTTATTATAGTGAGGAAACTCGGATCACTACATGACTGAAATCTGAGTTTGGGGTAGTCACCACTGGACCGAGGGCAAGAGTAATCATCATTGCTAGACAAAATAATATATATTACAGTGTTGGATAGAGACATAACTTTGTTATGTGACCAAGCTATCAAATGACTACTATATGAAGCATACTACTGGATAGTGTCATCGCAATGAGAATCAAAGCTTGTCTGATGTATCATCTCACTGGTGCAAGGAAGAACACATTGAAGAATGAAATACTACTCACAAGGCTGACTTGATGGAGGGAGTATCTAGTCTAGGTTGTAAGGGTCTTATTCATGTCATCTTGTTTTGAATGTACTGAAGGAATAATGTTTTACAAATTTTTCCCCAAGAGTAGGTTTTTACCCTGGTTGTGTGCCTGCATATCATGTCCTCTTTTATTTGTTGTTTGGAATTAGTCTTGATGATAAAAAAAGATAAATCGAAAGAAAGAATAGAAAGAGTAAAACATCACAAGATAATGTCATAATAAGAGAAATCAATTAACTTCCCACTCTTTGGATTTCTCAACATTGTATCGGCGATATGGTAAAATAATATCAATTTATTGGAAAGAATATTTTAAGCGAAGTCTATGTCTAAGATCAAATTAAGAGAAAAGAAGATTGGATTTCAGAGAGAAATTCGTGAAATAAGTGCAAAAATCGCAGAGGTAGATTAGGTGTAAATTTTAGAAGAAGGTTCGATGCAACAGTGATGAATTTCAGTGAACCTCAGCAAGGAATTCGATGAAGCTTAAGTGAATTAGTGAAATATGAAATTTTGTAGGGCTTCCTCCACAGAATCAAAACCTTGGCTATCATAACAAGCATTGGTGCTTAACCGAGTCATATTTGAGCTACCATCACAAGAATGAATGACCGAATTACATCTACACAACAAAAGTATAAAAGGAGTTGATTTATGATGCCACTGTAGATGGAAAATGGAAGCTGAGATGTGTCACTACATAAGTATAATGGAAGCCTTGTTATGATGTCCCTACGGAATTGAAGTATGACAAGAAATATCACTAACCGAAAACAAATAAATTTTCCTCAAGATTGAAGAACACAAAAAATCAAGTATGAGAAGGATGCCCCAAAAATAAAGCACCAAGACTAATTGAAGTTGACCAAAACAAGAAAATTGAAAGCACGAGGAACCAACTTAAGGAAATCAAGTAAGTATTCCTTACTTGACAATATGCACTTACAACAAGTCTAATGAGTTATCAAATAAGAGGTACGTAAACACAAGGTACATATATTTAGCTTTTAAGATTTCTATTATCTCTAATGGTTCATATAATCCTTGTTTATAACAATTCTAGGATAAAGATTGTACTCTTTAGAAAACATATTAGAACCTTAATCAAGTAAAGAAAAAGTTATAATATTGAAAGAAGGAATAAACTTGATTTTTGATATCATAGGATTCCATCCTCCATGGTTACATAGAAGATCTAACTTGAGAAATTAAATCATGTTCTTCGTATCACATGTTTTTCTTGAAAGTATGTATTACAGGTATAATAGATCATGGATTAATACAAAGAGAACACTTCAAGGAATCCTTACAAGGTTTGTCAAGGAACATCTCCAGGTATGTATTAGACTATACATCTTATAAAATTACCTTAATATAAAATGTATGTTCATATTATTTTGAAATTTGTGTTACATTACTAACATCATTATGTCTAGCTATATTCAATCATAAAGATTCTTGTTTAGGGTGATTCATAATTTGATAAATCTAACCTCCTTACATCCTTGATTATTCTTATAGAACCATAGACAGGTTCTCTGGAGAACACTAACTTAAGGGTATTCTAATGATAATGTGTGAAACCATAAACTTCTTAGGGTTATTGGGAAATGCTATTTGAAGTTTTTAATGATGATGTCATGTTTCGGGTTTTGGTATGATCATGAAAACCCTAACTTGTTAGGGTTGAATTATGTTGTCTAACATCCCAAACCTTTGAAGTTTTGGTATAGTAGGGTTTTATTTTTTATGTTATGAAACCCTAGATATTTAGGGTTTGATTAGGTTTATAAGAAAAACCCTTGCTATCTATTTAAAGTAAGGTCCTTAGAATGAAACCCTAGGTATGTGTCGGTATATGTCTAATAGGTTAATATTTCCTAACATATGATGTGTCTTTGATGATGAAGTCCTAGATATGCATGTAATTTTACCTAATTATTGATGGTCATAAGTCTTAGGGTTTGATATAAGCCCTTGTCTAAATTTGATATTCTAGAATGATGTTGTTTGGAAAATCTAGTGTTTTACAGCTAAAACCTAGTAGTAGTTAAATTCTCTAGTATGTATAACAATCTGGAATCTATATAGTGATTGCTGAGAATTTGTAGATGGAAAATATAGGGTTTACATCAAACCCTAGTAGAATCTAGTCATGTTGATAAGTTGTGATTGATTGTTGAAGCTCATATATGAAATTCTAGTGAGGATTCTAACATATGAATTCTGAAAGTTGTTAGATACATTACTTAAATTGTTTCTAGGGTTTGTTATATGAAAGAACTTGTCATATCATTGAAAGTAATGTTAAGGCCCTAGATATAATCATATTGATATCTTAATTGAGTTATTGATGTGATTTAGGGTTTGTAACAAAACCTGGGAAAGAATTTGAAGTATTGAAGTATAGTCTCTTGTTGATTATGTTTGTAAAGTCTAATTCTTCCGTTATTATAAGATTTTGTTATGACTAACTTCACACTTCTATAGATATCGTTGTACTTGCTATCTAAGTTGTGTAGGTACATCATCTTTAGTACGGTGAAGATGTTCGTAAGAAAGGTTGATATGGTAAGCATGATGGGAAGGATGGAAGGCATTAAATATTCTCTAATATCATAAGAAGGAGTTGATCTCCCTAGGTTAAGAGGGAGCCTAGATAGAAGAAATATACCTGGTTAAGAGGGAGGTCATATCATAGTTTTGATTGGAGAATTCATTTTGAAGGATATGTTGTCGCATGTGAAGTAGGAAAGGAAAGTATATGATTTAGGAATATATTTTTCAAAGATTCGACTGATAGTCCTACTATGATAAGTTGAGATGTGACATATAGAAATACCTTGAAGGTTTGTATCTGATTATATACATTTGAAAGTGTAATACTGATTTGGGTTGTGTTTGTAATGGTAAATCTCTTGATTTTTTTATAACATGTTGGTTACCAATCAGTTTGACAGGGAGAGATTTGTTGTTGAGGCTATGTGAGTGAATCATTGTCTGGGAGGACATATGGTTGACACTTTGTGTTGATGTTTAGTTCCTAAAGTAGGAAAGTTGGTGTTGGTCATTGAGCTCCAACATGAACCTGGATCCCTGGGTTGATGGTTAGTAAGTAAGCCTAGTGGTACCTAGATAGGTTGAAAGCGTGACTCCATATAAGTACCACTCAGATAGATTTCCCTGGTCAAGAATCTAATCTGTGGCATTGTGATGCCAAAACTGTTGAGAGACCTTGGATAGATTACACTAGTCAGGAATCTAGTCCATGGAATTTTGGTTCCTAAAATTCTTTGTAGATGATGTGTTTTTAGATCTTCCATGTACCTCTATGGTTATATTTAAATATAAATACCTCCCTAGTTAAGAGGGAGTGTTCAAGAATGTAACTAGGTTCGGTCTTCATAAGTGTACTTTATTCAAAATGAAATATATTTGTCAAAAGAAAGCAAAAGAAATTGTATTATTATTTTAAATGACTTGTTAAAGCATGGGTTTTTATGCTTGGGTTACTTTTTATAGGTCAAGCCTCCATTTTAGGGTGTAGGTTGTTGAAAATTTGAATTATTGTTTTCTCAAAGACTCCTCCATCAAGTCAGCCTCTTCACCAAAGTCTTCAAGTCAACCTCAAATAAATCATCTTCAAAGTTGGCCTACACGTCGGCATAAATATAGAGACACATTTCTTCATGGAATCATGTCAGCCTATTTCACTTGGAAACAACTATATATATAAGCATTAGGTCTTTACATAAAATACAGTGAATAATTTTGGATCATTTTTCAAAGTGATGAATGTGGATTGCAAGTTAGGTGCTATCACAGAAGTTCGGTGCTATTGTAGTCATGTGCTATCATAGTTAGATGTTATTAAATTTTGGTGTTATCCTAGAAGTTCAGTTCTATTGCAGTTCGATGCTATTGTAGTGAGGAAATTTGATTCCACCTCAATGATGAAGGTTGAATATTACAATGAAGTCTTGGTTTATTATAGTGAGGAAACTCGAATCACTACATGACTGAAATCTGAGTTTGGGGCAGTCACCACAAGGTCGAGGGCAGGAGTATATCATCATTGCTAAACTGAAGCATATATATTATAGTGTTGGAAATAGACATAACTTTTTTATGTGGCCAAGATATCAAATGACTACTATATGAAGCATACTACTAGACAGTGTTATCACAATGAGAATCAAAGCTTGTCTGGTGTATCATCACATTGGTGCAAGGAAGAAAACATTGAATAATGCTATACTACTCACAAGGTTGACTTGATGGAGGGAGTCTCTAGTCTAGGTTGTAAGGGTATTGTTCATCTCAACTTTTTTTGGATCTACTGAAGGAATAATTTGAGATCGGGTTTCCCCTAGAGTGGGGTTTTTCCCTGACTACGTGCCTACATCTCGTGTCCTCTTTTATTTGTTGTTTGGAATTATTCTTGATGATAACAAAAGATAAATCGAAAGAACAAATAATAAGAGTACAACATCACAAGATAATTTCATAATAAGAGAAATTGATTAACTTATCACTCTTTGGATTTCTCAACACTATGTTGTGAAATGTTCGGTTTTGATTTTATTTGTGTGGAGGATATGTCTTTGGAGCTAGCTAGGAGAACTTCTCAACTACACGGACAACTCCAACTTATTTGTACATGAGGACAAGTAGGTTCTCCCTTAGCATTACCTTTTCAATGCTTTCTTTAATTCTTGCACTTTTGAAT
Source organism: Pinus albicaulis (assembly GCA_034641835.2). NCBI lineage: Eukaryota > Viridiplantae > Streptophyta > Pinopsida > Pinales > Pinaceae > Pinus > Pinus albicaulis. The sequence continues at coordinate 1,212,518,414 of CM076578.1, read as the reverse complement.
GGGTCATGTTCTAGAATAGTTGATCCCTTATCTTGCCTAAGGCCTTTGGTTTCCTGGAAAACCTGAGAGGGTTATTTATCTATCCATATGTGCATTATTCCCTATAAAAAATTTGGCAACTCCATTTGGGAGAATATAGCTTCCTAGTTTACTTTCGTTCCTAGATACTATCTCTAATCTTGTCATTGTTTGAGTTATTGTCATCTATTTGCATACTATTCTAGTTAATTTCATTTCTTGATATTGACCCGGACTACTTATTTTTTTAGAAAAACTTTATAAAACACCCTAGGTGTGAAAATCAGAGCGTTATAACTCACTGTGTCCCTTAAGTACAGTGTTTCATGTCTATATATAATGCTTTGTTCTTGCCAGATTACCTGCATTACTGCTTTAAGACTGTGTTTTTCACCTTTGTTGTGGATTTCCTTATGTTTGTTTTGCTTATATTTTTGGTCTTGGAGTATGTGTTGTCCTGAACTTTTATTTCTTTTATTGCATTCATCATTTTCTTTTGAAGATTATAGTAGCTTGAATTTCTTGTATCCTTAAAATAAAAGAAAAAAAAAAAAAAAAAAAACATTTTCTCCACTTATTTTCTTGAATGTTTAGTTCATATTAGTGTGCATTTAACTAGAGTATGATTGTTTGCATTTCTTAGGTGTGTTGAAATTTCCATTGTGCTTGTTTAATTTTGGAAACGAATTGTGTTTCTCTCTCCTTGTAGAACTATTCTTCATTGAAAGAAAATAAAAAGTGTGATCTAAAAGGTTTGATTTAGATTCATTACGAATTTCACACCTCAAAACCCCTATCGAAGACATTTAAGAAGTACCCTAAAATAAATCACGTAATAAAATTGATTAGAAACTCTTTTGACAAGGAAAACACATAGAAATATAGGATAGGGTATTGGGTTAGGTTGTGCAAGTCAACTCCCCAAGGTTGCAAACTAGACTAGAGTCACTAGTGAGTGAAAATCCTATTGCACCCTCATTGGCTGGGACCGCTCCTCTCACAAAGGAGTTAAGCGTGAGGAAACATCAGAGTGTATGAGAAAGTAGCACATCTTCAAGTGCATTTTGGTGGACATTTTATGTACTATATAATCCTTCAAAAATTTTGGGGCTAAGTCAGGGACTCAGGTACCCTTCCCACATAGTGTGTTTCCCATGACCGTGCGCCCCCCCCCCCCCCCCCCTCCCCGACATTGACAATTATTTGTAGGTAATTAAGAGTAGTGGCAAAATATTAGGGAAACATACACAAGGTGATTGGGACGAGTTGTCCTGGTACCTAAATATAGATGAACCTACTATGTCTTTGGTTTGTTGGGAGGGTACTCATCTCCATGAGAGTTCTTGCACCCTTCACACCGAGGCTTGGGTGAATTTCAAGAGTAATCGTAACTATCTCTATCCCAAATGGTATTTTTCTCATAGTATTTCGATGTTGGGTTCCATTTCCAAAACTATTGGAATAATTTTGTCTGCTTGTTGATCTCTTAGATCCTTTTTTCTTTTCAGGAGTGTTTTGTTTGTTACTAAGGCTATATATAAACACTTAATCACAAATCTGTGAATATTATATCATTCATCATGGCTACTATAGAGCCTCATCAGTCTATACGCCTACAAGGCCTTCGTCCACTCACTATGGAGGAATATATGAGTGAACCAAATTCTCCCTCTGCTTAGGGGAGTCTATCACCATTTTTAAACCTTGAATTACACCTTACTGACCTAGAGTCTCTCCTACCAGAGGATCCATTTACTGAAAGCTTTGTACCTCACTATAATCTTCCCCTGACTGGCCCTCTTGGGAATATATTGATTCAGGTCACTCATTTTCCTTTTGTTTCTTCTTTAGTTTCCCATCTAAATGTCCCAATGACTACTATTGAATGGTGGTCCTTTATGGACACCTTTTATCCACCTCCACCTTACCCACATGCATCAAGTTCCACACTTATTATTGGTTATCCCACTACATATCCTATGGTTATTCCAAGATTGCAATGAAAAGTCATTCTTAGGAAGAAAGATTTTGTAGGACTTGTAATTTTATATATTTCACCCATTAGATTATGGCATGTAGCTATGGGCATTTACACTTTGACAGTCTCTCTCAGCTACAAAAATAGGGTATGGTAAAAGGATTACCTACTTTAAAAAGGGCAATGAAAATTTTGAAGCTTGTATAAATGGGAAACATAATAGAGAGACATTATCTATAGGATTATGGCAAGAAAACAAGTGTTTGCAACTTGTTCAAACTGACATTTGTGGAACTATAGAAATTTCTCTTAAGGGATGAAAATATTTTGTATTTTTCATTGCTAATTTTAGTCGAATGACAGGTATATTTTTTGAAAGAAAATTTAAAAGCATTTAAAAAGTTTAATACTTTTCCTCATCTAGTTGAAAGACAAACCAAAGAAAGTATCAGAAAATTGAGGACAAATAATGGTGGGGAATTCATTTCAAATGAATTTCAAAATTATTGTAAATATAATGGTATTAGAAGGAAATTCACAGATTCGTATACTCCACAATAGAATGTAGTAACGGAAAGGATGAATAAACCCATGTTAGGAATGAAAATATCAATGTTAAATTTCAAAGGTTTAAGTGCCTCATACTAAGTTGAAGTAGTACATACTGCAATTTCTTCAATAAATAGATCTCCCACTGCTTCTTTGGATGGCATCACCCCCTATGAAGCATGGTATGATTTCAAACTAAAAGTTAAAAATATTCAATTTTTTTGTTTAGTTTTTTATGTTTTAGTTCCCAATGAAAAGAGAACTAAGCCAAAATAAATAAGTATGAAGTGTATGATGGTTGGATATTATAAGGAGAAGAAGGGATATTGTCTTATATCAAATGGTAAATTTATTTTAAGTAGAGATGTCATCTTCAATAAAAAATAAATAAAATTTTATTGAGAAATTGAAAGTCTTCTTGAAAATTTGGAAAAACAAGTAAATAAGGAGAAAAATAGGATACAAAAAGAACGATGGTTTGAAATAGATTTGGATTTACCAGCAATAGATGATGATTATTCATCAAAATTTCCCTCTAAATATTCTTCAAAAAAAATCTTCTAATTCCTCAAGCAATGAAATTTGAGAAGATTCTAATGGTAACAATTCAAATACCCCAAAAGAAATCATAGTTTTTATTCATATCAATCTTCTTTTCATAATGGTAATGGTTCAAATCTCCAATCTAGTCAACATCAATTGCCAAAGTGGTCCCAAAAACTTTTAAAAGAAGTAATTGATCCCAAAACAACTAAGCTTGCTGATATTTGTTTACATTCCACTTTTTTCAGCTTCCAAGGAGAATACTATGAGCAAGTATCTAGTGACACAATGGGATCTCCTCTCTCGCCCATTGTCACTAACTTATTCATGGAGTACTTTGAAAAGATGGCCCTTGATTCCTTTCCCCTAAAACCAGCTTGGTGGAAGAGATTTGTTGATGACACAAACATAAAATGGACTCATGCTAAAGAGAATCTTGAGAAATTTTTTAATCACCTAAACTCTGTTTCAACAAAAATTAAGTTTACCATGGAGGTTGAAGAAAACATGAGAATTCCTTTTTGGATGTCCTAGTTACCAGGAAGGAGGATGATACTCTTGGGCATCTGGTATTTAGAAAGAAGACTCACACTGACATTTATCTTCACGTTGATTCCTACCATCATCCAACTCAAAAATTTGGTGTTATAAACACTTTGGTTGTTAGGGCCCTCAAGATATCTGATTCCGAGCACCTTAATAATGAGATCAATCACTTGGCCTCTGTATATACGGGTATTGGATATAAAGAGAGAGATATTAAGAAAGCCATAAGGAGAGCTGAGGATTAATTCCTTTCTCACAAGCATAAATATCCTTAGAATAGGAATGGTAGGGTTTTCCTACCATACATCCAAGGAGTTACAAATAAGATCACAAGGGTTTTGGGGAAGAATGACATAGTCGCACAATTTATGGTCGTTGAAACAATAAGACAAAAACTGCGGTCAGTTAAAGATAACATTAATCAAGGGAAAATTAAAGAAGTTTATAAGATTGACTATTCATGTGGGAAAAGTGATATTGGGGAAACTAGATGATCCTTGCTATTGAGAGAGCACAAATCCGATATTAAGAATGGGAAATCTCGTACCTCAGCCCTTGCAGAACACTCTTCAAAAATGAAGCATCACGTGTGTTTAGAAAATTCCAAAATCATCGCCAGAGAGGGACAATACCATAGAATAAGAATCAAAGAAGCTCTTGAGATTATGAAGCATCCTCATAATATCAATAGGGATGGAGGGAACGAAATCAGTGATATTTGGCTACCTCTGATCAAACAAATTTGCTCCTATAGCCCGTCCTCCTAGGTATAGTATCTCAGGTAGAATTCCCCTCCCCCTTTTTATTAGGGTTTAATAAATAATAAGATAATATTAAGAATAAAGATGCACATTAAGGACTAACTATAATATTAATTTATTTGTTTCTTGACATTATTCTAATTAATTAATCTCTTAGTCTAAATATCATTTATAAATAAATATTAATAATAAGATTAATTATTAATTTTAATCAATAGTCATTATTGGATCAAAATAATAATTATTTAATTTATTAATATTTATTTATAAGTTAATTAATTAATTAATTAATAAAATAAAATAAAGATAGTAAATGATAGAAATTATTAATTTATTTATAATCAAAAGCATTATTAATAATTATTATAGTTAAACTTATTAATATTAATTAATAGAATTTTTAATTATTATTATAATCATTGTTAAAAAAAATTAGAATGATTTATTGATAAATATTTAGAAATATTAATATTAATTTTATTATTTGAAAAATATATATTAATGTTATTAATTAGAAAGAGAAAGAAAAAGATATAAAATTTAGTTATTTCATATATTAAATAAACAATTATATATTTTTAAATAAATTAAATTTCATAAAAATAATAATAATAATTATTATTATTATTATTATTATTATTATTATTATTATTATTAAAAATGAATTATTAATAATTAATATGGTAAAAAACTTATTTATATTAATAAAATTATTAATTAACATTATTTATATGTATTAACATTATAATCATTATTAATAATGATTTATGAATAAATATTAATAATATAAATTTTTAATCAATAAATAATAAATTATATAAATAATATTATTTTATATAAAATTAATTGAATGGTCGGCTTTGTTAGTTTAAATGGGTTTTTTCTCTATTTATCACTGGTTTGTTCTCTTCTCAAGCTCTCATTCACAATATGTCTTAGAGATGGATGCCCATTGGGATTCGAAACATCGACGAAGTTTTGTTAATATTGCGGATAATCCGAATTGTTATTCTTCAAAATAGGAACACAAAGTGGTTCTAGGGTAGAATAATATTTTTCCCTAGTAACAAATGATTTTACTGAACCCTCAACATTTAAAGAGGTAGTAAAACATGAAGAATGGAAAAAAGGAGAGATTGATGAATATAATTTAGTGATTGAAAATGGTAATTGGATATTTGTTGATTGTCATCCAAATGTCAAACCCATTGAATGCAAATGGGTTTAAAAAATTAAGTATAAACCACATGGAGTGATTAACAAATATAAAACAAGACTCATGGCCATGGGTTTTACACAAAAGGAAGGGATTGACTACGAATAAACATGTGTACCTACTGCAAAATGGAACACAAACAGAATGGTAATTTCTTTGGCATCCCAAAAAGGATGGAAATTACATCATATGGACATCGTTAAAAGTTCTTTCTTCAATGGATATTTTCAAGAAGAATTCTATATTACGCAATCTCCTAGTTTTGAGCTTGAAGGACGGGAACATAAAGTATGTAAATTGATAAATTCTTTATATGGATTGAAATAAGCTCTCAAAGCTTGGTATGCTAAAATGGACGATTCCCTTTGTAGAGGATTTAAACGAAGTGATCAGATGATGCTTTGTATGTACATCAACAAGGTGAAAATCTAGTGATATTAGTAATGTATGTGGATGACTTGGTCCTTACTAGGAATAATGAAGATCATATTTTACAAGTGAAAGAGGAATTGTAGGTTGGATTCAATATGAAATATATGAGATTACTTCACTACTATCTTAGAGTTTAAGTATTCCAACAATCAAATAGAAATTTCATTGGTCAATGTAAATATGTATCTAAACTATTGAAAATATTTGACATGACAAATTGCAAGTCCGTTCACACCCCAATGCAGCTAAATTTAAAACTTTCAAAATTTGAAGGGGGGGAATTGGTAAACAACACTTGTTATAGGACATTGATTGGTAGCTTGATCTATTTTACAACCACTCATCCAGATTTATCATACGCATTCAATATTCTCTTGATATTTATGCACAAACCAAGAGTCCACTGGAATAAGGCAAAAAACGTTCTTAGATATATCCAAGGTACGAAATATTATGGCATGTTGCACAAAAATAATAATAATTTTGTACTTTTTGGATATTAAGCTGCATATTTGTTGGAAATGTTGATGATAGGGTATCAACATCAAGACATTTGATGACAATGGGATCAACAATGATTTCTTGGAATTGTAAGAAGTGGAATATAGTGACAAATTCTTCAGTAGAGGTAGAATAAATCTAAGCATAGGATGAAATGTGTGAAATTTTCTAGTTATGTATATCTTTACGTGATTTGGGAATTCATCAACGAGAAGACACTTCATCATTGATTTGACAGCTATCTTGCTATTAAGCTTTCCAACAATCTAGTTTTCCATTTCAAGCACGTTGACACCAAATATCATTACATCAAGACTCCCATTGAAAAGGGTGTCATCAAACCAAAGTATTATCCTTTAGAAGATCATATCACAAATATCTTCACAAGACCACTTGGAAATATCAAATTAACTAAGTTTAGAGAAGAACTTGGTATTTATTTAAATGTACTTTTGGATCAAAGGGGGGAATGTTAGATACTATGATCCAAAAATACTTAGATCTAGAATTATATTTACATATAGTTAGGATTTCCTATATTATTAGGAGATCTATAAAATCATCCTTTACTTAGTATTAAAATTAGGCAATTTGTTAGTATTGTATTTAATTTAAATGGAAATGTGTCATTTGTGATAAGTTGTACATAACCAATTTATTTTAGGACATAATCTTATTTAAATATTATTTTTCTCACAATGCAAAAGCACTAAAATATTGTTGTAATCTCCAGAGAGAGTGGCAACAATGTAATTATAGACAACATTGGTAAAAATCAGTAGCAACAAAGGAGGGCAACCTACAACAATTCAAAAAACCATGAAGGTGACTTCGAAAATTAGCAGAAGCATCTTCTAGACAATCAACAAAGAATCATAAGATATTTCCCTTAAAGGACATCTAATTCCAGGTATCATAATCTATTTTATGAGAATTTTTATTCATGCATAAATTTTGGTCATAAGGTTTTCCATTATAAAGCTTATCTAAAAGAAAATTATTCTAGAAATGAATCTTATAGGTCCTTAAAGAATAAGGAGAAAAAATCTGAAAATCCTCATAGGAATAATCCAAAAAGAAACAATCCCTTTTCTCATTTACTAGATCATGTTGAACGCTACAAGTGTCACAATTTGGGCATAAGGTAGTTGAATGCAGAAAAAAAAAAAAATCAAAACAACCCCTGAAAAAAATAAAGTTCAATAACCTAGAACATGGAAAAATAAATCAGTTGAAAAGAAGAGGGATGTGGCATTGCCTTTTATGCTCAAAATCAAGGAAACCATTGGTATGTGGACTATGGATGCTCCAAACATATGATCGATGATAATAGTAAGTTATTTTTATGAAGAGAAGATAATAAAAGCAGCGTCACCTTTGCTAATGATGCTCCAAGAAAAATCATGGGAAAAGGAACACTTAGCTTGGATAATGGAAGAGGAAAGGCTCAAAATGTTCACTTTGTGGATGGAATAAAAAAAAAAATTGTTGAATGTGAGTCAGAATATGTGACTAGGATTATGATGTCACCTTTCACTCCAAAGGATGTGAAATAAAAACAAAAAATAGAGGGAAAATAACAACAAAAGCAGTTAGAACTCCAAGTAATGTGTACATACTCAATGAGGAAAAAAAGGAGTGTTGTTTGGGGAAGATTAATGAGAGTTGGTTGTGGAACAGAAGGTTGAGACACTTAAACTTTGATCATAGAGTGAATTTAAACAAAAATCAAGATGTAAGGGACTTTCCAAATATTTCAAATCCAAGCAACACAATTTTATAATATGCCAAAGTGGCAAGATAGTTCGAGTACCCTTCAAGACCAAGGAAAAATAATTAACAAGGTCTCTATAGTTGGTTCATAAAGACTTATGTGGACCCTAAATAATTGAAACCATGAGTGGGGAATGATATTCCATGCTACTTATATTTTATTATTATACCGGGATTACTTTATTTTTATTTTTAAAATAGAAATATGAGGATTTTCATATGTTCAAAGTTTTCAAATCCCTTGTTGACAACCAAATTGATTGTAAAATAAAATTTTTGAATTCTAACCAGGTGGAGAGTTTACCTCAAGTGAGTTTGATTATTTTTGTGAAGAACATGGAATAAGAATAAAAGTGGTCAATTGCAAACATCCCATAACAATAAGGAGTAGTGGAAAGGAAGAACATATTAGTGCAAAAAATGGCTCGAGCAATCTTGAATGAGAGAAATATTCCAACTACCTTTTGGACTAAATTTGTTCATACAACAATTCATATTTTAAACAAAGCACTTCAAATTTTTTGGCAGTAAGTGCTATATCAAGATAAATGATGACAATTTTGGCAAGTTTGATGCAAGAGCTGATGAAGGTAAATTTTTAGGATATTTAATTTAGAGCAAAGGCTACAAATGATACAACAAGATATTGTGCAAGATTCTTTATAGCATTGATGTGAAGGTGTATGAATCTTTATATCTCAAAAATAAGTATCCAAGATATTAGTCCATCATATCAAATCAATAGTGAGTATGAGGATAAAAAACAAGAGGAAAAAGAAGAAGAGGTAGCATGCTCTCATCCAAAAAACCCTTCAAGGTATGTACAAAAGAATCACCCTGTAAATCAAATTGTTAGTGATAAGGAAGTAAGAATTCAAACTAGAGGAAATTTGATAGGTACCTCTAGTCAAGCACATATTGTCATGTTATCTATGACAGAAACCAAATAGTTTTCTATAGAAAGTCACTATAAGCACTATATATATTCCATGAATGAGGAATTAGATCAGATTAAGAAAAATAAGACTTGGGAATTAGTTCCAAGATTAGTAAATAAAAATGGCATGGACACAAAATTGGTATTTAGTAACAAGTTAAATGTTTATGGAAAATCTACAAGCAAAAAGGTTAAATTAGTGTGAAAAGGTATGCCTAGTTGAAGGAGTATACTTTGAAGAAAATGTTTCTCATGTTGCTAGGTTGGAGGTGATAAGAATATTTTAAGCATTTTCCTATCACAATAAGTTAAAATTGTATCAAATGGATGTAAAATCATATTGTTTCAAAATGGATAACTTGAAGAAGAAGTATATAGAGAGATAAACCTGAAGGGTTCCATTTTCCAGAAAATTTAGATAATGTATGTAAATTCAAAAGGTTGTGTACAAACTAAAGCAATCACTGAGAGCATGGTATTCTAATTTGGACAAATACATACAATAGCAAGGTTTAAAATTAGAGGTAGTTTATAGTAATATATACATCAAATATCAAAATGAATATCTTTTAGTCCTTATTATTTATGTTGATGACACATTTTTTTGAAGTTATGTGGATTTGCTAAGCCAAAAATTTGCAACTGAAATGCAAGTTAAGTTTGAAATCTAAATGCTAGGTGAACTCTCCTTCTTCATTCATTTGTAGATAGCACAATCATCCAAATCATCCAAAGGAATGTTTATCTCCTAAATAAAATACATCAAGGAGAAGTTGAAAACCTTTTGATATAAAAGTGTTTGCATGTTACCACTCCCATGGTTATTGGTTTCAAGCTGAGGAAAAATGGTGAATCACCAAAGGTCAATCAAATGATGTTCAAATCAATAATTGGAAACCTCATGTACCTAATAGCCTCAGGTCCAGATATAATGCAATTTGTTGGTTTAGTATAAAGGTATCAATAAGCCCCTAAAAAGAGTCACCTATTAGTGGAAAAAAGGATCTTGAGATATTAAAAGGTCACAATAGACTTTGGTTTGTGGTATCCCAAAGGTGAGAAATTTTCCTTAACTACTTACATATATGTTGATTGGGTTGGATGTGTAGATGCTTGGAAGAGCACAAATGGTGGTTCTTTATTTCTAGAATATTTTTTGGTAGCATGGTTAAGCAAAAATCAGACATCAAATTCATTGCCCATAGTTGAACTTGAGTACATAGCAATTGTTGTATGTTGTAGTTAGATTTTGTGGATGAAGCAAACATTGCAAGACATGAAGGTAACATATGATGCACTAATTCCCATAGTGTGTGATAATATCAGTGCCATAAGTATGTCCAATAATACTTTTCTTCATTCAAAAACAAAACATATACCCATAAAGTACCATTTTCTTAGAGTGCGGGTGGTTGATCATATTGTAATGTTGGAGTATATATCAACAAAGGAAAAAATAGCTAGTATATTCACCAAGTCTCTTACTTGGGAGAAAATTGGGTATTTGAGGCAGAAGTTGGGTGTGATGTCTCCCTTGTCTCTTCCATAGTTTCCATTGTCCACTTCTGTCAAGATGTCAGAGAGAAGAGAAGCAAATAAGCTTAGGGGGGGTTACAAGATTAGTAGGAGTAGCACGTGTCTAGGGTGAGAATTTTTCTCTTGAAACATTCATTGGTATACATTATCACAACAATAAATTGGTATAACCGCAAAGGAATTAATATCATAAACAAAGTATAGTTATTAAAGATATCAAACCTTGTTACAAACAGTGCAACTTGAGCCACACCCATTTGTCATTGATTTCAAAGGGGGAGAATGAGTAGATAGCCTAAGAGAGTGAGAAGAAAAAATACTAATAGCTTGATAGGGAGAGTGTTTGATAGGGGAAGTCAAATACAAATCCATCAATGACTAGCAATGTTAATGTTGTTGCCATCAATGCCAAAGGGAAAGATTGTTGAATATATGTTGTCATTGATGGCAAGTTTAAGGGTAAATTGTTAATTGTGATAGAAGGTTTCCAAGTTTATGTTTGCATTGATGTCTTTGATTTCATTATTGCTCTGAATATTGGTTACCTAGTTTGATTATTGAGTGTAGCTTCAACAACCTATCCTTGTAGGAGAGTCTAGCTACATGTGCTTAGTTCAATTGAGTCTAAAATATTTCTAGTTATCTAAGTTGTTCAAAGACCTTTCCAACAATTTATGGAACTTTTCCTAACTCCCACAGACTGAAAATAAATATGGTTTTGACGTGGATAGGCCAAAATGGTTCATAAAATGAAAAATGGCATCGTCAGATCAAGATATTTGGGTAGATCGACGATAGGAGGGGGTCCAGGATGTTCGAAAATTAACATGGATGTATCCCCCATGGTGGAAACCATCATGGTTTAATGACCAAAGAAGTGGAAACATATGATTGGTTATCCCCCCCCCCCTTTGCTTGCTTCATACAAAAACTAGGAACCCCCCCCCACATGATACCAATGATTTCGTAAATGAATATGGAACACAATCCACACATCGAATTATTCCAGAAACCCAAATCACAATCTTAAGAGGGAGTGACGATGGTCGATAAGCATTGAACTCGAAAAATTTTGTTCAAATTGCCTAATCACAAGGAACTTGATGATGAACACCCATGCACCTATTGGACCCCCAATTAACGTGTATATTTGCATACAATAAAGCGACAATGGGTGAAGTAGTGGCCAACACATGTGATAGGTTGGTGCCATGTCTTACGATGATGACATGTGGTGACGACATGGTTGCACAATGGAACATATTGGAAAAAAAATGACATGGAAACACGTGGGGGTGACACATGGTAGGTGATTTTGGCACCTCTGACAAGAAAAAAAAACAGTTGGTGACTGACATGTGGTAGGAATATATGAGAAGGTGGAAATGTGGAAGGTGCTTAGTAGAAGTAGCAGATGATGTTTCAAACATGACGACAAGCAATGTATAAGTGGGACTCATCTAAAGAATTTGGTCTAATAACTTTGGTATTTTAAGAAAGTTCGAAAGGATTCTCAATATATAAGGTCCAAGAATCATAATCTTATGACCACAACTCCCAGTCACAAAGGATTTAGCAAGAAGTACATGGGTTTCATCATCTTAGTACCTTGGTCTAAAACTTCGACGCATCAGTGTAGACACTCACCCAAACTCCGATATCTAAATATGTTATGCTCAATGAGCACGGTCATTGTTGATGTCACAAGGTGTTGAGGGTTAAGTGCCATGGGGACTAGGCACATTGGGCAATAACAATGCACAAAGAAAAGTTGCATCCTTGATCCTCCAAGACCCAGAGAGCTATTAAATCTTGTAGTCTCACCACAGTTCATGTGGGGCCAATGTTAAGCATTCAAGGCAGTCTCAGCTAGCATTTCAAGTGGTAAAGTAGTTAATTTGAAATTAGTTGAGGTTTGGAGTTCTACATCTATAGATGGAAACAAATTTATGTGAGAGAAAAATAGTCTCCCCATGCAAATAAATGAGTATGAGCTCCACAAATAGGAAAAATCACAGGATTTTGGTTGCAATATGCAAATCATTGTGGAAAAGTATAATGGTAGTATCTTGTGAGAAGAAGTTGTGCAACAAAAAAACAAAAATTATGATCCAATCAAGCAACAATACCATGGATCCACACCCATGGTAAAATGAGAACCAAAAATATAAAAACCATGAAAAACACTTGAGAGAGTATTTTTTTGAAGATGAAAAAGAACCTAAGTACAGTGATTGTAAAGAGAAGATATGAGTGGTTGTCGAATATGATGCAGGTGAGAATCAAATAGAAATGAGAGCATAATAGGGTGTAAGGAGAATAAAACCTGTGTGTGACCTTTGTTAGTAAAGATACCATAGAACATATATGAATATCGATCTAACATGTAGATAAATATCTAAATGACCTAAGAGAATAAGATAACATGGGAAAGGATGAGCAATGCGGAGATCAGAGACTATGTATGCATAGGAATGAATACTAGAGACTGAGATGGAAATCTTATTGAAAATTAAAGTTATTATATGAACAAATATTGAATATCTTAATTGTTTTGAAATGAATTAGGAAAAGGTTTGAATTCTAGAGTAGATCTGAGAATTTATTTTTTTGTTAATATTATTTTATGATAAAGGTTCCTTAGCTATAAGTTTTAAAATGAATGAAAGAGTAATTTGATAGGCATAAAAAATAGGTGCTTGTAGATCAAGCGATTGAAGTCTCCTTCAAGTTGATGTCTATAGAGATCAAGGGGTTCGTGCGTAGAAATAGTGGGAGTTGGTGGTTTCAACAGGTGGGTGATTTCAAAGAAAAGGGGGTTGGTCACTCCTATAAGTTGTTTCCTACAAAATCTAATGAAAACTGAAGTTGGCGCTTGCATTTACATTAAAATTAAAAGAATATTCATGGTTTTCTCATCAACGGAATTCCACGTAAATATCTTATATTCAATTCCTTATGTGATTGGTGCACTATCATGTGATTAAATGTGTTTGAGGGGATAAATAGTTGTTAAAATTTATATAATATTGATTCACCCCCCTTTTGATGTTCGAAATGATACTTCTCTGGCATTAACAACTTGAACCTCGTAGAAGCTAGCGAGAAGAAATGGAAGCACTTGCCAGGGGTTTAAAGCCACACAAGGAGAACTGAATCCATGCCAAGACTAGCATAAATTAGTCCTTTCATCTTCATGAGATAAATCACAAGGAACAAGGAACAATCCTAGAGCATGTGAAATTGGAAAAATAAAACAAGAAAAGAAATAACTATCAAATGTAAACCCAAGAAGAAAATAATTCTCTCTATCTCTCTATGCAAGAAAAATAAATGATACCCTTGCAGATTTTAAGGTGAAATATTTAATCACGAAGTACCCAAATTGATTAATGAAGGCATTATTATAAATGTTAGTTCTACTGTTACATTATTAAACCCTTTTTTTTCTTTTTTTCCTTTTTTTTTTCCAAAATTAAAATGTGATGTTAGGTGAATGTACAAAAATATAGACTGGAAGATGAATAAATCCTTAAATGAAATATTTAAAGCATGGAATATAAAAAGCAAAGAAATGTAATTACAAAGAAATAATGTAACACATTTATACAAGAGTTAAATGAGATGTGAACATTATGATAAAAATTTGAAAAAAAATAAAAAACAAGATGCTACAAGAAATAGTGACATCAGATTTGAACCAACAAAGAATTTTTTTTTAATTATTTCTTCAAAAATTATAATATATGGCTCTACAAATTAGGATGGTAAATTCTTGTGGGAAGGAGAATGAACCAGATTCAATTTTAAATTAATCGTTGATTGGAAGTGTGATCTTGCACTTATAAATCCATCATGTGATGAATACCAACAAAACTATGGAAAAAATTCAGGGAAACAAAATCAATACCTTCATTCGACCATTGGCTCATAGATATCCACCTTTCACTTTCTTGGATGCACTCGGGAGGGCAACCTAAAATCAAAAACTTCATCAAATTATGCATAAATCCATGCAAAATATATATATATATATATATATATACAGAGAAGAGAAAGCCTCTCAAAGTCGGAAATCCCTCACTCAGCATTTCGGTGTGAAATATTGGGGATCATGTGTACTAAATGGTTGTGTCTTCTTATAGAGCTTGTTGGATTCCGTGAATGGTTATGATATTTCTTAAGAAGTTGGTTTGGCCATTGGATGAGTGTTTTGTGGTTAGGTTTTATCCACCACTAGTAGATACGAGTTGCAATTGTTGAACTTTTTTTTAGTAGAAAAAAACACTACTCATATATTGAAAATAATAGTACTACATACATCAAATGGTTTTACTGTCTTTCTTCTCATACAACTTTCAATCAGATATAATATCTTCACAAAAACAATGATCAACGTCCTATTACATTAAGTTGTTTATCCTCTATTGTGTCATGCTTTCTAACAATCAAAGTATGTCTAATTTCGAAATTTCTCAAAAGCTAAGATCAGAACCATATTGCCAAAACTATTACATCCATTACCTAACAGATTGTATCTAAATTGAGCATAGCAACAAAGTAACTTTGTATCCATACTAAAACTGTGTTGCCATAGTAAATTGTTGTTGTTCCCAGCACCCATAATTCTTGGCCATATTGTCCATCCTTTCCATCACGCATAATTAATAGTACCTACATTTATCAATACCCCGTGGCCAAAGGATGAAAAATAAAACTTACCTGTCTCCCTGTTGCTTCCTCGTTTTGAAATCAT
Organism: Pinus albicaulis; assembly: GCA_034641835.2. Lineage (NCBI taxonomy): Eukaryota > Viridiplantae > Streptophyta > Pinopsida > Pinales > Pinaceae > Pinus > Pinus albicaulis. The sequence goes on along the minus strand of CM076578.1, from coordinate 1,212,502,868 downwards.
ATCAGCGGAACTTTTTTAGTCGAAAAAAACCTGGCATATATTATGTACCAGTGCATGTGAAAAATATTTTGAGATCATTTTTCTACAAATATGGCATACATGCAATAGTGATGTTGATATACATTGTCCTATCAAATATATATGTAGGCACATGTTGTCCCATCCCAAGCATACATCATAATAGTGCTTCAAATTTTACTGTATAGGATACCCCGCCCAGATAGTGCATACAATAATCAAAACATATATGTAGTTCACAATGGTGTACAACATATATAAATAAAAATACAGTGAAGTAAAAATATTATATTAAGAAAACTTCATGATATTTCACCTGCCATTGTGCCTGATAGTTCACGGAACCGGTGTAGTTCCCATAGCAATCCTTGCGCCACCAATGATGAGAGTGTAGTGAATGCATTCAAAAGCATCCATTAATCCCATCTTTGACAAGAAGTCTGCAAGTGTGTTCCTATCCCTGTATATGTGGGTGAAGTTGATGTATCTGTAGGTTGTCTAAAGTGCATTAATCTTGTGTAGCCAAGCCCGAATCATGTTTGGGGTGAATGTCATGTCCCTGTTGAGGTGTTGTATAATGACCTATGAGTCCCCATATACATGTAAAGTATCCAGTGTCAATTTGTTTGTAAACCATAATCAACTCCACAGTGCCAACACTTATGCCCTGATGTTAGTGCTCGGGCTTCCATTCCAATGAATCTATTATTGGGTAGTGGGATCCAGTCGAATCCATACTTCACATCCACACATATTCCTCTGAGAGGCTCCATCAAAGTAACCAACGGGAAATTGTAATGGGTTTGCCATGGTCTTGATAAACATATCCCATGGAATTCGGTGCAACACTGTGTGTTCTCAATCCTCATGATGACGTTTTGCACAATGTGGTGTGTTATAATCTGTCAAACCTTGAAAATGTGGTTATTTATTGATTTCCATATTTCCCATACTGTGTAAAATGGAATGGTCTTAAGCTTCCCTCCCCTATCTAGCCACCACATATAACAATCGTGTAGGTTTAAAAAAATTCGGTATGGAATGTGTGTGAGTAGGGATATGCCGCTCCATATTTTTTCAGTAGTTGGGTAGTCTAAGAAGAGATGTGTATTACATTCTAATGCATTATAACATAAGTGGAAATGACCCGGGCCATGCGTCCCCCTCTTTTTCAAGTTCTCCCAAGTTAAGTTCCTGTTCATCCATGCCAACCAATAGATAGTGTAATTTTATGTTGAATGTGTAGTGGCCATACCTTTTTAAACCAACTAACTTGTAATCCTTTGTTGAGGTTGATGAAGTGTTTGTAATTTTCCACAACGACAATGCCTTTTGTGTTGATTAAACCTGCCCATGTGATGGAGTCACCCTCGCCTGATTGGTATAAACCCGCGTGTCTGAGGGTATTGGTACACTCCCTCCATTCTTTGTGTAGCTTCAATATGATGTGAAAATCCACCGCCTTCCACTAAATCGGGTTGCACGCATCTCTAACTTTAATAATCTGATGTATATAGAATATACCCCTTGTGTGTAGGTGGTTCATCAATTAATCTGACATTCCTTGCTCCCCCTCAACCTCTTTAATTCGATCCCTTCCAATTAAAATGTTTGATCCATCGCCAAAGTTCTAGACCAAGCGTTGTAAAAATTGGTTTTTTATAACTTGAAATTTGCGCCATGTGTATGATCTCATGGTCCTCTCAAGTGTCCCTTGCCTATAACATTCCACAATATTGTGCCCTCCCATGTACATGGTAAGAATAATGTCCCGCCACATTCCATTTTGTTGTAGACCCCTCCATAAAAAATTTAGAAGTAGTGCCCGACCAAATTATTTCGTGTTCGATATTCCCCATCCCCCTGCTTCCTTTGGCGTTTTTCACCCTATCCATATTGATCAAATGGTATTGTCCTTGTATTTTTTGTCCTGCCCAAATGAATTGTGCAAATATGCCATTAATATTTCAGATAATTTCAGCCAGGAGGTTGAATAAGTGAGCCTAATAAGTGCCCATCTGTTGTAAAACTACATGTACCAATATAAATCGCTCCCCCAGGGACATCCATTGATGTGTCCATGCCGCAATCCTCCTTATGATCTTATCCATAATCCATAGTCAGTCCTCATTCTTATACTTTGCAGGTTTTAGATTATACCCCAAATATGTAATGCCTTCCCTCAAAGGTCCATAACCATATTGAAACAGGTTTGTGATCTCTGTAATGATCGCCATATCACCCACCGAATAATATAGATGTGATTTTTCCCCATTTTCCATGAGTGCAGTTGCACTGCTGAAACGAGTAAGGATGTGGTGTAAATTCCACCATGTATCTATGCCAATTTCACCAAAAACAAGTATGTCATCGACGAAGAGATTGTATGTGACATATATATTCATATAGATCTAGACTCCCCTGAATAGTCCCTCGGTGCATGCAGCTTGAATTTTCATACTTAAGAAATATATGACCAATATGAATAGCAGTGGTGATAATGAGCACCCTTGTTGGAGTCCCCACCCAACACCAAAAAAATCCGATGGGTAGCCATTTATTAAGCCCACAAATTGTGCTCCAGTAACACAAGCCATAATCCATTCATTAATTTGAGTTTCAAGCCAAATCTTTAATAGGGTAAGACGCAATAACGCCCAGTCCAGGCAATCATATGCCTTGCATAAGTCAATTTCATCACAAGTGCTAGTAACTTTTTTTTACATGAATAGAATTTATGGACTCATGTACGATCGCCACTGCATTGTGTATAAGCTTGTTATGCAAGAACCCAAATTGTTCCCTACTTATATGCACAGATAGAGTTTCTTTGAGACGTTCAACAATGATTTTTAAAATGAGTTTGTACACAATGTTGCACAGGGAGATGGGCCTATAATTCGAGAACGACATTGTATCATTCTTCTTAGGAATCAGTGCAATAAACTGATGACGGGGTTCTGCTAGAAAGCAGATCTTGGCATGTAAAAACTCATTTCTTCAATCAATTATGAAAATGCTCAAATATTCTACAAAATAAATCCATAAAAATATTCAGTTTAAATTCACATGAAGACGATAAGAGCCATTAAACCAACTACAGATATAAAATATAAAAATTCTCTGGCCAAATATTACATTGGGTGACCTCTTGGCTCTTGGCCCTTCAAACCACTCCTCACTCACTCAACTCTTCAACTATGTCTCTTCCTCACAAAAACACTCACATTTATACATAAATAATGAATTTAATTCATTCCAAAAATCTCTCCACCCAATCCTCAACTGAATCTTATTTAAATTCATTTTAGGTTCGGACTCAACAAAGTCCCGTACATAGCATTCCTACTCCGTAAATTTGCTACCTAATTCTATTTTCTCTCATATCCTTTTAATTATTAAAAGAATATATACAAAATCCTCACCTTTATAATTTCTCTCCAAATTTATTTAAAAATAACAAATTAATTAATAAAACAATTAAAATGTCACACCCCCCTTTATTACACAATTAAATAATGAAAATTGGCCTTGATGCTCCTGCATCAAACTCCCAAGGTTGAAATTAATCATGATCGTCTGGTCATGTGTTCGGATCTTTGTCTTCCTGGATCCCATATTTTGTGCTGCAACTTTCCATTTGTCGTTGCTTCTGTCTGTTGTTCTTCTCCAAGTCTCCACACTTTATGATGCATTGCCCCACTGGTTATGCTTTCACAATCTTCTGTTGTCTTTTTCTTGCTGCTTCTTCTTTGTTTTACTGTTGCTAGCCTCTTATGGGATATCTTCATCATTATCCTTCTTATTAGCTCAATTTCTCGGTCCAATAGATTCCCTCCAGCATTGGCAATAAAACCTGTACTCACAAAATATTTATTAGAATAAAAAACATAAGGCTTTAGTGCCTCTTTCTTTGCTGGCAACATTTCAGTATGTTGCTCAAAAATTTCTTCTTCCATCAGCACATCAGTATGCTAACTTAAATCCTCCATGAGACTATCAGCTAGCCCCTCCTCCACATCATCTGTTTGAAAAATGTTTCCCTGTTCTGTGTCTTTCAGCAACTCTCTCTGAAAATAGATTCTCTGCTTTCCCAACTCTCTCCTCTGAATATCTAACTTCCGATACAACTTAACAATCTCAACTGGAGTATAACTTGGAAATTTTACACAACTTTCCATACCTTCATTTGCTGTTGACCAATCATGAGATGGTCCTTTTTCCCCCGCTTCAATATTCTGCTGAATATTTCCATGAGACCCCTCTATCTTTATTTCTTTCTGAGATATTGCTATCTCCGCCTCATTCTGAACATATTTTAGATTCCACTCTTCTTCTTTAACAAACTTCAAAGTTTGTTCAACACTTTGTGATGTACCTGTAATCATACACAAATCATTAGTCTTAAACACATAAGACTTTGTGGTCTCACTGGATGCTTCAGTCGACATCTCTCTTTGATGTTCTGAATTCTTCATTTGATTCAGTTCTTCTGTAGATTTCCCTTCTGTCTCATCACTACTTCCATTTTTCCTTTGGAAATCTTCCTGAATTGTCCTGGTTTCAGCATCATTACATTTTAAACTTTTGTTAGCAATCTCATTAAAAAATACACGTGTTTACCTCCTTGGAATTTTTCTTCAGCATTTCCACTTTGTTCCGGTTCCATAATAGCTTCGACTTTCTGTCTTACCCAAATAAGAAGTCATTTATGATTTCTTCCTATTGTAACCAATCAACACTTTCCTTCTCTGAAAGGAATTATCTACCAGTCTTTACCTCAAGAGTTTCATTCTCCTTTGTGACAGTTCCATCAGACTTCTCACCGTCTTTTTCACATCCTGTAAACATACCTAAACTGTGAGAAAAAATGTAAGGCTTCATGGCCTCATCTGTTTCTCTTGCCAACACATCTTCAGATGCTTCTGAACTATCCCAATAGTTCATGAGATCTTCCTCACTAATCTCTTCACCCAAAATTTCATCATGTTCCGGGCCACAAATGGAAACATCCATTTTTAACTCAACCTCTCTGAGTTCTTCACAACTCAACATCTGTTTGAGCTTCTTCAGCTCTTCTTCCTACTGTATGTTTACCTGCTTTTCCCTCTTTGCGTGTAGCTTCTGCCACTTCACCTTCTTTCTCATGGTCCAACCATGTGTCTGGTATTTCACATTTTCCTGCAACAACTCCATTAACAATTCAAGATGAATTGTTATCTCAGCCTTCTTTCACTCGTACTCTTCATCCGTAAACTGTTCACATATGCCACTTACCTTGGCATTTTCCTTCTTCTTCCCTCTGCTGTGGTCTTCATCAGATCTTCAGAAATGACTACTAACAATCATCTTTCCATTCTTTGTGTACTGCATCTATTCACGTGTGGACTTCATTTAATCCACTTCTCAGAAATCCTTCACACTTGCCATTCATCAAAATGCAAGTTCTCCTCCTGCGCTTGGCTTTTCTTTGTCTTGGAACCAATCTCTGGTAACCCTCTTGCTGCAAACAACACTTTAGTAATTCATGTGTTACAATAACCAATTCTTTTGGGTGTCGGGCTTCCCCGATCATGCACCTAATTACATTCAGACTTTGGTATTATCTTACGATTCTTTGACTTCAGACATACACCAAATTTTCATCTTGGATGAAAATACTCAATCTCAACTCAAAACTATCCAAACATTTATTTGACTCTAACACATGTTTTCACTTCAAGACTCAACCCAAAATTTATGAAATGGATGTTTCAAGTTATATAATCTTCACTTTCTTTCATATTCCATGAAAATAATCAATTTTCCTTATCATTTCACATGATACTAAAGTCTTTAGTCGAACTGCAATTCAAGTGTTCCAATATTTATTTTAAGGTGAAAATAAATAAACCATTCAATCTCAATATTCAAAAATATCTTCCTGAAGTATCATACCTCATTCTCTTGTTAAGGTTATTAGTAAACCTTTCTTTCTGCAAACTCAACCTTCTGGTTTCCATTCCTTTGTGCCATCTTCATCATCGTCAATACTTACATGCTCACAAGTTTGTCATCTTAATGCAAACATTTCCCTGCACTTATATACACCATGCAACATCAATTTACATCTCTTTACCTGTGTACAAGAATAAGCAACTTCTTCCATGAATGATGTACATTCATACACTGTTTCATCCTGAATATTCCCTCCTTAAATGTCGTCACATGATGGTAAAACAAAGGTGTACAACATCAAGCAATTTCCAATCACCAATAAAAAGAATTCTTCTTTTTCCACTACATGCTTGTCCAAAATAACTTAACCAAACTGTGAAGAATCCACATTATGCATAATAAATTATCACACTATGCATAATAAACCTCCTCAAATAAACATGCATATTTCTCTTTAGGTCATCCAGGATTAGCACATTTTCATTCAATTTTACCTCAGCATCTGCAACAGTAGTCTTCAAATATCATCAGAGTTAAAATCAGCTCACCTTCAATATCTCTGTGTGATCTTGTTCCATCTACCAAATGATGTAGGAAGACAAGACGTAATTCCCATTGTTATAGTAAAATATGCAATTTTACCAAGACCCAAACTTTTCTCCATACATGACGAGATTAACTTACCTCTTATCGATCTAAGTGTTCCAGGTCAATTTACCATGCCCCTTGCTTACATGCCCATATACTTTTGTTGCCCCTATACGAATGCATGTAACCATCTTGAGACCACATACCATCTATCCTATCAGAATGGTATTTCGTTTACAATTGATCCCTTCAAACTTGAATCCTTTTAAAGGATTTGAAATAACATGATACCACTTGATAGCAGCCTGAGTGCTGCTAAACCCACATTCTCACTCTCTATGCATATAAAATGCATGACCCAGTTTTTAACCAAATTAATTCTCAGATTTACTTGGCAAATTTAAAAATATCTGAAAGCACCTTTCTGCAATTCTGACGGTTAAAAAAACCCATACAATCCATCCCGGGTTTCAACTTTTTATGCGGAAGCTTTATTATTTAAACAATGGTTATAAAACCATTATAATAAACCCATCTTATGATTTTTTAAATCAGCTATTCGAATTTCAAATAAACCCAAATATAAGCTTTACCCTTACCTCAGGGGAGTTCGACTCAGCATTCGAACTATGCTTTCAATCCAAAGTATCACTTCGACCAATCCTTAAGTTTTATTGGATTTAGTATCTTGGCTTTTATTAAACAACTACCAAAGATAAACAATTTAATAACCCTTTCCAACGATCAAATATTTCTCACCAATTCCGATGTCAATATACATTCGGATGCATTCACCCACTCTTCTTTAACGAACCAAAGTTTGATCTTGGTTTGACTCAACCAATGCACCATCCATTAGATTCTACTTCACCGTAGATTCGGACCCACACCAATACAAACCATCGTATCAAAACAATAATACATCTGGGGCCCAGCATTTCTTACCTTCGTTAACCTCCACGCACTTTCCGAGCCCGAATGCCATCGGATCTCAACTTCTTCTGATCGAATAGATATCGCGTTTTTTTAACCCCTGCACGTTAACTCACTAATGCAACGTGAAATAGGCTGTATACAAAAACCATTGATGCTATGTGTCGACACATAATTTGATCGCGTTCAAACTAACAATTACTGCTTACCAGACTTTTTCCATGCGAATACCATTTCTGGGTTTGGAAACTCATCTTCACTGTTCATCACGTAGTTCTGCTACTCCTTTAGAACCTCCTTCGATTCATGGTTCCATAGAACTCGGTTCCAATTCAAAATCTGCACTTTTAATTTAGTTTCATTAAGTCAGGTTCCATTACATTGTGCCCTCACGGTTTTAACACAGTCGTATTGATGCATTCGCTTGCATTGCGCATCTTGATCTCTGCTTTGACCGATTTATAGCACTTGGCGTTCTCATTCAAATCCAATCAAGCACAAAATCATCAATCCTATTCACAAATAACACAATGACTCTTCAAACTTTATAACCAAAATGCAATTCTGATTTATGGCACAGCCTACTGTGGGCGGTTACCCATATACCTTAGTCTTGGTTTTGTTTTTCCCGTCTCATTCCACGACTCTGTATGTGAATACATGTCACGAGCCAGTTCCGTGAACCGTGACTGTTTTTTTATCATGCTGCTGTGAGTAGTAACTCCGCCGATAAATCGCACCAGTGTTTCATTCGATGAGGTTCCTTAATTGTTGTGTAGTCACATTAAATATGTTTGCAAAAATGCTACTCTGTGTTCAACGAAGATCATTGCTACTCTGCGTTCAATAGATAAACTCATCTTTTCACGAATGGTGATGACACAATTCTCATGAATGTGAAGTCGACTCTCATGAATATGAGCTCGGCCTCTGCGCCTTGGATATCCGATTTTGTTAATCGATTTCTCAAAATGACTCCAACCCAGACCTCTATTTTGCTATGTATTCATAACAGATTATGAATTTCCTCGTTAAAATGTTTCATACGAAACCACTCATTTTGCTTCTACGATGTATATATTTATTTGCACAACAGAATGTGCAACCGTCACTCTCAAATGTGAGATACATCCAGGCAACAGATACTTCAGAAAAAATCCATGGCACTTTCATTAAATATCGCTCAACACAGAAAAATCATCTTATTTCGCAGATTTAATGCTTAACATGACACATAAAATTCACAACCAATCAAAACTTCTCTTGCACCAGCTCTAATACCAAATGATGTCGAGGTTCTGCTAGAAAGCAGATCCTGGCATGTAAAAACTCATTTCTTCAATCAATTATGAAAATGCTCAAATCTTCTACAAAATAAATCCATAAAAACATTCAGTTTAAATTCACATGAAGACGAAAAGAGCCATTCAACCAACTACAGATATAAAATATAAAAATTCTCTGGCCAAATATTACATTGGGCGGCCTCTTGGCTCTTGGCCCTTCAAACCACTCCTCACTCACTCAACTCTTCAACTATGTCTCTTCCTCACAAAAACACTCACATTTATACATAAATAATGAGTTTAATTCATTCCAAAAATCTCTCCACCTAATCCTCAACTAAATCTAATTTAAATTCATTTTAGGTGTGGACTCAACAAAGTCCCGTACATAGCATTCCTACTTCCTAAATTTGCTACCTAATTCTATTTTCTCTCATATCCTTTTAATTATTAAAAGAATATATACAAAATCCTCACCTTTATAATTTCTCTCCAAATTTATTTAAAAATAACAAATTAATTAATAAAACAATTAAAATGTCACACCCCCCTTTATTACACAATTAAAAAATGAAAATTGGCCTTGATGCTCTTGCATCATAAACGTGGAATTAATGGCACCTGTGATGTATCCCCCCACCCTGGATTCTTCAACCATGTCCAACAAATCATGTTTCAATATGTTTCAATATATCAGCGGAACTTACCTGTTTAAAATTTTCTCAAACTTTTACAGCGGAACCACTTTACATTTTAATTTGCACCCTTATATTTGTGAATATGTATTTTGCTCAATTTTCATTTTCTAAATAAAATAAATTTTTATTTTCCATTATTTACTTTAATGCCATATATAAATTCATACATATCACTTTTAATTGTGCTTTTATCTTCTCAAGAAAGGAATTTCCCACAGATCTAGACTCTACAATAAACTATGCAATAAATAGTTGATCACAAGGGTGAATCAAACCACCTTAACTTGGTATTAGAATGAATGTAATTAAATAAAAAAATTATCAGAAGATGATGCAAGACAAACGAGATGAGCTATATAGAAAACTCATATCCTGGACATTTTCTAGGGCTATCTCCAAATAAAATACTCAGTTTATGATTAATAGCCATCATTGAGGATTGAAATCAAGAGTATCTTCGTAGTGGTTGCTATATAAATTGGAGATGTGATGAAATATCATGCATGCATATCCTTTGGGAATTGTATATCCTTTCATTTCTACATTCTTGACATTTTTCTTATCATCATGTTGTAAATGCATCTGGTCCCTATTCTCAATGTATTTTTGATAGCATCTTTGGTGAATGACATTGATTTATAGGCGTCCTATGAAAGACTCATTATTTCCTTTGGTGCATCTAATTGCTTTGTGTTCTTCCCTGAGTTCTTGAATGATATGCATATTTTTGGATAACTGTAAATGCACCATATTTGAACTGAAAAGGAAATACCAAAAGCAAAAAATCATACATATAGAATGGTGTATAGCTCTCCTCCACAATGAATTTTCCAATACATTGCGATGATTAAGAAATGAATGACTCTGAAAAATAAAGTAAACGGCGTGACCGGTAGGCTTGTTGGATATCGCTTTAGAGTTGGTTCCTATAAAACAATCCAGCCTTACCATGTCGGACAATTTCTGAGTAGGTGAATGCACCCTAGTGTCCATTTCCACAATTAAAATAACTTACTCACCTTCCTTTTGTATTATCAAAATAGATGAAAGAAAATACTAGGAGAATCATCTCCAAAGGATATCAAATCAGTTTGCTTTAACAAAGTGCAACAAAGTGGGAAATTTCTTTCTCTTTCAAACCATTATGAGACACATTTCTCACAAAATGTATGTTTAAAATGTAATAATATGGTGGTGTGCATTTTCTCTTGGAATATTGCGCATAAGTCTCCAACTACAAGAACCTCCTCTGTAGTAGCATACGACCCATATTAGACTTATTTTTTGGATATTTCCTTTAATTTCATATAGAATTATTGCACCTTCTCCACAATTGATGTGGCCTTAAGGGTAAGGTACAACCCTAGTGTGAGAGATGAAAACATGCTAACATATTATTTGTTCAAGAAGAAGGATACCAAACAGGTGTAAGTATCAATGCACGATAGAGTAATACAATGTATTCAACCAATCCAACTACTGACCCTTTAGATGATATTTTATTAAATAAGACGTATTATTCCCAATGTTATCACCCCAATACCAATCATAGATCCAATTTGGTTCATGTGTCCTCTGCAAATATTTCGAAGTAATGGACAAGTCTACCGAGGTGGAGGAATTGCCCGAAGTTGCTAGAATCTGAGCAAAAAAAATTCAAAAAAAAATCAAAAATTCTAGCAGTAATAGTGTTTGAATCATGTTTTTAGTGGTGGAAATAGATTTATCACCATCCCTCTAGGATACCAAAAATATTGAATTTTGACAGTTGTAATCTGGATTTACAAAAATTCCTACCATATTTTACTAAAATCTTTCCGGAATTTCCATAATTTTCAGGGGAAAAAGCAAACTTATTAAACTACAGGTGCCAACCATATTCTAGAACGTCCCCTATATTTATCACAAAACTTGGAATCTTTTTGTGGGTTGGCTTAAACTTCACTTCGAACACTAGTTAGATGCATTTATATCCCACATATTGTGGGAAAGTGCAATATATTTTCCATATTCCACTGTCGTTGCTCGACTTGATCAACGATGCTGAGGTCCTTTTGGTGGTCTTGGGATTTGAATTCAGTGTTTGCATAAGTGTATAAGCCCATAGTTATGGATGCACATTGAAATTTTATAATAATGGACATGAAAAGGTGTGAGAGCTTAGTGATAAAGTACTTTTATAACCAAAACCTAGACACTTATGTTCACTTATCCACTTTCTTTTATTTTTTTAAAGAAATAAATCTTGAACCATTTTTAACCTGATGTAGTCTCCTTTAAAATAAAGACTTGTTTTCGTGCTTTGCAGAATGGGAAGGAGTCATTTTTTCCTCATTAAAAAAAAAGTGGTAGGACATTCTATGTCATATTTATACAAGCATAGTTGGGAGACATAGATGTGTAAAAATGCTATAAGGTATGGACGTGTGAATTGCAAGATTGGAGTACAACATTTGAATGTTTGAGGTGAGAAATTTTAGTCGAGCTAGGACAAACAACGTTGACAAAATTGTCATCAACAACCCCTTCTCAATATTATCCTAGTTTTGAACAAGTATAACAAGTAGAACCTCTTTTTTTTACATCATATCTAAATTTTTGAGTTAAACAAGTAAACATTTATTGATTTATGCATCAATCACACTTCAATTACTCAAGTGGAATCTAGTTTAACATGCACCACTAACTCATCACTCCACTCATGTGTAATTCCCATGCATGCATGAGTTCTTTACTCGTGCATGGCTAGTTAAACAAGTTTTTTCATGCATGCATGATTTCTTCACTTGTTGATGTCTAGTTAATTGAGACTAACTCCATTTCATGGCCAATTAAATGAGAGTAAAAGGGTTGTAGTTTGACTATGTGCGTGTACTAGAAGCCCAACATAGTGCACACTATCTCTCTCATGAAAAGTGTAATTTATATGTAAGTATTTTTTCTTTGAAACAATTCAAATTCATTCATTCCCTCTTCAACCATTTGGTCTCAAGTTTGCAAGTTGTTTCTTTTCTACAACTAGATTCTTATGTGCAAATTATCCAACAATTTTACAATAGTGTTGATAAATTCTTTGATTTATATTAATTTATGGTAGTCATGTTTGTATGGCAGTGTCAAATTCATAGTTGATGGCCTTTATCTTGTACTGATATTCTTAGTTCACAATGACATAATTCAATCATTGTTTTGTTTGTTTATAAGATCCCATAAGTTGGACTAGTTGATGTAATGGTTGATTTATTTGACTTTCCACCAAGCCCATAAATGTAACGCTAGTGTGGTGAAAATATATCACACACATCATTCATTATATGATATAATCCTGGTGAGTCTAGGATTATGTAAAAGATCTCTCTCTCCCTAGTTATTTCAACATCAAGCTCTAAACCAAGGCTCAAAATTTCGGGACCTACAAATGAGCAAGATTTAAGACTATTTTTAAAATGGTGGAAATTGGGAGTGTCATATATCACTCAAGGATCTAGTTTTTACAACCATAAACTATCGCATCTCTATATTCCCTCAACCAAATGTCCTATATGTGGTCACCCAAAAAAATATCAAGCATATATTTTGGTTTTATGCATAAGCCATAGTAGGCCATTTTGAAATTTTAACCAAGTTCAATATTTGTAATTGTCATTGTACCTGTATCAATATGTATTTCATGTAAAAACAAAAAGAAGAAATTTTTTATTATTATTAATATTATTGTTGTTGTTGTTAAACATGTTCTTCATGCTTTGTTTGGCTCAAAAGAAAATGTAAAATGGCATGTTCTTCGTGACCCTTGTGAAAATAAGAAAATTTAAATTTTGTAAGTATCATTTGTTATTCCAAGATGTCAAGTCGGCCCTCCAAAAAGACAATTTGGCCTGCCCAAAGGACATGTCTCTTCACATGAAAGAAAAACTATATATTGGCACATATCCTCCACCATTTGGCAAGAAATTTTTTATTGTTTTCTATGAAGAATAAAAATCCAGATGGTTGATATAAGGCAGAAATATGAAACTTCTAAGGCAGGTTTCTAAGTCTAATATATGAATAAATTCTTAAGGATAAATTTGAGCTTCATGTGGCACTATACTTTTGTGAAATCAAACTTCCCGTGATATTATACCTCTAAAAATGTGAGATTTTTGTGGCACTATAATTATTTGGCAATGCGAGCTATTTGAAGAATATTATCTCTATGATAATGTGATTTATTTGAGTATTATTATCTCTATTGAATGTGAGTTTAAGAAGTACGGTCTCTTATGATGATTTCAGGACACTCTTCAATGATGATGTGCGTTTTCAGAGAGCCACATTCTTCTATGATGATATTATTTTTAGAGGCATCTAAGGATAAGCATATGGAAAAATGGTTGAATGTCTTATGGAAAAAACATGGCAGAGTTTGGATGGTTGACATGGCACTTGGATCATTGGTTAGTTTGACTATAATTTCTCCTGTTGACCAAGAATCTATAAGGAAAGGATTGATGGGTTTTCCCCTTGTGGGTTTTTCCGTGGCCTTTAGCCTAATATTGTTTCTTGTGCATTATATATATATATATATATATATATATTTGAACATATAATTTAATTGATGACATAAGTAAATAAAATAAATGATAATAAGAAACGTAGATAATAGTCACAAGTAATTATCATATCTAGAAATTCTCTTGCATTGGAATTTCAACGGGTCACTTAATGTTATGCCAAATTTATTCCTACTTCAAATACTTAGAAATTTGCCTAATTAGGTGATAGATTAACATGGGACACTGAAGTTTCACGTAGTGTAACAACTTATCCAAATCAAATGTCATTTCTCATATGGAAAAAATGCAATAAAACTATTATTCACCAAGATCAACTAGTTAAATATTTTTCGCAATAGATAGTTTGTTGGTCTATGTTATCCTCTATATGCACATTATTGTGAAATTTAAATGGTGGATTTTGATGTACTGCACGTGTAGCAACTTCTAAAATATTAGGGTGGGGTCCCTAAATTATGTGTGGGGTGTTGGAAATTGTAACGAAGTTCGGTCTTCATAATGACCTATTGTAGACATGACATTGTATACATTGTATAAAGAAATAAAAATAAAATAAAAATAAAAAATATTTTTATGTAAAGCATGGGTTTCATGCTCAATTTTAGGTCAAAATAATGTTATTCGTGCTTGTAGGTCTTTCTAGGACAAATTATAATTCATGTCATTTATTATAGTCTCAATTGGACTCATTGTAACAAAGAAAATTATTTATTTAAGTCAAGAAAAAACAATTTATTCCTCCAAGACCAAGTAGGCCCTAGTTAGGGAGAAGTTGACCTAAATGAAGGAAATTCGACCCCTCAAGAAGGAAATAAATATAAGTAGCTAGACTCATTTATAAGACACATCCAAGACAAGTTTGATATGCAATAGCAAAGGAAGAGAAAAAAATAGAAGAACCAAGGAAGGAAGAAGAATTCAAAGTCTCTTGGTTTATCACTTTTTATTTCCACGCATGTGAAGCTGCGAGGGTTTATGTGAAGTTTCCAATTGTAGGAGGTCGCAATTGCAAGGCTAAATTCTATGGAGAAGTTGCATGGCCAAAATTCTAGAGTGAAGTTATAGTAGGTCGAATTATGGAAGCTTCCTTGAAGAATACCTTGTTGGGGGGTTGACTTGGTGCTTGGGAGGATTTTTGGCTTTGGTATTTGGGTCATAAAAGTCTCTTTTTGAACAGATTCTATAAGAAGAGAAGCATTTTTATAGGTTTTCCCTTGGAGTGGTTTTTCCCTAGCTTGCAGTATCTAATAAAGTAATAAAAGGCCAACACATATATTGGTATGGAATAGTATTCATGAAAACCCTAAGTGTAGCAACTGAATAACTAGACACCAGAGGCATGAGCTATGGGCGCAGAATCAAGATTGTTTATGAAATTTTGCAGCTGAGAATAGTGTTTCAATGGTAGTTACAAAGTCGGAGTCGGTAGGGAATTACACAAACTAATTATTATATCTATGGACCTATGATATCCAATCAAGGAATTCATATGTGCAGATGTAACATAAGAGATGTTGTGCAGATGATAGGGAGAAATAATGAATGTTGTCAGCATATTCGTGATTGTAATTGTTGTGCATTGTAAATATCACCAATGTTATGTATTGGCACACTATGTCCTATGCATTTATGAAAATTTCATATCTGCATTTTCAACACATTAATACAAATTATAATTTCCTAATCCCATTCCCGTTATTAATATTGTTGCATTATATACTACTGAGCGCTTTAATATTTCAAAGCCCATATTACAGAGGGTATATCATATGGTGTGTGTATTACAGAGCTATAATGATATGACAACAGTAATGGCAACATTACTTGTTATTGGCAACATTACTCATATTATGGAGTTGCATTATTATGATACCTCTATTATGGAGTTGTGTTCTTGCACTGGGTGTATCTGCAAGCAATAATCGGTCTACCATAGTTCTGGTATCGGGTGTCTACAAGAAATTTAATTGCATGTATAAATACATTCTTCCTCTTGTTCTAAAAGAGATAAATTAGCAGTAATGCATTAAATTTTCTAGGTTTTTAATGTCTTTAAACATCTTTGTTCCAGGAATTTATTTGTGCATGGTGGAAGAGCCTTCTCATTTAATTGTATTGGAGCTTCATGACCCTCAAAGATATATGTTGTTCTTTTCGACATTATTGGCGGGTGTTTACAATGTTATTTTGGTGATGGTGCAATATATATATTCTTGATTGAATTAATACATTTGGTGCAGGCAGAGTGTATTTGTGATTAAGGGGGAGTGTTGGAAATACTCCCAACCACCGCCATGAATAAGAAGTGGCAGCAGCCCACACTGAATTGATTTTTTTGTGCAGGAAGGACAAGCAACAGGTTTCAGGCCCGAAGGCCTTTTTGTGAAATCCATGCAAAAGATCAAACATAGTACCCGAGCCGCACACCCTGCATTAATTTCCTTACCTGCCGCATTGACTTACTGTTTTCCCACAACTTCACGCCCACAAATTTTTTGTTTTACCTCTTAAGCCTTCCACCAAAAGTTATTTCCTCGCCGATGCGATATTGGCGAGACCCACCAACTTACCTTACCATATTTGCAAACCTCCGAGCAAACCTTTGTATTCTTCCATTTCCTTTGTATTATGCACTTCGCACTCACCATAGTTTATCTCCCCGTAGATCGCAGCCCGTAACTTTTAAGTTGCAACTCTTAATGTTTCTCCGAAGTTAAAATTCCGCTGATGTGATCTAGCGAGACCCACAAACCTCATCGCACTTCGCAATATTTCCCACTTACCTTTTATACAACCCGCACTTCGCACATTTTATGTTTTAACCTTTTCCGCCGCCCTCAGTGCGCACTTCGCAAGTTTCAATTTTTCACTTTATGCCGCCAGTAAGTTATCTTATTTTTTTGCGATGTGATCGCAAAGGGGGCACGTGTCAAGCTCAGGAGGATAGCGCAAAGAGCACATCACAAGCTCAGAAATTTAGCAAATATTGCCCGCAAGAATTTGTTTTTTGGATGCGATGCAATGTGCCATGTCACATCGCACATCATAAAGTTTAATGTT
Source organism: Pinus albicaulis (assembly GCA_034641835.2). NCBI lineage: Eukaryota > Viridiplantae > Streptophyta > Pinopsida > Pinales > Pinaceae > Pinus > Pinus albicaulis. The sequence continues at coordinate 1,212,485,789 of CM076578.1, read as the reverse complement.
TTCCCATAAGCACAAAATGTTAAAGTTTAAGATCGTCGATCTGCAATGAAGCGTCGGACGCGATGTGTTTTTCGCAAATGGAATCGATATCATTTCAGGTCCGCAGTTATGTGTGTTTGTACGTTGTTTCATGTAGAAACAACAAATCAGAGTGGAAGAAGATTTTGTTGTTGAAATTCTGATTCATGCATTGAATTTCTTTGAATGTTCAGGCTTTGGCTAATTTTGTATAAACTATGTAATTTCCATATGTTTTCTGAGTTGAATAGAAAAAGGAATTTCGCTCATGTGGCTCTTGCGCTCTGTCTATCTATGAATTTTTATTTCCATAGTAATTTTACATTCTCTGGGTTCTGGGGGAACTCATCCCTCTACATATTGTTTTGTTCAATATTTCCAACATGGTATCAGAGCAGTTTTAGGCTCTCAGTGAAAGAACAATCTCTCTTTACTGAAGAATTTGTAAGATTGTTTGTAGAAGCAGAAGTCTCCAGCAGTGAGAAATTTTTTTTTTGTTACACAGTCAAGATGGCAGCAGCAGGCACAAGTCTGACTAATCCCTAACTACCACAGTTCAATGGGAAGAATTATGATTATTGGGCTATTACAATGAAGGCCCTGTTCTCCTGACAAGATATTTGGGAGCTGGTGGAACATGGTTTCCAAGAACTAGCAGATGTAGTAGCACTTAATGCTTTGACATGTCAAGCACAAAGATATTTGTTGAAAGAAAATAAGAAGAAGGACCCCAAATCCCTCTTCTATATTTTCTAAGTAGTACATGAGAGTATTTTCCCAAGGATTGTAGTAGCAACAAAGTCTAAGGAGGGAGGGGATACCCTCCAGACAACCTATCAAGGAATGGAAAAGGTGAAGACAACAAAACTTCAAATGCTGAAAAGATATTTTGAAACCCTTTGTATGAAAGAGTCTGATAACATAGACTCATTCTTCACACATGTGATTGGGTTGGTTACCCAAATCAGGTCTCATGGAGAGACACTTGAAGAAAGGAGAATAGTGGAGAAAATCCTAAGAAGCCTACCATCAAGGTTTGATGCCATAGGAGTGGCCATAGAAGAGACAAAGGATCTCTCACAATTTTCAGTGGATGAGCTTCATGCATCACTAATGTATCATGAGCATAGACTGAATAGAGCAACGAACTCCTCATTGGAGCATGCATTCAAGACACAAATGTCTTTTGGTGGAGGTAGAGTTCGAGGAAGATCAAACTACTGAAGAAGAGGAAGAAGCCCACACAGAGGTGGAAGAAGCAACCTTGCAAGCACAAGTGGAAGGGGCAGAAACCAAAATTCAAGCGAAGGCTCAAGCCAAAATCAAGCACAAGGACAGAGGTATGATAAATCCAATTCCAATGTCATTATTGCAAAAAGTATGGGCATTATTCCAATTAATGTAGAAATAATCAAAATGACATGGGTAATAGACCAAGTGTAAATTTTACAAAAGAAAATCAGAACCAAGGAAATGCACTTTAACTTGTAATGTTGCACAAGAAAAACAAGAAGATGTATGGTTCTTAGATTTAGGTTGTAGTAGCCATATGACTAGAAACATAGCAATGTTTGCCAATATGGATGAGAGTATGAAATATGAAGTGACAATGGGGACTGATAATAAAGTCTCTGTCATGGGGAAAGGAAGAGTAAAAATACTGACAAAGAAGAGAGAGAATAAGTTTGTGCCAGATGTCTATTATGTACCTAGCCTGAAATGTAACCTTCTAAGCATTAGACAGCTCATGAATAAGGGCTACAATGTGTTTTTTAAGAATGATGTGTGCACAATCATGGATATACCTCCAATTAGGCAGCTCATTGCAAAAGTGCATATGACAAGCAATAGGATGTTTCCTCTCAAGATCAAAACAGACTTGAAGGAAGGAAGTGTTGTAGCAACAATCACATAAGAAGTCTTTCAAGAAGAAATGAAAGATGAGAAATAGTTATGGCATTTGATATTTTGACATCTCAATTTTGGAGGTTCGAATTTGTTGCACAGAAAAGGGATGGTAAAGGGAATACCACTCATAGAGCAACCAGACAGCCTATGTGAAGGTTGCATCTTGGGAAAATAACACAGAGAATCATTTCCAACGGGAAGAGTATAAGGGCAAAGGCACCTTTAGAGATTGTCCACTCAGATTTATGTGGACCAATGAAAATGCCATCATTAGCTGGCAATCATTATTTTTTGACATTTATAGATGATTATAAAAGAAATACATGGGTTTATTTTTTAAAACAGAAAAGTGGTGTTTGAACAGTTCTACCACTTCAAAGCTCTTGTTTAGTGTAGAAATTTGAATAAATGATATATTATTCACCGAGATTCTCCTGATCACACACTATTTTAGCTTCATGCATAATACAGAATCTCTTCTACCATTGATCATTAATTGCAGAAATAAAATCAATTGCATGCACACATTAAAACCACGAACAATCACACATATGAACACAGTATTTAATGGGAAAGCTTAAAGCTGAAAACCCCAACTATCTGTATATTATATGTCATGGAGATCATGTAACAATCATAGTACAAAATCTCCTCACAAGCTCTCATACACACCCTCAATTGCTACACACTATCAAGCTAGATCTAGCAAAACACATGCTCCAATCTTTTTCCACTTGATAGCCAGCCTCTATTGCGTTATCAATGCTATGGGATGGCTTCATTAAATAGATAAACCACCTGGCTTGTACTACGCAATCCTCATGGGCTTCTCCACCTATCTGTGTGTTGCAAATAGCAACAGTATAGTCACAAATGATAGTTAACCTGCTCTTTCACCTATTTCTGCACTGGTCTCCACTGAAACTGTCCATGCACTGAAGTTAACTGATGCATTCTTTAGTTGATTAATGAGTTTATAATTAGTGAATTAATTAATAATTAATTCACACCACTCTCACTAATTGTATCAATTAGTTAAACTGAATAAAAATAGCTCAACTATGTTTAGATTAGTTAAAATGAATACAACTCCACTAACTTCCTCAATCAACTCCACCAAACTCTGTCACATGAGTTCTAACTGAAGTATCCATGCAATAGCTCCACTTAACCCTCAGGAATAGCGTAATTCCTTCTGTCGGCTCCTGTGCCACATCTGTGCACTTAACTGAAGTGCTCCAAGAGAATAAGATAATGTTTATAGTCCAAATATTATTAAGAGCTAATAATATTCGACATATCTATTTTTAGACTGACAATTTAAAAATAGATTCCGCCCAATATGTCTAAAAATAGAAGTCCATCTATTTTTTCTAACTTGACCAACCATCCACAAATATCATCCTACAACTCATAGAACATGATCCATATGTCTAAAAATAGACATAGTCTAAAAATAGACTTTGCGCCAAAAATAGCCTGCGGGCCCACTTAGTGAAGGTGACTTCTTTCCACTAAGCTCTTCATCTTGTTGCAATCTCAACATTTAGAAGCAAAGTGGACACTACATAAAGTTTTTGAGAATTAACAGAGGTGGAGAATATATCTACAAATACTTCCTATGTTTATGTAGGGAGCATGGAATACAGAAGTAGTTTACCACAAGGTATACACCTGAGCAAAATGGTGTAGCAGAAAGAAAGAATAGGACCATCATGGACATGGTAAGAATTATGTTGAAGGCAAAGCATTTTCCGAATGAATATTGGGCAGAAGCTATCAATTGTGCAGCTTATATTTTAAATAGATGTCCAACCAAAGTTGTTATGAACAGAGTTCCAGAATAAGCATGGAGTGGAATAAAGAAAGTTGTCACTCACATGAGAGTATCTAGATGTGTGGCATATGCACATGTCCCAGATCAGTTAGGGAAGAAGTTGGACAGCAAGGGGGAGAAGTGCATATTTGTTGGATAAAGTGATGAACACAAGGCTTACAAGCTCTACAATCCATCAACCAAGAAGGTAATAATCAGTAGAGATGTTCAGTTCATTGAAGAAGAATCTTAGGATGGAAGTTTAGAGAAGACAATAAATGTGAAGACATGTATTTCACATGAAGATAAAGAAGAATTGATTGCAGAAAATTATTTCTCAATGGTGGCTCCTCCTCCACCTACACAATCTCAATAGAGCACACCACAACCAAGCAATAGAATAGCAGTGCAGAACCAAGGAAGTGCTTCTCCAAGCACACCACAGGGATCAACAACTCCCTCGAGTTCAAGTGCAACTCCAAGCACATCTTCAGCAAACACAAGAAGACCAAGATTCAGAAATTTAAGTGCAATTAATGAACAAGAAGAAGTAAATAGTAATGTTGGTCTGAATTCTTTATTTGCTTTATTTTTTCATGTTGATGATCCAATCCATTTTTAAGATGCAGTAAAAGAAGAGAAGTGGATTGAAGTAATGAATGAAGAAATAGGAGAAATAGAAAAGAATGACACATGGGAGTTAGTGGACCTCCCACAAGGAAAATAAGTTATTGGAGTGAAATGGGTCTATAAAACCAAGAGCAACATTGAAGGCAAGATAGAAAGGCACAAAGCAAGACTTGTCGTCAAAGGCTACAAGTAAAAATAAGGAAGAGATTATGACGAAACCTTTTCACCAGTTGCAAGGATGTAGACAGTGCGAACAATGTTGTCCATAGCAGCACAAAAAAAGTGGAAAGTTTATCAAATGGATGTGAAGTCAACATTCCTGAATGGAGTGTTGAAAGAGTAGGTGTAGGTTGAACAACCTCTGGCTATGAGATAGAAGGCCAAGAACACAAAGTGTGTAAGTTGAAGAAAGCTCTTTATGGGTTGAAGAAAGCACCAAAAGCATGGTAAAGCAGGATTGATGCTTACCTAATAGACAATAGGTTTGACAAATGTGATGGTGAACCCACTATCTACATCAAAGAAAATGACGGTAAAATACTTATTGTTGTTTTATATGTAGATGATTTGATTTTCACAGGCAATGATGTTTCTCTCATTGCTGATTTTAAAGCAGTCATGAAGAGTGAATTTGAAATGACTGACTTGGGTTTATTGAGATATTTGTTGGGCATAGAAGTAAAGAAAAATGAAAAGGGGATTTTTATCTCCCAAGCAAAGTATGTTGCAGAAGTTTTAAAGAGGTTCAATATGCAGAACAGAAAAGCATTAGCAACTCCAACTGTCATGGGGTTCAAGTTAAGAAAGGAAGATTGCAGCAAGAATGTCGATCTGACATTGTACAAGAGCATAGTTGGAAGTATAATTTATTTGACTACAACTAGGCCTGATATTATGTATGCAGTAATTTTAATATCCATATTCATGGAGACACCAAAGGAGACACATTGGCAAGCAGCCAAGATAATTTTAAGGTATGTGAATGGAACAAAGGAGTATGGTGTCCTATACTCCTCAATTGATCATTTTAAGCTGATTGGTTACACTGATAGTGATTGGGCTGGAAGTGTAAATGACAGAAAGAGCACATCTAGGTATGTATTTCATTTGGGATCGGGAGCCATTTCATGGGCTTCCAAGAAGCAGCCAATAGTTTCATTATCAACAGCAGAAGCTAAATATGTAGCAGCAACAGTAGCAACATGTCAGGTTGTTTGGATGAGAAGGATGCTGAGAGATTTATGTCATGAGCAAGACAAATGAACCACAATTTATTGTGATAAAAGCTCAGCAATTGCATTATCAAAGAATTTTTTTTTCCACAAGAGAACAAAGAATATTGATGAAAAGTATCATTTTAAAAGGGAATTGGTTAACAATGGTGAAATTTTTTTGCAGCATTGCAGGTCAGAGAAACATTTTGCTTCTATCCTCACAAAGCCATTGGGACAGAGAAGTTTTGTTTATCTCAGATAGTGTCTGGGAATGATTGATAGTGGCAGTTGTGATTAAGAGGGATGTTGGAATTACTCCCAACCACCGCCATGAATAAGAAGTGGCAGCAGCCCACACTGAATTGAATTTTTTGTGCACGAAGGACAAGCAGCAGGTTTCAGGCCCGAAAGCATTTTTGTGAAATCCACGCAAAAGATCAAACAGAGTACCTAAGCCGCACACCCTTCGTTATTTTCCTTACTTGCCGCATTGACTTACTGTTTGCCCGCAACTTTTTTGTTTTACCTCTTAAGCCTTCCACCGAAATTTATTTCCCCGCCGATGTGATGTCGACGGGACCCACTAACTTACCTTACCGCATTTTCAAACCACCGAGCAAACCTTTGTATTCTGCCATTTCCTTTGAATTATGCACTTCGCACTCACTGCAGTTTATCTCCCCGCAGATCGCAGCCCGCAACTTTTAAGTTGCAACTCTTAACGTTTCGCCGAAGTTAAAATTTCGCCGATGCGATCTAGCGGGACCCACAAACCTCATCGCTCTTCGCAAGATTTCCCAATTACCTTTTATACTGCCCACAACCCGCACTTCACACATTTTATGTTTTAACCTTTTCCGCTAGTGCGCACTTCGCAAGTTTCAAGTTTTAAATTTATGTCGCCCGTAAGTTATCTTATTTTGTTTGTGACGTGATCGCAAAGGGGGCACGTGTCAAGCTCAAGAGGATAGCACAAAGTGCACATCGCAAGCTCGGGAATTTAACGAATAACGCCCGCAAGTTATTTTGTTTTGGATGTGATGTGATGTGCCACGTCACATCGCACATCGCAAAGTTTAATGTTTTCCCATAAGCGCAAAATGTTAAAATTTAAGATCGTCAATCTGCAATGAAGTGTTGGGCATGATGTGTTTTTCGAAAATGGAACCAATAGCATTTCAGGTCCGCAGTTATGTGTGTTTGTATGATGTTTCGTGTAGAAACATCAGATCAAAGCGAAGGACGATTTTTCTATTGAAAGTCTGATTCCCACATTGAATTTCTTTGAATGTTCAGGCTCCAGCCAATTTTGTATAAACTATGTAATTTCCATATGTTTTCTGAGTTAAATAGAAAAAGGAATTTCGCTCATGTCGCTCTTTCGCTCTTTCTGTTTGTGAATTTTTATTTCCGCGATAATTTTTCATTCTCTGTGTTGTGGGGGAACGCATCTCTCTGTGTATTGTTTAGTTCAATATTTCCAACACTTTCCACATCTTTGTTCCCGGCATTTATTTGTGCACGGTGGAAGATCCTTCTCATTTAACTATTGGAGGTTCATGACCCTCAAAGATATATGTTCTTCTTTTCGACATTATTGGCAGGTGTTAACAATATTATTTTGGCGATGGTGCAATATATATATTCTTGATTGAATTAATATATGTGGTGCAGGCTGAGTGTATGTTATCGGCAGTGTAGACATTAATATATTTGGTACGCATATATTTGTTGTGCAATAATTTATTTAGTGCATTATTATACCTTGGACCATTGTTATAATTTCCACAACATGCATTATCATGTGTTGGGTTATTATATGGAGTATACATGTTGATGCATTACCATATGGGATCCGTTAAGGAGATGACATATCCATGTTATATTATAATTAGGGTTTCGTGCCCTAATTCTATGAAAATTACCAAGCATGCACCGAATCTCAACAAATGGTTTATTAATTGTGTTATTAATTGGCCTGTATGTATACTGGCGACCTTCAGATTATAGTGATCAATTGGGTGAAGGGAAATTCTGTATGAAACGCATTTTTTTCTGTCATATTCTACCTGCATGTTTATATTATCAAAGTTTGCACCAAGAACTGCCAAGAATGATTTTTTAATTTGCCTTATATTGGGAGAAATTATTAGAAAATCCAGTTGTAAATATAAATATGGTGTTCCCTAATCTCATTGTTTATAGCTTTGCAACCCAACAAGTGGATCGGTAGACTATGTGATTAGCGTTCGAGATTGATAGGGGAAATTCAAGTTATTTTTTTCAATCTAGGGTTAAATGTACTGCAGCTTCTGAGTCGTAATATATGAAAAGATATCCAACGTCGACACTATTTCAAAGGAGATAATGCGCCATTATGGAAGAAATAGTGTACCGGGAAATGTGAAATTGATACATGATGGGAAGAGTCTGATAAGCGTCTCGGGAACACGTAGGAAATAGATCTCGCAGAGCAATAAGGGGATTGTCATAGAGCAGCACAAATAAAAGCATAAACTTTTTCGAGAACAATCAGTTTTTGGTAGTCATGTCCATATATTAAGACATAAGGATCAGTTTCAAGGCAGTCTAAGTTGTAGGAGAGGCTGCTTTCTCACTAAGACACTTTTTTTTGTTGGTAATGAAATCTCTGAGTGAATAATCCATCCAAGTGTGCATTCTCCTCAAAGAAGATAACCAATGGCATATATCCCAATGGCATACATTATGATATATGGCTTGGCATATGCACATTGATGTTGCTTGGCACACACACATTATTAATATATGGCATTGATTAATACATGTTGATAATATATTAAAGGCATGCAGTAGCAGGCAATAATATATTGTTTGAACAACAATGATATATATGTGTAGTGTTTGAACAACAATGACATATATGTGTGTTGGTGATGGTATATTGTTGGGGAAGCCTTATTTCCTTGGCTATTGGCCCATTAATTTTCTAGGTGAGAAGCTTACTTACTAATGTCATACCCCATGGCCATGTGGGCCATGCGAGCCATGCCACGCAGACCATATATGGATGTTAATCGTGTCAGAGTAGTCAATTTGCAATAATTGAGTTGTCGTTGTCGGAGTCGTGTCGTGAACCCAACCGGAAATACAATGGATGTATGGATATGGATGTTAATAGTGCCATAATATCGTGTGGAGCATGCCCATACTTCAATATTTTAATAATGTTTTATGCTAAGAGTTTGATGGGGCGTATCATTTTTTAAGAGCCATATAATGAGGATATGAATTTTGGAGATTCATTTAGCCTTAATTCTTTTCAAATTTTAGTAAAATTTATATTTAATTATTATTAAAAATAATAATTTGATTATAAAATTAAATTAAAAGACCAAGTTTTCCAATGAGCTTCTAGATTTTAAGTGGAATTTTACTTAAAAAAACAACTTTAAGATAAATGCAGGCCAGTATAAGTAAAACATAGTTAAATTTTAGTTAAATTTATATATAATTTTTACTAAAAATAATAATTTTATTATAAAATAAAATAAAGAGGCCAAGTTTTCCAATCACTTTCTAAATTCCAAGTCGAATGTTATTACAAAAGAATAAAGCATAGCTATACCTCATTTATAGAACTTCAAAACATGTAAACTAAATAAACATGTGAAAATAAATGTTATTACAAAAGAACAAAGCATAATTATACCTCATTTATAGAACTTCAAAACATGTCAAATAAACAATCATCTAAAAATGAATGTTATTACAAAAGAACAAAGCATAGCTATAACTCATTTATATAACTTTAAAACATCTAAAATAAACAATCCTCTGAAAATAAAAATATTATTATAAGAATTTAAATTTTTAAAGAAAATCATTATTATAGGAATTTGAATTTTTAATCATTTTGTTAATTTATACCAACTTCCTAGTCTTCAAGTTATAAATTATCATGTTATTTAAATAAAATTATTATTAGAGGAATTTAAATTTTTAATCCTTTTGTAAATTTCTACCAACTTCCTAGTCCTCAAGTTATAATTTTTCATGTTATTTTTCAAATTTCCAAAGAACTCAGTTAGGATTTTGATAAATATTTTAAGAAATGTGAAAAAAATTGGAGCGAGACAGATTGTTGATGTTGATATTGAACTTGAACATCACAATTTTGGCATCCTTTGTTACATCAGAGTGGTCGAGCTTTGTATTGTGAATCTCCTTTCAATCTATCATGAGATTTCCAACAAAAGTTGTTCCTGTTGAATCTCTGATTGGCCTCTTGTATGGCTGCAATCCTTTAAGGAGTTATTTTCCTGAGTGATACAAAAAGTTTAAATTAAATATTACACGCTCTACAAGTATACATCAATCGGTAATGCAATGACAAAAATCCAAATCAATTTTCTACTAAATGAAAATATGACTCAAATATGGAAGTAAGTGGTATAAGAAATAGTTGATGCATGCATCTACATCGAGCTGACAAATCGTTTGATGCACACCACTAATTTTGTATGAAATAATCTTTTGGATAGATACCAACTGCAATTAGGAAAATTAAGGGAGACGACATAAAATCAAATCATTACCAGACACCATATTTATTTCAAAGAAATAAGTTGCAAGACACCCATCATCTATAATTATCAAATTAGAAATACCATATATTAGTGTGTGGATCAGGTCCATACTTGAATGTTTCAATAAAGTTTTACTCTTGATTTTTTTAGAGTACATATAATTTTTTAGGAGCCATATAACTAGAAATTGCACCATCATCTATAACTAACAATTGCCTTAAAGTTGCAAAGGTACATCGAAGGAATAAAATATTTGGGAAGATCATATCACCCTTCACTCCAATGTAAGAATTGTTAATCGTTTCTATGAGTGGAGAAAAATTGCATCTCAATAAGAATATGTAGATGAAAAATATCTAAATCCACTCAGAGACATTAGAAAGGGGCATACAAATCTCTAAAGAGGACTCCACCTATTATATTTTTAATGATTGATGAGAAGAATTAGGCTACTATTAGGATTGAAGAAGGCATTTTCGGTATTTAGAAAGACGTCGTTGTCATTTCCTTCGATACAGTCTCATGTCGGAGAAAGAGGAATGGGAATGATATAAAAGAGGTGAAATTGGAGTAGAGTGACGCTCTTCTAGAGGTGGAAAGAGAGATACTCTTCCAAGAAAAAAAATATAATTTTGTTAATCATTTTCTCGTTAAGTTCATTTTTGTGCTAGTTTTGAACTTCTAGGTTCTATGTTTTGTAAATATGGGAACCATGATAATATATAAGTCCTTTTAGAAGAAAAAAAAAATTAAGCACATATCACTTGTGGTGACTACAATTACATAAAAATAATAATAATAATTGGAATAGGATTTATCTGCTAAAGTAGATGATCTTTAATACACCAACTAATTTCTAGGTCATTCCTGTGAAATCCCAAGCACACCATCTATGATCTCAAGTTTGGGCTTGAAAATAAAACTATCAATTCTTGAATTCTTTAAACTTTCGATAGTTTTGTATTTGGGAATGGGGTCGAGGCTAAGATATTGGTCCTCATTCACCTCGCACCCACGAAATTGTAGGCAAAGGAGCCCAGGGCTCAGGGCTTAGCTCTAGCCCAAGGCCACAAGGTATGGCATATAACCACAACGCAATGGGAGTTTAGTGCCTACCGAAAGGGGCTTGGGGTAAGGCCCCATATTGTGGTCTCATGGGTTACCATGGGACCGATAGCAGAGGCTCTGAAGCGGCGCTAGATGAAGGGGGCTAACCCTTAGCCCTATCGAAGGTCCTATGCAGCAGTCGGAACCACGGATGTAGACAAAATAAAGGGTGCGAAAATTCGGGGCTAGACCAGGGTTATGTGGCGATAATATAACCATGGCACAGAGGACATGGGGCCTATGCCGACGGGGGCGGGTGGTTAGCCCAAGCAGCGAGGCGCATGGACCCATGTGGCCATAATTTTCTGCCCATAGGGTTCATTTGGCTTTTAAAGAATTCGGAAAATTACACCCGAGCCAGTGGGAATCTCACCAACATCAGGAGAAAATTTCGCTCGACAGTTCTGGAAAAGGTGGAATTTATAGAACAATTAGCAGCAAAACTTCTCTAGAGCATAAATTTCTCATTTTTTGGCCAAATTGAGCCCAACAAGAGCCCATCTTGGGGTTTTTACTATTCTGGAGCCATTGGAGACATTATTTTTTCATTTTGAGCACTCTAAATCCACGAAATCAAATATTTGAGCACTTAATGAAAGAGGCCCAAAATTGGAAGTTGGACCAGGAGATGTATCCCAAGAGGGGTGAACTCCTGTATCATTTTTTTGTCTTATATTATTGTGTATGGTATATTTGTCTCTGTTTTTATGTTGCAAATTGAGTTTAATAACCATTAAATTTATGTTCTTTTGAAAATTGATCCATTTCCTAAAAGACATAAAACTTAACTTGCATATTTCCTATCACCTTCAAGTTTGCATTTTAGATCATATCCTCTCTCTCTATCTATCCCTATCCCCCTCTCCCAAATAATGATGGTAGCTTCATATCTCTCAAGAAGAATTCTCCAAATGGTGTACATCAAAGAAATATTTTATTCTCTTTTTATATGGTACCTTAAAAGGCAACCTAGGGGAGGTAGGTGCCAAGGAGGTAGTCTTTCACCCCGGAGGAATTCTATAGGAAAGTTCTCTTGGAATTTAAGGGTCATGTCTAATAATATTGTTGAATCTTGAGCTCTCTACCGAGCCTTAATCACATATTTCCCTCTTTACCCTCGCCATATCATTTTCTTTGGAGACATTCTAATCCCCATTCATAATATGCACAATAATATTTATGCAAGGGATCTCAAAATGTAAACCACCCTCTCCCAAATCGAAGACATGATTGCCACAATAGAGTTCCATTGATTTCTTTCATGTCCAAATATTTAAAATAGTGTGGAAAATCCATGTTTCGATTCACCTTAGAGCAAAATGGACTTTTCTTTTTAATGACCTACGTGACAATGTTCCAATTTCATGAAATTTTTAGAACTCCAAGAGTCACCCTCAAAGGAACCATCGAGAAGTAGCAATGCATATTAAGTATGCACAAGAGGCTTAAGTCACAACATGCTCCTACCCCAACTTCTCACATGAAAATCCTTTGTTGCACCATGGGGAATAAACGCCCTAGTCACATCACATGCAACCAAGTTGGAATTTCCCCTAGTGTCACTCCCTAGAAGAGGTTGGTTGTAATGCATGTTGATGGTTCTCCTCTTAAGAAATCTCTTAGGAGGGTGGAATTTTCTTCATCCCTAGCTCCCATCTGAATTCAGGATTTAATATCCCTTCTACTGCCATCTTTATCTTATTTGCACTAGTTTGGAAAAGAGAACAAAATATAAAGAACTATGCCTTGGACACAACTTTGAAAACATGAAGAAGCTCTACAAGAAATAAAAAAAGAAATTGTAGGAATTTATTAGAGGTTGGAAGCTAGGGACATGGTAGGTGGAGTGGAAAGTCTTAGTGGTGAAGTTTGGCTATATCCATACCTTCATCTAAAAGTATGAGTAGACTTATTCCAAGTATTTATGCTTAAATTTTTGAAGGATGAGAATGTGGCCCTCTTACATGGTGATAAGTTTGGTGGTTCTGGGAGATCTGCTTCATGTCGTCATATCACTTATGTGGTCCCTTCTTTTTTTTATCCTCTAATTTCCTCAGGCTCAGCTTAGTGACTTGGGGACCTCTCTCTGCCAACCCAAAAATCAACAATTCATCTTATACCAAAGTTCAAGTAATAGGTTCTAGTCTTCATGCATATTTATGTTAATGTGTAAGAAAATTGTTAGATCTTCATCTTTGTGGTATTTTTGGTCCTTTTAGTTATATATAAAAATAAAAAGTAAAAAATATTTTCCTCATGCTCCCAAGCATTTATATATCAGCATGGTAATTGTAGACAATAGTTTGTTATAAACATTTTCATTTTGTACTATCTATGAGACTTAGAAACAACATTTTGTATAAATAAGTGCCCCCTGCTTATGTTTAAAAAAAAAAACTAAGGGTAACATTTTAAAAAGAATAATATATGATAAATCTTTCTATTCCTTATTGGAGTTCATCTTATATTAATTTGATAACAATAAAATTCTTAGTCAATAAAATTTAAATTTGAAAAAAATGAAAGTAACAATTTTTAATGAAATTATCAATTTTTTATATCATGAAAAAACTATATTTAAATATGAAATTTGATAATAAGTTTCATAAATTATAAAAGGAAACATTCTAATTAAAAATAAAAAAAACTATATTTAAATATGAAATTTTATAACAAGTTTCATAAATTATAAAAAGAAACATTCTCTCTCTCTCTCTCTCTCTCTCTCTCTCTCTCTCTATATATATATATATATATATATATTGGAATCAACCACATTGCATAATTGATGTCATTATGACCACTAGGTACACCATGTCTAGCGTCTTGTATATTAATTTCAATGCAAGGTTGATAACATTGTAATTGTATGGGACACACTTGATTTTGTTCACTGCCACTATAACCACTAGGTGCACCATGTCTAGGGTATTGTATATTAATCTCGGTGCAAGTTTCATCACATTGTACTCATATTAAATAGGGTTGATTCCATCCTCTACCACTATATTCACTAGTTGTACAACTTGTACCTTTAATATCAACACTAGTTAATCAAAGTTTGAATCAAAATCCTCATAATATTTTACATAACATTTTTACATTATTTGATCCTTTACCTAAATCTCTTGAAGTTATAAAATCTAATGTATTCAATATTTCTTCTAAAATTATGTAATCTCAAATGAAACATTAATTAAATCACTCATTTTACAATTACTAAAATTATTTCTATACAATTATTAAAATGTAACCAAAAACAAAACAAAAAAAACCCTAACAAGTATGTATTTTTTTGTTATTTAAAAATTAGCTGTGTTAAAACACTAACTGGTATTTATTTAGATTAAATAATTTAACTTATAATTTGTAATTTATTAATCTATATTATATTTATTAAAATAAAGTTTAATTACCCAATTGGTCTAGATCATTTAAATGATGACGAACCTTAAAGAAACTATCAACCTTTCTATAATCGTTCATCCCAATGATCAAATCATCAATGAATACAATGAATTTGTAAGAGAAATCTTATGCATTTGATCTTTAAGTAAAATTATGAATCAAAAGATATTGTACAATATTACAATCCATTCATACATGAGAAATCACTTTGAGAACCCCCAAAGAAACTTTTAGTGCATTTAGATCCTCGTCTGCTTCACTGAATCTCACAACCATAGCATAACCCTCGTCTTTAGAAGCCGGCACTAGTAATCTCACGCCCACAAAAAAATCACGAACAACATTGCCTTTGCCGAAGAGGCAACTACCATGAACACTAGTGCCTAGCATTCCCGCTAGAGTTAGAGGTGAATTGCTTTCTTTCATTTGGTATCGTGTTTGTTTGAGAAATAGAAGCAGGAGCGGCTTTTTCTGCCATGTTGTCCTCACGGCTCCTCCAGCAATCAAATTTGCAGTTTAACCACTCGGAAAAATCAAAATCACTCGGAGCGGGCGGGTGGGAAAAATCAAATTTAAATCCATGGCAGGCAAAGTCAAAATCCAAATCTTGCATTTAATACACAGTCATTGGGAAAAATTAAATTTAAATCCCTGGTGGGCAAATTCAAAATCCAATTCTTGTATTTAGTACGCAGTCATTCGGATCGAAAAATCTCACCAGTCAAGTACTTAGTGAGACTATGCACTAAGTATGGTGAAAAGACACGCCCAGGTGGGCTATTAGAAATTCGTCGGGGTCTCGCCTGCGCGGAAATATGGAGCGGTCAAAAAATGAATGCCATGAACTAACATGCATACTCATGGTAGCCATGCTTCTTCTGTATCGAGGGATCCGGGGGTGTACTTAAGGATATTAAGTAATAAATATTGCTTGCCATATTTTTGGGATCGTTGTCGATATTTATGTGCGTTGGCAGTGATATATCCATACATATGTGCTTTAATAATATATTTATGATTTGTCCATAGTATATCAAGTTTCCAATGCGTTTATATATTATGAATAACACAATGTGTCCGTTAATATATGGTCATTACAGATGGAGTTGATTGGTTATTAACATGGTGTGTTGCAAATATCATCAGAGTTAATTTGGTTGTTGATTGATAACTTGTGTTGGTTTATACAAGGCAATGGGTGGGAACATTCGTTATATACTATCGTTGATATATTCATTGTGGATTTATTTTCATTTGCAACTATTATTATATGTGCTTATGTTGGTTGATATATTACAATGTGTTGGTGTTGATTGGGTTGGATTAGTATATGTTGTATATGGCAGAGTGAATGGTATATGGATTTATTATTATTGCAACATTAGAATAATTAAATCCTGTAGTTTAACTAGTTTGTTTTTTTCCCCTGAAAATTATAGAATTTTTTTGCAAAATTTTAACAAAATTCAGCATGATGTTTTGTAAATTTAGGTTAAATCTATCGTGCTCCAAAATTTTTTAATGATACTAATACATTTTCACCATAAAAACATAATTCAAAGACTACTACTGCTACATATAACATGGTTATTATCTTATGAAACGATTGTCATATTGTTTCAAAATGAAATCTTCAACAACCTCACTAATGCATTAATATATGATATTGGTATATGTTTTATATTGCCATATATTCAACTCCACAGCAATATGATGTGCATTAATGTTATCGAAGAAAATTAAAGAGTGAATACATATATTTATGAATACCAAATCAATAGCAAGATATGAGTTTGAAATTTTCTTTATCACCGGAAGACTAGTTGGCAATTATTTGGAGGATTATGCCAGGATTCCCATGTTGTGTCGGTTCTCTCTCTTCAATTATCAAATGGGGTCAACGGTTGTAGATGTCATCCAGCAAGGTATCCACAGAATTGAGATCCATTGTTTCCTTGAATGACCGATATGCTCCACCTCTATGGAATTAGAAATTAGAAGAGGCCCCTTTACTTGTCGTGTTCAACAGGTGAAAAAATTTTATTGGTTATCTTCTCGCCACAAGTGGGACGTTCCAGTGTGATTTCATAGGAAGGAAACATATTTTCCACATTATGTTTACGTAGCTAAAGGCAGGTAAGATTATTTGTATTCAGTCATTCTGAGATATGTAAAACAACCCTCTCTGAAGGCCAGTCTGAATCCGGATCTGGAGAGCCTAGATCTCAATAACTTTCCAGTGGATTTGTCACTATTTAATCAAAGAAGTCAACCACAGATCTGAGAGTAGATGAGAAAGACTCTAAGAGGACAAAAGAGCTTGGAGAATCCCACTCAAAAGTGGATGATGGTCATCAAGACTATAAATCATATGCAAACATGCATATGGATGAAGAAGATGCAACAAAGATTGCAAAGAGGGAAGCAGAAGCCTTTATATGTGAAGCAAAGAAAGAGCATATCAATGCTCAAGCACTTCACTGTAACGTGGATGGCGCAGATGTTGGTGAATCACACTGCGATGAAACACATGTGGATGATGACTGCAACGTGAGATGTGCATTGGTGAATCCGGTCACAGCTGATGTATTTGGTGAAGCTGAAATTGTCAATGAAATTGGCAATGAAGACATGCATGCTCGGATATCCCACCATAGTGTGGATGAACATTATGTTGATGTTATGTGTGGTTTATTTTTTGAAACAAGGATTGATTATGGTAATATGGTAAACGCCATGTTTGATGAAGAATTGAAGGTTGAAGTTGTCACTGTAACAACAAGTTATGAAATATTTGGAACTCCTCATGAAGCAGTGTGCGAACAAGCAGCAATTGAGTTTGGCTTGGATAAAGCTATCAATAGAGAAAAAAGTGGTTTGGTGGATCCAACAATTGGAGTTGTTTAAGTTAAATTTGATGAAGAACCATTAACTGGTGATTAGTGGTTGCACATGATTGAACAAAAAGAACATATTGATATGTTGTTATTTGGTGAGAGAAACCCACTTGTGTTTGGAAGCCAAGTCGAAGAAAACATGTTTGCAGCAGAAGATATTAGTAAAAGGGAAGAAAACGAAGATTGTGATGTAATGACAGAACAAAAGAAGGAAAAGAAGGAAGAGGTAGAGCAGGAAGCTCTCATTGAAGAGCATAATAAAGATGCTTTTAATATTTTTTTTTAATATGCAGGTGTTATAAATAGCATGGGAGCGGAATTTGAAAAAAAAATTGTTAATAAGGTTGATGCAGATTTGAAGCTCATTGATGAATGGATTAAGAAACCAATTGAACAAATTGATGTGTCTTAAAGCAGAAGCTGCAATAAAATAATTTAATGAAATGGTGACTAATGTTTTTTTTTGTGTTAATGTGGGTTTCTCCTTTCTGCCTTACCAACAAATTACTTGAATGCTTTCTCCAAGAAATTTTACCAACCTTTGTTTTAAAAACAATTGACCTTGATTTACCTGCTCAAACATTTTCTCGATTATTGTGAGTGCCCTCTCTTTCGATACCCTACTACAAGTTTGAGGGTATGGTTCAAGGTCGGGAATGTGGGTTCCTTGATCTTCCCACACCTTGAATTGGACGAAACAACCCTGGTTTTGGAACTTGTAGTGTTGAAAAAAAAAACCATGACAGGAGTCATCAAATTGGATTATTGACAAAATCAGGAATAATTGTAAAGCATAAAATCAAAACTAGCACGGGTATAAAAAAAAATTGGGAAACATGTTGATCAAAGAACTTTGAGAAATAATAGAAGCAAGCTATGGAAGGACATTATATGTAGCCAGCAAAATGACTACTTATGACAACCTACAAAATGGGTTGGTTTCAAATACTTGGCCTCATAAATTCTCTACATATTCTCTTGTGTTGGTTAGCCAAAATGTGAACAAACGTTACAATAGTGATAAAACTAGCTTCCATCTTGTTCTTGCAATAGGGACCATCATAGTAAATTCAGCATTACCATTGCTTTGGCAGAAATTAGAAGTTGTAATTGCATAATGAAATCATTCCTTGGCCATATATTTTCATTATTTAATATAGTATTCAAATTTTGTCACTAGTATCTCACACAAATTCAATAAATAGATGATTTGGTTTTTTTCTCAGAAATATCATTTCTCATAGTTTATGGTATTAGGCATCAAGTGTTCTCCTCAATCAGTGATGATGGTTGGTGGCTCATTCCAAGAAAAAATGCAAAGAGTTTTTACACATTCATAAAAATTTTACACAACCAGGGAATTTTATTAAGTCTGCAAACCCCTTTCCATTGATGTCAAAGGGGGAGGTAAGCAGAGGTATGGAGGATAATTTTATTTTTCAAGATAAAAAGGAGGAGGGTCATTGTGTTTCCATCAATTCCAAAGGGGTGGATTCTAGGCAATGTTGTAACTGATGGAAAAGGATAATGAGTGGTTGACTGAAGCACAAGAAAGGCTTGCAAAAGATAAAGAAAATCAAGTTGAGGTTAATGTTGTTATTCTTCAAGTCCTTTCATATTTGCTAAAATATGGAAAGTTGGGGATCAATCATGGAGATAGATAGGAATAAAATACTAATGGGGCATATGGAAGTCGGTCTCAGAAGAGGTACAAAATAGACATTGATGATATAGTGAAGAGTGGCAGACTCTTAGGTACATCTGAGAAGAGGGCTAGTATGCATGGATTTTGTTCTAAATCTACCTCTACGAGACATAATTTCTATCACCACTAACATCATCATAGGAGGAGTGAGAAGGAGTATTTTCTAGAGGAATTCAAGAAATAAAAGCCTCCTACTTTTTATGGTGAGATGACTAAATCAGAAGATGTAGAAGTGTGGATTCTTGGAATGAGAAAAAAAATTAGACTCCATGATTACTCAAAGAATATGAAATCCAAGATATTTACCTTTAGTCTCAAGGGAAAGGCATATATCTAGTGGGAAGATGTTAATCATGTTAGGGGCATCATGGAAGAGAAGATGGCTTGGGAATAATTTGAAAGGCTCTTCAAAAATAAGTACCTTTTTTATAGTTATTATGATGGGAAGGCTAAGGAATTTTATGAGATTAGGATGGGTTCCATGTCAAATGAATAATATACAACCATATTTCTAGAGTTGTTAAGATATGTGTCATATCTCAAGGATGAGAAGGAAAAAATCCAAAGGTTAATAAGTGGATTGCCATTATCATTCAAAGACCAGATTGAGTTTGATGAGATACGGTCATTGGAGGAATCCATCTGAAAGTTGAAGAATTTCTATGAGTAGTCAAAGCGAAAACCTGAGTTCAAGCATGACTGGAAGGGTAGCGGGAATAATAAAGGAAAATGGCTCAAGAAGCGAGGAAGATCTCATGATGCAGGTGAGAAGTAAAAAGTGGCCTCTCATAAGAAGTTCAATGCATCTGAGAAACGACATGGGTCTCAGGTTATGGAGTAGCAAAATAAACTCAGTGCAAGAGAACCATTTAGGTGTTATATTTGTGGTAGAGACCATCGCAAGAAGGATTTTCCATTATATTAGGGTGTTAGACCTCAGATCTACAATGCTCAGTGTTGAAAACTATATTTAGGTTCGGTATTCATTATGATGTAATTATAATCATGGCATTGTATATTCTTTATAATGAAAGAAAGTGAAAGAAAGAGAAATTATATTTTATTTTTGGAGTATGGGTTTCATACACAAGTTTGAATCAAAATCATTTTCTTCATGCTTTTAGTTCTTCTAAGTCTTGTAGGTCTTTCTAGGATAAAGAATAATAATGATCATGTGTCATAGTCCCATTTGGACTCATTGTAATGAAGAAAATTATTTACTTTATCAAGAAAAAACCATGGACAAGCCCAATACCAATTCGACCCAAGGAACAGATCAAGTCAGCCTAAAAATATGGATTTGACCTGCAATAAAGGCTATATAAAGGAGAGAAATTTGACTCGGTTGGTCACTCATTAAAAAGCAAGTTCTATATGCAATAGTGAGGGAGAAGAAGAGTATATGGGAGGACGAACAAGAGGAAGTAGAATTCAAGATGTGTCAAGGAAACATTTTCTCTTGTATTTTTAAGGTTTGTGAAGCTGCCAGTTCCAAGAGGTCAAAATTTAGTAGCAATTACAAGGGGGAAAAATTTTGTTGCAAGGGTCGAAGTTGCAGTAGCAATGTAGCAGTATCAAAGTTTTGGAAGTTGTCTCGAGGAAGAACTTGTTGAGGATTGACTTGGGTCTTGAAGGGTTTCTTGGATTGGTTCTTTGGGCTTGGAAGTATATTTTTGTAAGCAGATCTTAAAGAAGAAGAGAATAATTTTTATGGGTTTTCCCCTTAGATGGGTTTTGCCCTGGCTTGAAACCTATGTCATGTGTAATTTGTCTCTTTATGATGTTCATCGCATTTCGTAATTTCTTGATGAAAAAAATGAAATAATTAATAAAAGACCAACTAAAATAACAAGTAATTATCAAGAAAATAGGTTATAATCATCTATTCTCCATATTTCCAACATGATATCAAAGCTAAGGTTCAAGAAGGAGACTGAAGATCACAGTTTAGTTGGCACAATTTCAAGGGTTATGAGGAACGGGTTTCAAGTTTCCTAAGAAACTCGCTACCTCCATCAAGAAATACATATTGAAGATCATCTCCAAGATAGAAAAAGAAGGAATTATGTTCTTCACTTTATCTAGCACCTTCAAGGACGAGAATGTATGGGTTATCAATAGTGGTGCCTCCAAACATATGATGGGATAATGCAGACAACTTTAGACGTTGTCCAAAGGAAATTCTTCTCATTCAATCGAACTTGGAGATAACAAGATATATCTAGTGAAAGGCATTGCGTCTACATCATTGGAGATCGATTTAGGTGAAATATTTCACCTCAACAACATCTTATATGTTCCAGGTTTGAAGAAAAATTTACTTTCTATTTATTGTCTAGAAGATAAGGGTGATATAGTTACTTTTTTTGATGGAAAGGTTTTGGTTTGGGGTAAGGATCTAGTATTAATTAAGAAAGGATGATTTCGTTTCATTAGGTAACATTGTATAGACTCTATACACCTATAACTCAAGCCCTAGTTCACTTGGATGTGAGTCCTTCCAAACTATGGCATAGAATATAGGGACACCTTCATTATAAGTTTTTACCGCTCTGAGTCAAATGTTCAATGGCATACCTAAAATAAAGGAAGACCATAATGAGAGTTGTAAGGGATGTGCTCTATGAAAGAACGTAAAGAAACCATTTACAAGTAGTGCCATGAGATCTAAGAAAATTTTAGATCGCATACACTCATATGTATGTGGACCTATGGAAGTAAAGTCTCTTGGTGGGCATCAATATTATGTGACATTCATTGATGATTACTCAAGAAAAAATTGGTTATACCTTCTTAAGAACAAGGATGAGGTATTTGATAAGTTTTAGGATTTCAAGAATGAAGTGGAAAACCTAACAGAAAGAAATAACAAAATTATGAGGTCTGATATTGGTGGAGAATACACTTCCAAAGAATTAATAGCTTTCTGCAAGGAAGCGGGAATCAAGGGGGAGCTCATTTTTCCCTATAATCCTGAACAAAATGGTGTGACAAAAAGGAAGAATTGTACTATTGAAGAATGTGCCAGAGTTATGATACATGATCAAGATATCCCTCAATTCCTATGGGGAGAAGCATGTATGACAATTTTTTACTTGTAGAATCGAAGTCCACATAGGATCCTCAACAACATGACACCAGAAGAAGCATTTACAAGAAAGAAGCCAAGTGTGGATCAAATTTATATATTTGGGTGTCCTATGTATATTCATGTACCCAAGGATAAAAGAAAGAAATTATAGCCTACCAGTCTAAGGGGCATATTTGTTGGGTACAGTGCTTCATCTAAAGCATATAGAATCTATATCATGGAGGATCGTCGAAATGAGGTAAGCAAAGATGTCATCTTTGATGAGAGTATAGCTTATGTTCTCATTGAATCTGATGAAGAAGAGGTACCCATATTTGAGGATATCTCTAGGGAAAATTATGGTCAAAAAGTGGGACCTACTCAAGAAGATGTTGCAGGTCCTTTTTACTCTTGAAGAGTGGTTTTTAACCAAACAATCCTCTTCCAATTTTTTGGAACAATTATTTGTTGTATAGGTTATAGATATTCATGATATGTTGCATATATGACAAAGATTATTTAAGCAGAACCTCCCTCCTATGAATATGTAACTAAAAATTAAGAGTGGGGGAATTCTATGCAGGAAGAATACCAATCCATAATGAATAACGATGTATGGGAGATTGTCCATAGGCCAAGAGACAAATCGATAGTCACTTCAAAATGGGTTTATAAGATAAATCAAGTTGCAGATGGAAGCATTGGTAAATTCAAAGCAAGGTTTGTAGCAAGGGGATTCTCATAAAAGAAGGGATTGATTATGAGGAAATATTTTATCCCACATGTAGATATATAATAATAATATCACTTGTTTTTTTGGTTGCTTCTATGGGATGGAAGATCCATCAAATGGATGTCAATACAACCTTCCTAAATGGGAATATTGATGAAGAGGTTTACATCAAGCAGCCGCAAGGATTTGAAATAAATCAAAAGGATACTAATGTTTGCAGGTTAAATAATGATCTATATGGCTTAAAGCAAGCACCTAGAGCTTGGTATGCTAGAATAGATGCATATCTAATAAGACTTGATTGTAACAAGAGTTTTTCAAATCAAAACATATACATCAAGATGGCCCATGAAGATCCAGTTATTATACTCTTGTATGTGGATGATCTACTAGTCATGGGTGTAGAATGTCAGATCCAAGAATGTAAGAGGAAGTTAGTAGCCGAGTTTGATATGAAATATATTAGAATTATGCATTACTACTTTGGACTAGAAGTGTGGTAGAATCCAGGAGATATATATCTTGGTAAAGGTAAATACGTTATCAAGATACTTCAGAAGTTCAGCATAATGGATTGAAAGCCTATGATGACACCTATGATTAAAAATTTTAAAAATTTGAGGAGTTAAAAGTCTAGTCTGGTACACCCTACTTGCTACAAAAAATTTATTGGGTCCTTGATGTATCTGGTAAACACTATACCAGACATTTGTATTGCAGTAAATTTCCTCATTTGTTTCAGATAGAGCCAAAACGTGATCATTGGATTATAGCAAAGCACATACTGAGATATTTGTGAGGGACTATACACCACTACCTCAAGTATACTAGTGATGAAATCCAACTTGTGGGATATAAAAATTTAAATTGGAGTGGCAGTGAGACAAATGGAAAAAATCCATAACAAGGGGATGTTTTAGCCTTGGGTCTTCTATGGTTTCATGGATGAGTAGAAATCAAGATACATTTTTTTTTAGTAGTGTTTAGGCTTAATGTGTTGTTGCAAGTGAAGTCTGTCGGGAATCAGTTTGGCTCAGAAAGTTACTATCATAATTGTTTGAAGTGTTGATTTATGGTAGCATCAGATGTGCTCTAGCCTTGTAATTTTGTATATAGGCTAAGACACATGTATTCCACAAAACCCAGAAATGGTT